>VXAL01015772.1:12021-118128 GCA_013399475.1 Chauna torquata
AAAAGAAAAAGTAGAACAAAATTTAAGTATCTTTTGATCACTATGCACATCTGGTTTTAATTAGGCAAATTACTACATGATTTCATCATTGTGCTCCTCCCCTTCCTTTCCTCCCTGCCACCCTGTGTCAAGCTCCCCATTCTCACTGTGTGCCTCTGCAGGGCCGTCCTGCCCTTCCTTTCTGCAGCACCCTTTTACTGAACACCAGTGCTTGCTTTTTCCCTCCGAAGTTCTGCTGTCAGTGGATGGGGACCACGCATGAGCTTCTCCCTTCAAGCGCATGATCCACTTGCTATCATTTTTCTAAAATGTACATGACTGCCAGTTTCTCTTCGTGACTGTTGTTATTACTGCTGCTTTGTGGGTTTTTACAAAGCAGTGTTCCCATATCCAAGCACAGATAGCTAAACAAGACAAGCATGAGAAATTAATACAAGAACTGAATGCCATTTGCAAACAAGAGTGAGCCAAGACAAACCATCCATTACAACAGATTTCTTTAAAAGCAGGTCTAAATGAGCAAGTTTTGAGTCTAAGAAAAGGAAGGCGGCAGAAGCAAACTGAATGAAATATAATGCTTCCAACGAATCAAAAGAAAATATTCTCATGTTTTAGTTAATACACTTTCCCATGGAGATACTAATTATCACTGTCCCTTCTTCCTATATCTCATGTTATATTAAAGAGTTATCCTCACCTAAAGACTGAATTCCTATGAGATTAAAACCTCAACCTAACAAAAGATTTGGCTTCTCCTTTTAAGCCAATATTATGGAGAACCGTTCACATTTTTGACTTGCAAATGTTGTGAGCCATCAGTGCATCATGGGCAGTTTTGGTACCAGCAGAGCAGATACCTTACTCTCTTCATATGTTTCTCAAGTTTTTATCGTGACATTACAGATTAATAATCACCTAGTAAGCGATTGTTATGGGCCTGCATGACCTGAATAACTAAATTGAGAGTTAACTTGTGTAACAGTACTAAATTTGGGAATGCTAGCGGAACGTGTATTTGTGCATGTCACTACCTAGCATGCCCCTTCAGCTCATGCTCACGACCATTTCCCAGTAGTGCTCATGTTCTCAGAGAAAGCTGAAAAACATACTTGCAAAAATACGTGCTGGGTAAAAAAAAGACTGTCTAAAAAGTGCCAGAGAATCCAAACAAACAAAAAAAAGTTTAATTACATCACACTGATACATTGAACTACCTTCTTTAATAGCCCCAAATAACACTTCATGTGACAGATATACATGCAGTATAGAAAACTATGCACAAGGAGCTGAGTCTAAAGGACTAATCCAACCCCAGCTTGGTAGGTAGCAGATGCCAGCACCACAGACTGTTCAGAGTCTTCTGTCTTGCACTTGAGATGGATTTCCTCACACTCCTCTTTTTATGGACAAAATGACCTTGTCCTACTTCCAGTCTTTTCCACTGCCCTGAATAGATATTAATGCACTTCAGTTTTCCATTCCATTTTAACAATGTTCAGGTCAGATCTTTCTGACCTTTGGAAGTGGATATATTAACAATAACATGCTAGTTCAGTCTGGTTCTGTCCTGCAGCTATTTGACGTAATGTTCAGAACTTAGAGATTTTATGGACAGAACATCCATCATAGTTATGGATATTCCACTACTGACATGACAACTGCCATTGTGTTCCCATAAAATGATGATAACCATCTGGAAGCACAAGTAAATGAACACAGAGGACTTCAGATGGAATAAATATATTTTTTCATTACCAGTTGTACGTCCAAAAGCAGAGGGAAGAATTTTTAGTTTCTTTGTTGAAAAGGTAGTAATTGGAGGGTGGTTTGTTGTTGTTGTTTTTGTTGTTGTTGTCCTTAAAAACTATTTTATTCCTACTACAGCTTTAGCTAGCAATGTAAGCCTAGCATGAAAATTTCCAGTTTGTAACATTTACTCCCATCATTTTTCTTAAAATGTTTCTCTCTTTGTTTTCATAGTTGTTAAACATTGCTCCAAGATAAAAAAAAAAAGTATCATTTGAGTAACAGCTCCCTTAACTATGTTTCAAAGCAGGTTATTGATTTATTAAAATACAATAGTGAAAATATTGTTTCATTCATTGCACAGGTTTTCAAACTCTTCAGTGCTCATTGTGCAAATCAGCAAAAACATGAAGAAATAAATGTTGTCATCATTACAGAACGTCTTATTTCTGCCTGTATAATTTCCTATTATATTGTAGCAAATCTTACTGAATTTTTTGAGGTGTTTGATTTTTTATTTTATTTTTATTAATACTCTGGGTCCCCCCCACCCCCCACCCCCAATTAATTGCTAGGGTTTGGATTAACATGCTAAATGAAGTGCTTCCATTTTCCTTGGAAAAGTCCACATTTATTGAAAAGCCAGACAATTACTAAAATATTTGATATTCCTGTGACATTTCCAAATCTGTATTTTTGCATTTTTTCCAGTATTTATACTGATATGTTTGATTTCAGCAAAGCCTGACAGTGATCTACCATATTCCTGATATATTACACTGATACAAGGGTTGCCATATTGAGTACTTACGCAATTAATCAGGTTTGAATTCTGATTATATTCACCTGAACAGCTCACCTAAGTTGGAAGCATAGAGGATTATGTCATGTTCATAAACAAAGTATTTTCAGCTTCTCCAGGATGAAACAGAAGACTTTTTCATTCTGATAATGATTCTGATAATTTCACTTACAATATTTCAGGAAACCAAGCAAAACACACTATGATACCACAAATAAATGTAACATTATAAAATGTACATACTTGCCATGCAATACCAGCTTAGTCCCAGTACCCTGAAAATCAGAAGATTTCCGCTTCAGGTTTGGCTTCCGAGCCCTGTCGGTGAGAGGGATATAGTAAGCTTAGGAGGTCCAAATCAAGTATTAGAATAAAAAAATTCATTCCCTTTAACAAAATGTGCATCAGAAGAGGATATCTGAAGAGGTTAAGGAATCTTCAACACTGTTGATTTTCAAGGTTTAATTACAGAAAGCCATAGTTGACTACATGTGGTGCTAGTGCTAGATTTGTGGTAGGTTGAACTAGGTGACCTCCAAGGGTTCCTTCTAACCATCTCTATGATTTGTTTATTTCGGCAATATGAGTCACTCTTGCCCAAATGCATCTCAAAAGAACTGCAGGCACACTTTAAAGATCTGATAGTATACAACAGCTTAAACTGATTTTCATGTAGATACGATTTACAGTGACTATGTGGATTTTGTAGAACAACATCCTTCCTTAAAAATCTGACCCCAGGCTTTTAACACGCAGATTAGTTGATTAGATTCAAATAAAAACAACATTATGGTTTACCATAGAGTTAGATGAAAGACTATAAATAAATATTTATATTATTCTGAGTTTGTTTTGTTTTTAGTATTCTGCTCAACTACCTAAGTTGAATGAGATTTTTGTACTGTTGGCTAATGCATCTGATTACAAATCCAAGTATACAATACACATATGGCTGAAGACACCAATAACATCTGATTAGATCATTCTATGACTGTAGAAAATAACAAGGCATTTCAAACCCAATTACAAAGCATTGCTATAATATGGTCCTTATGTAATTATGGGGTTTAAAATATAACAAATTCAACACTATTTTAACAAAGAGACAGGAAAAAAAGAAAAAGTGAAACTCATCATAACAGAACTAACAGAGCACTGTTTTGAAATACACGCTTGCTTCCAGTTTCTTATACAATACAGGTTCAGGAAATTATTTTATGACCTAATTTCCCTGACAGCATTTGTTCTGAGGCTGAGCAATGAGCTCTGCCATGTCCCGTGCTTTGCTGATTGTAGCCCTGGTGCTCTGCAACTAATGGGGCCCAGATGGGGCCATGAACAAACAAAATTAGGTGAGCGGGAAGGGACTGATTTATAGTCCTACTTATTCTCCTCCCCCTCCAACATAAGCAAAACTAAGAAAAAGCAAATCCCCATAGGCTACTAGAGAAATCTCTAGCCCATACGATATGTACACTCTTAGAGGTCTCAAAATGGAGCAAGACAATAAGACCATCAGATGCATTCCTTTTGACATGGTATGCTAATCTGTAACTACTACAACTGCTGTACCCTTTTTGGAGTCAGTTTACCTTGGAGGAACATGTGGTCTAAGAGGAATAGTAAGGAGTCAGGTAATCGACGTGTGATATTTCAACCAAATGGTATGCATTTTCAGTCCTGTCTTTATTAGAAGTGCTGGTATTTCAGTCCTATATGTATGGTAGGGCTTAGCATCTCCAAGGACTACTGTGTCCGAAAAATCTTGCATAGCTGAAAGCTAGCCTGTTTGTGTGTGCCTGCCTGCTCAAAGAAGTTACACAAACATTTAATTCCAGCTACACGCTGACTTACCAGATAATGCATTAGATGAAGTATGCTTCCTTTAAAATAAAACTATTCTAGCTATAGAAATAAATCTTTCATTCATGCATGAAACTCATTACATATCATTCTTGGCCACTTCCACTACTGCTTTCTTTTTGCACACACGAACAATAGATTTTGTCACCAGTGAGTAAGACTCTTGCATAATTCACTTTTTATAGGGTTTTACCTTTTCATCTGGTCTTCTTCATGTTTGTCGTAAAGTCTACCACTGATCTAAGAGCAGTCTCATGCAGACGACATTGTTTTATGAGGTAACAACACAGCATGATTGCTTTACAACCCCTCAATCTACAAATTAGTGTATAGGATTAAATGACATTTTAAAATTTGAGAAGATGAAAAGTAAAGAAGGATAATGAGCTGTCTTGATAAGAATTGTAAATATATTGTTATACTTCCTGACACCTCTTGATTAATCATAGTAAAACCTGATCTTCACTAATATTTCAAGGTTTTGAAAAGTGATTATGATTTGGAAATCAAAGGCACACTTTAAATGTTATATTAATCTCAAAAATGGGGCTGTGAAAATGATGTCATCAGATCTGCTATCTGCAAGTCCAGCAATATGTGGAAAAACACCTCTCTGATGTTATTGAAGCTGGGCATGTGCATGGTGGCTCTATTTTCACCAAAATAATGCCACACTGCCCTTAGGCAATGATGTCTGTGAACCCCAAGCTCCAGACTGAAGCCGTCCTCCTAATTGTTTGCAGAAGATGCTGACATGTTAGACAAGTACAAAGTGCTCGCAAGTGCACACTGAAGTGTCAGCTTCAATGTGCTAACAACATCCTTCATGCACCACATAATCTCATGTTTCATGTACTTCTGTGTACTGTACTCACGTTGTTTTATTCATATTCTCAATCTACCCATGAGTCTTTGCAACAAGCAGCAAGAACCAGCCATGGCTTCACGTACTTTCTCTTAAGAAAACGAGCTCCTGGTTAGCAAATGCAAGACTCTGGAGGACTGTGGTCCCCTGCAATCCAGGAAGTCTGCCTCCGAGCTTTCCAAGAATGAAAAAGAGGGAAAAGCCCCTTTTAAGCTTAATGAATAATATAACAATTTCACATTTTTTAAATAATTAGCTGCTGGATGAGTAATCGTTCAGTAGTGTTCTAAGAACAAAGAAATGTAAACATAGTCCATGCTCATGGATGCTCATATTGCCCTACTGTGGAACTGGAATGAATGGTAAAAAAAGACCAATTCCAGCGCAGAAAGAAAGGAAGAAAAGGCCTAGTTTCCTCAAGAAGCTTTCCAGTTCCCTCCCAAATCACCTAGTTTAGGGTAGTACCTCACATTGCTATGTGCTTGAAACAGCAGTGATTAGTTTGTAACTTAACTGTGCATTCTTATCATTAAATTAGAATGTAAAATCTTAGGGTTTGTATTTCCTTACTTAGAGAAGGTGTAAATGCTCTTTAAAACAAAGGAAAAGCCCCACTGAAGGTAAGCCCCGCACCCCTGTTTCCTAACCAAGGTGCTACCAACCCCACTGGGCTGAGGCTGCTGACACAAAAAGTGGGACCTGAGCCAGCAGCATGGCCAGGTGACTGCTGCAGAGCCTGCGGCGTGACCTGGAGCTGGGATGGGGGAGGAAAAGGAGATGCATGTGAGGATGGGCAGGAGGAGAAAACCTCAGCAGTGAGACCCATTTAAGGCTGGGAAGTGACGTGTTTTAGCCTAAAGTACACATTCATTTAGAGGCTAAGGAACAAAATAGTTAACAACAGATGTGTACATCTTATAAAAAGTCACTGTAACATATTGCATTTTTACCAACTTCTTTTTTCTTCTTTTAGGTATACCATGAGACAAAATCACAGCTGCCCTCCAAATTTAATTTAACACAGAGGCATTTTTTCTTTCTCTCTCTCTCTCCCTCTCTTTCTTTTTTGTTTTTTTTTTTTTGTTTTTTTTTTTTTTTTTTAAGCAGCAAACCACCAAACTCAGGATGACAAACTGTCTTCACTGCAGGAGCACCAGGGTTTTTAAGCACATGGCCCATTTTGTTGAGGGATCTTTAACAATCTTTAATCTACATTGACTACTTTGTGAATGAAGCCAGCTACAGGGTCTGATGTCTTATCTTTGCCCTTCTGCACGGAAGGCCATCGGCAGTCAGTGTAACATTTCATTTTGCCTTGAGCTGGTTTGTTTGTGGCATAAATATGAAACAGTATCATTAAGGATGAGTGGCCTAGCATGCCACTGCTCATCAAAACATTTTCACACTCTGCAGGCTATAAATCTATTGATGTTCCTGAGTTTTGTGAAAGATTGCTGTGGAAGTGAAAAATGTCCACATCATTTTATTTGACATGTAAACTGCACGGTGTGTTCCAAATCTGTCATCACTGCACTGAAATCCATCTTTGACATTAATTTGTACAAACAGCAAGTCACTTGAGGAGGAAAATACTTTTTTTTTCCAAAAAGCAGCGCAGCTTGGTTTTGTAGGAGACAAATTTTTCAAGGGCGCTTTGTCAGTCACTAAGCCATGGCTGTCATCTAGATCTCTTTCCAGTGTAAATAAAATTCTCTTCATAATTTGTTTGTTTGTTTGTTTGTTTTTCCTGGAAGTGCTTTATTTAAATACAAAAGAATGCAAACAGTGATACATTTATTTAAATAGGAGAAAGAAAAGCTAATGAAGATTGATGGGGTGGAGGGTTGGTTTTCTGAAAAAATTCTGAAACTTCAGACTAACTTCTTAAAAGCATAAAACTTAGCAAAGGAATTTTTTTTTTTTTGTCTTTTTTAATGGGGTTTTGGAGTAAAAAATGCATTGCTCTATTCATAGCATTCAGAAATCAACAAGCAGTTAAAGACAAAGCCAACAAATCCTGGATACCTTTCACAGGTTTTTTGAACATAAGACTATGAACTAAGTCCATGCCATGATTTGTTTCCTTAGAAATGGACTGCAGTGTAAATTAATGCTTTACACAGAATATAATAAACACTGCACATTTAATAATTTTTGAGATGTTGCATAACTCCGGGATGCCAAACATTCTTCATTCTCAGTGATTTCGAAACCTCACAGCATTAGGCCCCCAAATTTTAAAACAGGTCCTAAACTATCCGATAGTCTCATGTCCTTCACTGAAATTCTGATGAAAACACAAGCCACTTACAAGCCAACTTAATGCCAAGGATATCAAGATCTAAAAGGGTTCCTGTAAGATTTTTGTTCCAAAATGGAAAGAAACATCCATTCCTTCACACACAAAAAGCTTTTGAGTGGCAGTTCTCACAGCCTTGAGCATGAAAATAGTCAGAAAATCTGAATTCTATAATTCCAATATTTGTAGCTGTCCTCCAGACAATCAAAGTGAGTTCACACAACGAGCACCTCAGTACTGGCTCAGCTCTAAAGACTATTTACTGTAATTATTTAGTCACGCAGGACTGGAAAACAGGTCAGATAATAACCAAAAGTTTGAACCCTCCTTCCCCGACACACACACATGCGCGAGTGCGTGCACTAGCACGCGCATTTTAGGCACCAGAATATCAACCCTTTGTCCTTAATATAGTTTAAAAAAAAGTCTCACCTAGCTCCTTTTCAGGTTTATTCATAAATAGAAATATGGTATAGTTGGCCTATATGTTCAATTATCTTTTAATTCTGAATTAAGATCATTTTTCGTTAGCTGTAAGACTGGAATGTTACTGAGACAGTCATACATGAAAAGTAGCTTATTTATCCAAGAGCAGTGCCCATTCTTAAGCTCTTCCTGGGTGACTAGGAAAACAACAAGTACAGTCATCAGAAATCGCAAATCTCTCACTCCCTGCAAATAGCTCTAGTGCTTCCTAGGTTTGTTACAAAACATTCTGCTTTTCTTTGTGCTCTCACACCACAAAGTCAATAGAAAAAAGGTTTGAAAAGCAGACAGCATTGTTCTGTCTTCAAAGACTCAGAAGGTTCTTTTTTGGATAACTCCAAAACCCTATCATGGGACACAGGACTCCTGCAGACGCAGCGGGTCTGCTTAGATAAACATGAAGGAACCACGGTTGGCTAACAGACCCAAGTTAAAGTAATAGTAAAATTGTTTATATTCATATTACTTGTTTAATGTGTTTATTTGTGTACAGTTCCGCAGATAGGATGGTGGTTATCCATAGTGAGGCTGAATCCGAACATCTCTTCTCTGCTTTCTGGCTTTTAACTTCCCCAAACAAGTTCCTTTTTGACCTAATTTTTAATACAAATGTCCATTCAGGGATACTCAGAAAGTAGAAGACTTAAAAAATCCCCAAGCATTGTACTGTCCTTGTTTATTTCCTACAGTCTTTGTCCCCAGGCAAATGGAGTGAGCACAGTCTCTCTGACTTGCAAGCATCAGCCTCCAACCCTCACAAAGGATGGTTCTTTCACTCACCAAAACAATAATGATGAAAAACAGGTGATTTCCTCCAAAATATCATGTGGTGAAATAGGAGGAGTGACAGATCTCTAGCAGTCTTCCCTACCTACTTCCTTACCTCAGAGGACCCTGATCCAAAGCAAGCTTGCCTTCAAACTGCCTATATCTCCTCCATTAAAGCATGCTGATAAGCAGGCAACAGGAAAAGTCTATGTTAAGGCCCAGTAAAGCAGTGTTTCCATTTGTGAAAAAGACAGAGTTTGTTATCAGCTTCTCTAGTACCAATACTCTTGGTTAAAACCAAATTTTACAGTTTATTCCTTGTAGTTCATAAAATTCATATTTTTCTTTTCTTGGAACTTCAACCAAAAGCATTTTCCCACTGCTGCTACTGCCAGGCTATTTCCAGGTGTCAGGCAACAAGCCCATTCTTTAGATATGTCCCACACAGAGAATTGGAGGTGATGTCTTTGAAATCACAGAATTACACAACAACATAATCACAGAATGGTTGAGGTTGGCCAAGACCTCTGGAGGCCACCTGGTCCAACCCTCTACTGAAAAAGGGCCACCGGGAGTACCTCACCCAGGACCATGTCCGGACGGGTTTTGAAGATCTCCAAGGAGGGAGACTCCTCACCTCTCTGGGCAACTTGTGCCAGTGCTCAGTCACCCGCACAGTAAACAAGTGTTTCCTTAAGTTGAGACAGAACCTCTTGTGTTCCAGTTTGTGCCCATTGCCTCTTGTCCTGGCACTGGGCACCACTGAAGAGAGCCTGGCTCCATCTTCATTGCACCCTCCCTTCGGGTGTTTATTAACATTGACGAGATCGCCCTGAGCTTCCTCTTCTCCAGGCTGAACAGTCTCAGCTCTTTCAGCCCTTCCTCAAAAGAGAGATGCTCCAGTCCCTTAACCATCTTTGTGGCCCTTCGTTGTACTCTTTCCACTATGTCCGTGTCTCTCTTAAATCCTAGAGACTTCCAAAGGTCTTCTGCCAAATAACAAATGAGATGTTTCTCCTCTAGCTGTTACGGACCTCAAAGCTCCAGAATTTCTTGCAAGGACCAGCACAGGACTCAGGACCAGAATAAGAAAACTTCTGGGAGTATTTACAGACAAGCTCCCCTCACCCCCAGACTTCTAAACATTAAAAAGAAGTCTCAACAAATTTCTACCCAGTTGCCACAGGGCTGTCTTATGCTGGAATTCAATAGAGCCACTTTATTCTGAACAGCAGCAATTAGAGTCTGAGCAGAAAAGCAGCAGATCACTACAAATAAAATCAGCTTATGCTCTCTCTCTTCATGTATGCCAAATGCAGCTCACTTTCTGATACCTTTCCAAAGAAGGGCCCAGCAGCTGAAGGTATTTCGCTATGCAGTCTGCAGCCCCAACAGTTTCCGCTATGCAGTCTGCAGCCCCAACAGTTTCTTCATTTTTCTCACAGTTTCCCTTAGTTCTCTTGTTATCAGGAATGCCCTGTAAAATTCTGCTAAATAAAACCCATGCCCTGGAGTACTGCTGTTTGTAGGTGAACCAACTGGTAGCTTACTGACACGAGAGCAGATGGTTCAAAGCTGGAAGTGCAGCAGCCCATGCCAAGTCTCTTCCCTTTTCAGTTCTTAGAACTCACAACATAGATGTGCTACCTCTCACGTTCCTCTGCCTTTCAGAAATTGTTCTTGAAGGAAATTATAGCGATGAAAGCTCTAAAATTTGCCTGTATCAACAAGCACTTAGGGGTGTATTTCAACTGAAAGGTGTGAACTTTTTCTTCTAGTCTTCACCTTACAAACACTGACTAGTTGCACATTCTTTTCCATAGTTATTTCAGCAGTGTAAGCTACTTGTCTTGTAAAAGTTTAACATATGCATTATAAAATGTACTGTAGATTATTTCCAGACTGTATATGATGTTTTATTAGTGCCACGTATTCTTCTCATCCCAGATGAAGTATACATTCATGTCACTAAAAAGACTGAGTGAAGAGAAATAAAAATTAATACACTGTGCCAATAACTGGTAAGAAAGTAAAACTAATTGGACAACCAAAAGCTGTAATGTTAAAAAGGTCTCTAACGAAAGTTAACTGTAGGAATAATCAATATGCTTCTTCTAGGAGAAATCTATATGCAAAGAGCCATTGTAAATTAAACTAAGCTTCAGAATATATAGTTAGAAGTTTATCATTAAAAAAATCCCTTTTCCTAGCAATGAGACACAAATCTAGAATCTTTCATATTAAAAAAATCTTCATATTGCTATTCATTTTCTGCATGACAAAAGCACAAAATAGTCCATAGTCCAAAAGCCTTACAGTCAACACAAGTCTATATAATATTCTTTCATTTATTCATTCATTCATAATATTCATTCATTCTATTGTTTTAATATTCTCTGCTCTCCAGAAGCATCTTGACAAAGTAAATTGAAGTAATCTAAAGGAGGTAGGAGGAAACAGTCAGAAATAAATTTTATTATTATTTATAATTATCTGATAATTGCCATTGTCAGATAATCCTCTCTGTCCTAAATGTTAACCTTGTTCTGTGAATAATTCCAGTGTGAAGGACAGAAACTTGCATATAGTGTAAACATTTTAAAATAACACACACTGAATTCAAACTGGGTATAATCAAAGAACTTAAAAAAAAAAATCCTTGCAATTCTTCACAGGGAATGAAACAAAACTTTCAAAGATACTCAGATCAGGAAAGACTCTCTCCTGCTTTTCAACATTTTTTTTCTCCCTTCACTCTCATATTAGTCACCTGCCCTATGATCAAGGGTTATTATCCCAATAATTCAGGGTGTAGAAGGGGTAAATTCAAAACCTTGTTCTTCTCAAATGGATTTCTTGGAAGCTAATGTCTCTATGGTTGACTTCACTTCTGTGAGTCAGAAAATTAATGGTGTAGCATTGCAGAATTCTGTGAAAGCTGTCTGGTCAAATCAAACCAGTTTCACTGAAGTTTTGCCTTTCGGCTTCTGGTGCTGCATGAAATGCAGCAACCTTTTCTTTTCTTGGGACATTAATGCATTTCCACTTTCATTCATACAATGCCAGAACTGGAAAAAATATTTATTTCAGATACAGTGGGTTCCCCATAACAAGTTTTGTAACTTGGTTCTGAAAAGAAGATTTATAAAGAGGTCTGTTATGTTTGCGTGAACCACACTTTTTTGCACTTGTAGGTAGAATAGGCCTTGGGATCTCTAAATTTCCTTGCAGTAAGATGATCATTTACACCCCAGAACTGCTGAAGAAGATTCTCTGTATACCTTGTAAGCTGATTTGCTGTTTCTGCTCTGGAAAATATTACTTGAAAAATCTGACCTCTAGACAGTTTGGAAATACAGTATCATAAAGGAGCAGGTCATCTCTGTGTGCTGAGTATGTGCTAGAATTTAAGCATGATCTGAAGTTTTGCCTCTGCTAACTGCAAGCAGCTGGCTCTTCGGCAGCTCTCCTTTGAAAGGGCTCTTTAGTACTAAAGCACCAGCAGCGGGATTGTTGATCATGATCAAAACAGAAATAGCAAGAACTTCACTAGTGGCCACAAAGGAGACAAGTGCAGATCCTCCATTCTTGTGGAAGAAAAAGGAGGGGAAGATTGCTATCACTTCTGTATAAATCAGCCAGAAAGTATTAAGTGAATTCCCACTAGCTTTACCTCCTGCACCTCTGTTTTATTTATTTATTTTTTTAAACTAATTTCAATATAATACTACATTGGCAGTGCCTTAACACAGCTAGGATGTTGTCAAGTTTTCCATTGTAGGCATCTGTTTTCAGAAGTCTAAACTAGAACTCGGTGGGGAGAAAAAACTTTCTGGGGCATAGAGGGATAAAATTTGACTTCCAAAATCTTCAGTGTAGGAGAGCCTATTTTTCCTAACTCTTTCTTAAATGTAGAGACACAAAAAATGAGTATAAAGACTAGATATACAGTCAATTTATTATTCCACTGTCTCAACTGTGCTAACTCCTCCTGTCAAGCAAAAGCAATAGATTCTGGTATGATCAATAGTGATGGTTATTTGGCATATAAAGTGTTTTTAATGTATTTGGGGCTCAGTTTTTTGAGGTAATGGAATCTGGGTTTCCCAGAGAGCCAGACTGGGATCTGATCCAACACATTCATATTCATTAGCCATGATTTTGTATCCCAAGGTAACTCTTTGGAAGAAAACAAATACATCTGGATTTCACATAGATTTTAATGCAAAGCTGCAAAAGGAAATGCAAAAGTAACTGTTTCATTGCCAATGTAATAGACCCAAAAAATAACCAAAGTCAAGCAGTATAATGCAATTTGGGGAATTTAAGTAGCAACCAGACCGTCTACAATATATTACAATGAAGAGCTTATTATTCTTTAAAACAATGTTGCAGGTCAAAAGATAATAAGAACCATATAGCCTTTTCCAGACACAGAAGTTGTGTACCTTTCCTTTAAAAATAGCTAGTTTTTTTTTTTTTTTTTCCCCCACAGAACTGCAGAGGAAACAAATAGAGTGAAAACTCTTATTGCTTATCCAAACTTGATCTATCCAAAGTCGAAAGTCAAAGTTGGCAACCAACGAACCAGTTAGTAGCATCTCTGTGTGAAAAGGCCATGAAGCACGGAGCCATCTATGAAATACAGTCTTTTCAATGATTCATAATCATCCAAATCTATAAAGTTTTCTGAGCAGACCTCAGAAGAAAAATAAATGTGGCCATTTCTCTTTAGAGCCATTTGTAAATGTGTGGCCTCTAAAGTCTGTCTCTAAGGGATGCAGTTTGAAGTAATTTTATTTTAAATTAGTGGTGGTAAAATAGGCTTTTAATTCCTAGGAAGAAAAAAATCCCTTTCTTTCACTGTATAGTATTTATTGGCATACAGCTCTGGTAGTCAAAGTCTTCAGCCGCCTTGGAACAGGGGTAAAATGTCCCCTTTTCAATTTGGTGGATCTATAGCCAGCATAGAGTCCAGCAATAACAGCTGCTGTGCAGGTGTGATAGGCGAGGAGCCTGCCCGGACAGAGCTGTCTCACTGCCACCTGGATCTTACAGGATCAGCCTTGAATTGAGCCTGACAGGAGATGCCTTTCCAGGACCCGGCAAAACCAGCACCCAGGCTCCCTGGGCTTGGCAGGAAATGTGCTGTAGTCCCTAGGCATTTGCACACGTGTCAATGTGTGAGATCCACAAGGTCTGCTGGCACACACGCTCTCATATTTTGGATCTTTTCCCTCCAAATAGGCAGTATAACTTAATTCCGCAGCTTTGCCTGGCCTCAGTTCTATCGTACAAGTGCATGGGTAAAGAACGACACAGCATGCTCTAGAAAACACAAGGTTAAGCTCTCACTATAAAGTTGGAAATGACCTAAAGAACATAAATTCTCTTAAAAACAGCTAGAGTTTATTTATAAATTCCCTTTTTTGGCCTTTCACTTAGGATATTTAAGACACATCTCAGCTGTCAGATCTGCAGAAACCGCTCATAGGGCAACATCCCCTTTGTGCTCAACAGAACTGAAACTTTTCAATTTCTAGATTGAACATTACCTTTGGGAGGCAGAGACTTTATACCACTTCTTCACGCTGCAACTTGCACAATCATTTTTCTGATCTACTCTCAACCCCTTTTTCACCATAACACAGTATCTGTGATTGTGACTGATGCCACCTCTGCATCAGGTCCCACATCAGCTGCTTATCAGCATCAGAGACCAGCTGTGGCTGCCACGGGTTGTTTGTTGTCTCATTTTACACAAATGCCAGTGAGCATGGCACTCTTCTTTCCCATCTATTATTACATTTGCATTAATCTGCATTATATTAATAGGCAGAAGACATAACTATTATAACATAAATATAGCAAGCTTCACTACCTCTATCTACAGTTCTCAGTAAAGTGAAAGAAATTTCTGTTGCTTCTTTGTAGCATGTAGTCTACCTTTTACTATACTGATTTTTGTAAAAGAGCCTTTTATTTTTCATGGGTTCATCTTCTACACAATCTTCAAAGAAAATTCTTAATGCTGACAAAACTTCCCCAGTGTAGTAATGAAATAAATGAAGGAGTCAAGTCATATACCTTGTGCCTCTTTATTTTAGTGCTTTTTACCCAAGTTGTAGGTACTTCACTGATCATCATGGGTACAGCATTCACTGAACACCCTTAAAATAAAGCAGAATGATGATTCTCCTCCCTGGCCTCATGCTCTAATTTTGCTGGCATCAGACAGTGCTAAAGCACATAAAACAGCAGGGAAAGGCAAACGGTAAATGTATCATTTCTCAAAATTAGAGCATTTCTGTTTTGAGAATGATTTTTCCTCAGCCACAAGAGGTTACTAATTTGTTCCAACACTGCTATGAGCAACTGTGGCCTTCTTTAGGTAGCACATAATGTCCTTCAGCAACAGTCCCACTGCCCACAGGGGAGCTTCCTTGTCTGTGGGCTGAGGCTGACTCTCCCTCTTCCTGGCCAAGTCATAGGCTTTCAGGGCTCACTGTTCCCCTGCAGCAACTCCTTTCCAACAGCAACACCATCTTCCAAACAGAGGAAAGCTGACAGTAGGGAGAGAGAGAGGATTTCCTACAAGGGAAATCCTTTAGTCATTCTCCATATGCTTCCAGAATAGAGGTCCCTCATTTTACCTTGCTTTGGAGACACAAAGAAAAGAGGAAAAATGGTGCTAAAGCTCTGTGCCTAAAAGTAAATGAAGACTTGTTAAGCTGATTTTAAATCCATAAGAACACATATGAATCTGCAATTGACTGTGCGTTTTTAAAGGCATTGAAAAACCTTTTGTTTCTGCCCAGTTACATATATTGATAAAAACTCAAGGCATAAATTTCACATACATTTTTGCATGTGTGCTTCAACAAAGGAAGATCCACAAATAGCTCCTTTAGGTACCTCTGGTACCTCTGGAGTCAGCTGGTCTCATGGCAAAAGAGTTTCCTTCTGTTGTTTCATGCTGCAACAACAGGACACTCTGCAGACAGTGAAATCTCTTCCCTTTATTTTTTCATTATTTCTTATTCCTTCAGTAGCATGTATTCAGATATATGATAGAGAAATTAATATAATTTTTTACTTCTAGGCAGTATTCATGACTGACTACTAATTTTTTGGCTCTCGTTTTTTAATAGCTCTGAATACAACTTAAAATATATGACAATCTTAATAATATATTAACTAACTTTATTAGCTAACTTTGCATATGAGAATGGAAAGAACTTGCTGGGTCCTAGAGTCTGATTCTCTACCTTTACAGGCAGAGGTGTCATATAATTCCTATTAAAAATAAACCAAATTATCTAAATATATCTTTAAGTACCTATAGGTCTCGTGCTTGCGGCAAAGTTTTTGCAGAAACCATGTTGTACCCATTTGGTCCTGGTGACATCACTGCCCTTAAATCAGAAATTATTTTTCCTCCATTTACCTTCCCAGAATATATATAGACAGGATTTATGAATGATGCCACTGTTTAGTTCATTATCTTCATCGTAAGTTCTAGAATTTCAGTTGACCTAGTAATGAATCCACCTCCTATCACATATCATTTTCTGCCAATTTGTAGATAGGAAGAGTATTTGTCTCTTCTGGACAGAGGAAATGCAAAGTGCTGGTGTATCATACATAGCTTTATGGAATACAATGCATTACACTGATGAAGTTTAACAAAAATGCTTTCATTTAAAACTGTAACCATACTTACCTCTAACTGCACTGCTGTATGAAACAGGGCTTTAAACTAGATTCAAAGGGGGAAAGGGATAACACCAGGCTTGCCAGAGACAAGCCTGCAGTTGGTATGCAAATGGTTATGGGACAGTGTGCTAGCGAGGTTCATCGGTCTGCCGTCTCAGTAGAGATAGGGGTTAGAAAGCCATGGAACAGCAAAGACACAGGGGATATTGCTGGGTTAGAAATCACAAAAGTGTCCAGGAATGGTCACACAGCAACTGGGGCTTCTCCCCCTAAAAAGGTACTGGGGCCAGTTCTCTTCAATATCTTTATCAATGATCTGGACAAAGAGATCAAGTGCACCCTCAGTAAGTTTGCAGATGACACCACGTTGGGCGGGAGTGTTGATCTGCTCAAGGGTAGGAAGGCTCTGCAGAGGGATCTGGATAGGCTGCCCGATGGGCTGAGGCCAACGGTAGGAGGTTCAGCAAGGCAAAGTGCCGGGTGCTGCACTTGGGGTACAACAACCCCATGCAGTGCTACAGGCTGGGGGAAGAGTGGCTGGAAAGCTGCCCAGCAGAAAGGGACCTGGGGGTACTGGTCGATAGCCAGCTGAATATGAGCCAGCAGAGTGCTCAGGTGGCGAAGAAGGCCAACAGCATCCTCGCTTGTGTCAGAAACAGTTTGGCCAACAGGACTAGGGAAGTGATTGTCCCCCTGTACTCGGCTCTGGTGAGACCGCACCTTAGATACTGTGTTCAGTTTTGGGCCCCTCACTCCAAGAAGGACATCGAGGTGCTGGAGCGTGTCCAAAGAAGGGCAACGAAGTTGATGAGGGGTCTGGAGAACAAGTCTTATGAGGAGCAGCTAAGGGAGCTGGGGTTGTTTAGTCTGGAGAAAAGGAGGCTAAGGGGAGACCTTACTGCTCTCTACAACTAATTTAAAGGGGGCTATAGTGAGATGGGGATCGGTCTCTTCTCCCAAGCGCCAATTGAAAAGACAAGAGGAAATGGCCTCAAGTTACACCAGGGGAGGTTTACATTGGATCTTAGAAAAAATTTCTTCACTGAAAGGGGTGTGAAATATTGGAACAGGCTGCCCAGGAAAGTGGCTGAGTCACCGTCCCTAGAGGTCTTCAAAAAACGCTGGATTCAGAGCTTAGTGACATGGTTTAATGGTGGACTTGGCAGAGCTAGGTTGAAGGTTGGGCTTGATGACCTTGCAGGTCTTTTCCAGCCTAAATGATTCTATGATTCTATGATTCTATGGCTCTAGAGTTAACCATCATTGTATATGTATTTTTGAAGAGCTTAATGAAAACATCAACTACTAGGGTAGGAATAGTAAATTACAGGAATTTAGATATAAAAAAAACCTAGAGAACTGCATAGAGACACTATCTGTAAATTTAAATAACGAATGTGAAATGTTCGTCTAGTTACTTAACAACACAGATTGTTTTAATTCCCCTTAGATCATCAATCTTTTTTCATGAAATCTTTTTTTTGTACAACATTGCACAAGTAGGACAATGGGTTTCCTTTTAAGAAGAAAATTAAGATAGCTGTAGTTCAAATATCCTTTTTTACTTTATAGGATCCCAAAGCTATTTACAAATACTGTGTATGCAGGAAACACTTCAACATCAATGCATATCCTTTTGGGGGTGAGAGAGGGTAGGAGCATTGTAAAATAGCTGAAGGCTTGCAGCAAAACAACATGGCTGAAGTTAGAGAAGGAACTGGGGGAGAATGAAAGAAGTGCTGTCAAGATTACCAAGACTAACATGAATTCCCTTCCAGAATCCATCATGTTATCATAACGCACACAGAAATTGTAGAGTGCTAGTGAAATACTGAAGTGTACTGCCCTCACTTTCCTGCGCTTCAGTTTCACCGGCTAGTGAAACACCAGCCCAGGTTCTGTTTTAAAGACTGCACAAAAACTTACATAGATTGGACTCCTACAGCCACTGTACATATATATCTTAGTGCACTGCCATTTACATTTATCAGTTAAGATTCAAAAAGGGAATAACATAGTTCGTGAATAAAGCATTAGATTCACATGAAAGACCATTTACAAATAGTAAGAAACAGCCAGTATTATGCATAATTGTCACCAAAAGTTATTGGCCTACTACTGCCCATTAGATATTTCTGTGTTTTGTTACTGCTGCGTAAGCATGTGCAAGAGTCCAACATCACATTCACAGTGTCATATTTAGATGCTTCACACAAGTATATCCTCCCCTGATCTTTGTTCAGAGTTGTTGGGTCCACAATCATAATACCAAGGACTATACCTCACTTTAAGAGAATGGTAGCATCTCAACCCTGTCCAAGCAAATCCATTGCCACATTAGCAAAGATATTCTCCCGTGGTGAAGGGGTGGCCGTTTCTTTAGTGCATCATTGCATCACTAGGTGCAGTACCTGAAATGCAGAAAGTATAGGTCTTGAGAAGCGTATTTAATTTAGGTCTGTAGTTTGCAAAAGACTACCCTGAACTGCAGTTCATTTTACCACCACTGCCAGGGCCCTGCAGGGGTTGGGACCATGGGGGCTGCCCATGGTGGCTGGGGGCAGGCCCTGGCAGCCAGGTCCCATCACACGACCCCACCAGGAGCAGGCAGCCGGGGATGCCAGGGCTGCCCCAGCCCCAGCCCCAGGGCACTTCCCTGGGGACGGGGACAGGCCAAGGCCAGGCCAGGACATGGGCCTGCAGGTGGGCCTGGCTGGGCTGGGGCCATGGCTGGGCCAGGCTGTGGGGAGCTGGAGCCCGGCCCCACTGCAGCCTCACTGGGGCAGGGACTGGTGGCCTCGGGGTGATGGGGGGGCCTGGGCCTGGGCCTGGGCAGGTCGGGGGGCCCCAGGGATGTAACAACCAGAACACAGCCTTTTTACACAACTAAAAATGCCTGATCTGGTAACAGCGCTGTCTTCACAAACCAGGGTTTCATTAATAGTTTTGGGAATAATGACCAGCTTGCTGGGTATGTCCATGCCTGAAAGCATGCCCACCCACACAGGTGTGGATGAACTCAAATGCTGCCTGCCCATGCCCTGAGTCTGCTGAACTGGGGTTGGTTTTGACCCAAAGGCCATATATTTCAAAGGAGCACAGCGCTGTCAGAGCTCAGCGCCATGCCCAGGAAGCCTTCTGTAGCGGATGCGGGTGTGCAGGAGCCCGCAGCATGAGCAGGGTGAGCTGGAGTGCATTAAACCCTGTGTAAGTGCACCTGCGGTTGGAAAATGTTGGAAAGCTCTGCAGTCAGCTGGTTGTTAGATACTTCTGATCTAATATATTTAAGAGACAAGCATATTTTACTGTGGCTTGTTCTTATAATTAGCATTACAAAAAGCATTTCCGTAATTGACAGAACTGACACCATAAGATTGCAATTCATAATGTCTTTTTTCCTCATAGCTCCAAGCCACTAAGTGAACACATCAAAAGCTGTAAATGTTAGAGCTCTGAAATCATAATGTTTGGCATCAACATAGAAATGCTTCTTGAATATTAAACGATATAGGGTCTCACTACATGCAAACACTACATTCCCCTATATTTTAGTCATATATGGATCAAGTCATGTTTCTGCTTTCAATGGGTGCATCTACTCTTCTGAAGCAAATCCTGCGTCCATTCATGTACATGGAGCACTGGTTTGCATTGTGGAGTTAGTTGAGCTGGCATGAACAAACTGGATTTCTTCAGGGGAAATTAAAACTGGAAGATACACTGCAGAACCACACCCAGTGTACCGCAGCAGCTCCTGGGTATTCAGTCCCTGGGACTACCCTGAAGCAAAACAAAAGCCCCACAGAGCGTGGTGAGATTGTAGCACCAACTGCCTCACCCTGCGCATCTACCAAGTGGTGTGTGCATTGGTCTCTGGTGCTTGCTAATGTAGGCAGAGCCTACATGACATTATCGTTTGTTTTTTCACCAAATTTAACCCTTTAGTTTAATGGTGCAAAAGATACTTTTCATAAAGAAGCATTTAACATGATATATTTAGAATTCATATTTCACAAGAACACAGGATAATGCAGGTTGTATGCTATATATCCTCTTGTAAAATGGCCTTACAGCATGCTGTATTCTACAGCCTTGCCATCTCATATGACTGTTTTCAAGAACACAGTTCACACTGTCTTATTTCCAATTTTAAGTTCCTTTCTGCATTTATCTTTTATCTCTTTCAGTATTCTTCATGTTATTTCTAGAATATCAAACAAGAAACTACCAAGTGGCAAGAATATCACTTTCATCAGTAAAGAAGCCTGTAAAATTTGGTAAATAACTTCCTGAAGAAGGTGGGATGAATGCTTTTTGAGCCCTTTGGCACAGCAGACTAGCTGAGTTGAGAGTTTAGGGTGATATAATACATTTTTCCATGTAAATGAAAGGAAGAAAAAACACAAAGGAATCTAGGTTTCATCCATGTTGTCACAAAGTCTGGTAAACGCATTAGCGAAGGGCAGTGATTAATTTAGCACTCATGTAAATGAAATGTGCTGTCACAGTCATTTTTACTCTTAGTCCAAGTATAACTTCATCATCAGCTGTTGGCAACATATCACTTCCTAATTGTAGCTATTTTTCGTCCGTATGCTCACTAACATTCACTACTCTGCATTATCACAATAATGCTTCTTTTAGTACAAATGCATCAGTGTTTTCATAACACCACCAGAACATTATCCAGTGACAATGTACTTCTCTTCAGATATGATCTCATGACTAAATTATTTCTGACTTTCTGCCATGTATACCCCTAGGTCATATATGTATTTTTCTTAACGGGGAAACATAAATCTACTGTATGGAGAGAAGTAAAATATGCCTAATAGGGAGAAAAACACATCCCTTGATGGGATTGAGGCATAAAAAAGAAATGTTGTTCAATTACTGTCCTCTCTCCCCTCTCATTTATCTTTGCTCTCTTTTTCAAATAATTATATGCAACAGACAAATGAAGTACAGCATTTCTAAACAGGGCATACTGCATCAGCATATAGGAGGAACACAAGAAGGTACATTGTTTTCATGATACTGAAAAACAAGAGCTCAGTAAAAGAGACCTAATGTTATAGAACACGGAGTGGGAGCCAGTCCAGGTCTAAGCTTCTTGAAAATAGAATAGGGAAAAGGCAGTGCACAGAAGTAAAGTTACCCTAGTAAGGCACAAGGGCCTTGTAATGTTATTCATCTCCATTAGCTTGGCTGAGAGACCAGTGACTGATCTCCTCCCTCCACCTTGTACCCACTGCCTTTCTTCAAGAACCTTTGCAGCACACACCTACTGTCTCGTCAGGCTGCAAAGAAATTTTGAAACTGTCAAATTCAGAGTAGCTGTTTCCCAACTGTAGAATAGCTTTCTGCATGCTTGGTTCCAGCATGAATACTGCTAACACAGTGTAAGCACTTAAATGGCAAGAACAAGCTTGTGATTTAATATATTCCCCTAACTTTGCTACTAAGATCACCTCTGGAAGTTGAAATTTTCCTTGAAAAACATAGCAAAACAAAACAAAAAATACCAGCTTAGTAGTGTTAATAAATAGCAAGCACCTGGCAAAACATTGGCTGGAACAGTGGAACCTGGTGTGTGTGGGATCATTATTATTATTACTCTTTTCTCGCCAAGTCATATTTCAAGACAATGTTTGAATCAATCATACCACTTACGTGATTTCCCAGCTACCTAGACCATTGGCAGAGATTTTTGTGTAAATGTTGCTTTGTAGCATCACTGCCGTGACAGAAATTGCTGCTTCTAAAAGTGGAAGTACCAGCATGTGCAAGTGTTGCTACTTGAAATAGCACGGCAAGAGGAACCGAAGGCTTGTTTAGAAATTACATAAAGATTGTTTTGCCACGTTAACACCAACTGGATGTGCAAAAGCTCCAGAGCTCTGAAAACTGAACACTTTATTCAGTCAGGTGCCTAAAAAGAATCAGACATTAAAATCTGTAAACATTTGAGGATCTGTAAATATTTGAGGATTGTTTGGCATCTCTAATAATAACTCATTCGATACTTGCAGTCATGTGAAATGGCTCAGCCATGTCAGGCAGACTGTAATGGCTCACTGAAATCAGTCTAAGTTTCTGTGTTTGTGCATTCAGACTTGCCCAAAGAACATGCTGCTTGAAACTGCAGAATAAAACTCTGGTTAGAGAAGTCTTAAGTTTGGAGGACAGCCAGAGAATTCTTTTATCCACAGAAAGTTAAATTCCTAAGCAAATTCTCAAAATGTGGGCAAATATGGATTAGTATAAGAACTGGATTAGCATAAGAAATAGGGAGTCCTTTTGTATGATTTCTTTACACCAGCACAATACATAAAGCTGTAATTGTGCTTGCATTTTTTTATCTGCAGATAGTTAAGCGGCAGAAAGGTTATATCAATTTCTCTATTTATGCATACAAATCTAGTACTTACAAGTAAAATAAATAGAGTATCTAGATTTATAACCCCTGAAAATTTGCATTCCATAAACAGATCTTGTTAAGAAAGTCCTATGCCCTCAGAATTTTGGTATTCAACTGTGCTGACTGCATCTTGTAAAAGCTAAGGTAGAATTGCACACTATAAAGTCAGTATATCCTGTTCTTGAATGGCCCCTTAAAGCTATGGCCAAAATAATTTTTAAAAGATAACTAATGTAACAGGATTTATAGTTCACATAAAGGCACAGATGCACGGTTGTAGGAGACACTTGAAAGAAGAGATTCACTGTGGGTTTTTCTACACTAGATTATTAAAAGCCATATATTAATATTAGAGAGCAAGAAAGAAGTTATTCCATCTCTGAAACAAAAACTGCAGATATTTGTACTAATCTGCAGAATCAATCATGGGGAAGGGGTAGCTTTCATGAATGCAGTACAGAGTATACACAGTTTTAACAGTGAACATTTTGTATTGGCATGAGAAATATGACATAATTGTTTTCTCATATGCTCAGGAACAAGCCACGATTGACTTGACTGAAAAAAGTACACTAAGTTGGAATAATGAAATGAAAACTCTTTCAGAAGAGCAGCAGTATCTTTCAATTGCGCCCTGACTGGACAACACCTTACTTGTTATTTCGGCATTATTATGAGGCTGCCAAGGACAAACAGCCCAGGAAGGTCATTCCTTCTTTAAGGCCAGTTTGTACTGAACCAGTGGGTTTTATTTTATAATGAAAAGGAATCCTGCAAAACTGCTTAAAAGCACTGGTTCTTAGCATGTGCTTCAGTCTAGACTGTCTTGTCTACACTAAACTGCTAGACCACATTGGGTAACGGCCTTTTCAGAGACTCATAGAGTTGTATGTCAATAGGGACCATTACGTCATCTAATCTGACCTGCAAGATATCACAAGACCTTACATCCAGTTGTTACTGTATTAAGCCTAATAATCTATTTGGCTAAAACTTTTCTACCAGAAAGCCATCCAAGCTTGAGCTGAACATATTAAGAGAGAAGACTATGCCTTCTGCAACAGTTTCTTGCAATGTTTGATCAGAAATGGTGGCTTATTTCCTGCGTGCAGATATCCAGATTCTGCTGTTAGCCACTAGTACTTGTTAAGCCATTTATCATTATTATGTTAGTGACTCTAATATTCATTATTCTCCCTCCTAGAGAAACCTGCATACTCTTGAGAAATCACCTCTTGGTACATTCTTTAATCAAGTCTTTTTAAGCCTCCCACTATAGATTGTGTTCTGTGATCCTAAAATTATTTTTTGTATCTTTTTCATTGTTTCAAAAGTCCTTTTGAGAAAGTAGGTGTCAGAAGAACAACATTCTAGCACTCTGCTACTCCTTCTTTGTGTGTATAAATTCATTGATCACATAGTTCTCCCACTATAGTAGCATTCTGGCAATTCTTGCCAGATTAAAAAGACACTGTAATCACCAGCACCTCTTCAGGGTCTGCTTCAGGGTATGCTCCTTGTTCGATTACAGCTTGCTTTTTGTGATACCATGGGTGAATGCCCTGCATGTTAAAATCCATTTTGTTGAAAGGACTCAGCTTATCGAGCAAACCAGATTCCAGTGTAGGACTGTCTTGTCTTGATCATTACTTAGTCTTCTTCAGTCTTTGCAATAAATGTTTTCAGCAGGAATTTTTTCTCCAAGTCACATTAACAAAGTCAATTGTGCTAGATCTAAGGCAGATATTTATAAACACAAGTCCTAGAACAACATTTCCTCACTGACAATTGCCTTTGTTATTATACTGCAGTTAGTCTATTCTTAACCCATTTTATATAGGCTTGTCTGGTATTGCAGGGTATTCACCTTGTAAATCAGAATTCATTCTACAGTACATAAACCTTTCAAAGCTGTATGTAGATTGCAATTCTGCAATTAACATCACCTCCCAAACTAGTAATTGCAAAGAAAAAACATTGGGGTTGTTTGACAGCTAATGCTAGTTTAGCTAGTCCAGGCTTGCTCAGGTCAATCTTCCTGTGCATTTTAAACATCGGCACCACATCACCACTCTTGTACTTTTTTGAAACTTCTCTGGTATTATCAGTATTTATTTTAAAAGCATGGCACTAGGCCAAAGATTTCCTTTGCCACCTATTTAAGTACGAAGTAAATGCAGCATTCACTTCAAGACAGACAGAAGGTATGATGTCTCCACACAATTATCTCGTCCCATTTGGGTTATAACTAAGCTGTCTGCTTTGTAAAGAGGTCATAAATGTGGCATGCTTGAGAGCTGCTAGTCCTGCAGCATCTCCCACCATTTCTGGTTGTGCTCAGAAACAGACACGTCCCCCACCAGCAGCACCCCACAGTTCATACAGGTCAGTTCACCAGCTGTAGTACAGGAAACCAGAGGAAGTGCCTTCTAGAGGACTAAACCCACAAGAGGTAAGAAGCCAAGAACATACCACTAGTGAGGAAACAGTAATTGAAGCAAAGACTAATATGCACTCTCTGAGCTGGATGCCAACCACTCAGCTGGTGTCTGCATTGAAAACACACCCTTGACAAGCACAGCGGAGAGCAATTCCTCTGTTGTTCCTTGGTCTATCTCATTACCTGCAGGCTCAGGCTGCCAGGAGGCTAAAAACACTCTCACCACTCTTCCCACATAGTCTCTGTGTCACGCTTCCTTGCTCTGTGTTTAACAGCATTAACGCAGCCAGCGTGGGCTGGTGGCAGTGCAGCTGGCTGCACCCAGTAGGTGGGAATAGACCTCTCCCCACGGCTGCGGTAGGTTAAAGGTACCCTTCTACTCCAAAGCACCTAAAGCCAGGACTATGTGTGCTAGGGCTACAGGTGGTGCTCCACGCACAGAAGTTTGGGCTGTTGGCCTTCCCCTCCCACTCCTCCCGGATGCCCTGTGCCAAGAAGTGAGGAATAAACAGGGATCTGGCCAGTCGGTCACACTGGGGCTGCCTCTGTTCCCATTTTGTTTTTCTTTGCCTCAGCCCGAGCTGAAGTGAAGCTGTTGATGTGTATGGCAGGAGGCAATGAAAAGTGACTGCTTCAAGGAGGAATTCTTTACAGCAGATGTTTTTTAAATAAAGTGGAAGGTTTTTTTCATCTAATGCTTTTAGCATACTCTAAGGAAGTAAAAATCTGTTCTGAACACATAAAAATTCAGCTTCATGAAAAGATGTATTTAACTTCTGATTCTCTTTTACTTTACATATAATTTGGAGGACTCTTTTCTCTCTTTTAATTACATTGGTGCCTCTAAAACACTGTTTTTTAATGTTTCTTACCTAAAGAGTCAGGTAACAATTAATGACTTGTTGGAGGAGAAAAATACTCTTTTCTGAGAAGGTTTTTCACACCACAGACTAAAAATAAATTAATGAGAGAAAACAAAACTGACAAATCTCTCCAGGTATTATATCTTATTGAGATCTAATAAATTTCTCTTGACAGAATCATCAGTAGTAACTATCCTTCCTTTCTACAGTAGGTTCTCATATCTGAGGTAGGTCAAGCTCATCTGGAATCCCTACGTCCCCTGTAGGGCTCTACCAGGGAATCCTACTGCAAATTTTGTCCAAGAAGAGCACAGTGCTGCAAAACCCTACTGATAATGCTAAGTGTCCTAGCCCATGGAACATCTGAAGTCTTTTTTGTTGTTGTTGTTGTTGCAAACTGTATCACATTTCAAACTCCTTTAGGAAAATTATTAAAGAAATTAATTTTGCTAGAGTCAGGTGGGAATTTAAATTATGCAAAATATATAATTACTCCAACTAGAATATACCTAGCACATCAGAACTAATACCTTTTGGTTTGATGAATGGACAGATGCCTGTGTATGTTGAAATTAGAAGACACTTATATAGAACAAACTCTGACTTCAGGGGTGCCACCTAAAGCCCTGTGTGCCATTTAAGCTCTCTCTTTAATAAGAGAGTTAAGGATTGCATTAGACAGTATCTGAGCTGTTTGCCACAGACGTTGTTGACCTGCTGATGTTTTCAATAGCAGACATTTTATTGAGTTATGTTAAAAAGATGTCCTGAGTGGAAAAGGATGTGCTTAGCTATCTTTCAATGTGTTTTGTTTCTGCTATATACATTAAAAAAAAAAAAAAAAATTGTCTTAGAATTTAACTGGCCAGTTTGTAACTTACAGATGCTTTAAGTGGAGTGCATAAACCTCCAGTCAGTTTAACCTTGAGAAGTTGCAGTGATGTACTACTCCACATACTGTATTTTGATTATATCACCAGATGGTTAGGAACAGCCTAATTGCATTTTAAACATCTGCCTGCTCCCAGATGCTGCATTCTTGCATGCAAATAAATTTTTAAAGGATTTTAAAACACATCACAAAAATGGATATCATGATCTCAGTGTTATGAATTGCAAAGCAGAGGACAAGTACTCATCAAAAATCTGACCAGCATTACGAAAGTGGGTTTACTAAAGTACCTAACTACTTAGTACTTTAATAAGTAGTTTGGGTTGCCTAATGCATAGCTAGACTTCAACATTCCAGTTTTATAAAGTAGCTGGTTTAGGTGCTGCAAACATAATATTCAGCTTGAACTCCAGTGTTCAGATATACTGGCAGAAAAGAGTTTGTCTGCAGCCAAATCAATGTAATTATATGGATTCTATTCACTTTTTGTCTGAGAGCTGTATTCTGTTAACTTTACTCCATCTGAACAGTCCTGTGGAAGAGAAAGATAGAAGATCCCCTGATCCAAAAAGCAACAAAGCAGTTATTCCTTGTAGATTAGGATATTTTTACTTGCTGTCCAATGCTGTGTTTCTCTACCCTCTAGTGGTGAAAACACCATCTCAAAAAAAAAAAAAAAAAAACCTTTAAAAACTTTAAAAACTTCGGTAAATTTTAAAAACATCACCAATATTTTAGACAGAAGATGTGTTTTACTTTGAAATGAGATACCAAAGCATTTAAGGCACCAAAATGTGCCTTAGTAGAATGTTAATCTAAATATTATATATTAGTAGAACTATTAGTAGAAAATGAGGCATGACTCATATAACTGCTTGTTACTTATTTCTTAGAGTATTTTAACTATGAATCTCAGGTTGAAAGTGTAATGAATATGTGATGTTGTTAGCAAAGGCAGAAAAAGATTTATTCAAGGAATGTGTCTTCTAACTAGATCATTTGAACATATGTTGTAGCTCAGTCCTACAAATGGAAAAATGCAGGCACAATTTCTATATTAAAAAGCTTGTTTTTGTGAAGATTATGTGCAAGGCTTCTGTCCATTCATCAAACTGAAGGTTATCAGTTCTGATGCACTGGATATACTCCAGTTGGAATTTTTATATTGTTTGCATAATTTAAATTTCTGTTTGACTTTCTGGATAAATTAAGCTAACAAGCTGGGATAACTGAAATAAATGTCATGTATATGCTGTATACCCAAAATGTGTTAAAATATTTAAAATATATAGGAACACATGAACAGTCTTCTTTTAACCACTTTTCCTTTATTTCACCTTCTTCTGTTGTTGCACTTCTAGGTAATTTCTGCCTTAGAGTTTATAGTATGTTGCAGTGAATACAGTGGAGTTTAATCAGTTGTTAATATCAGAGCCCAAATAATGAATAATAATATTTCCTTTCAATTTGAGGGTATGGAAGCTGTAAATGCACTATAGATCACAGTTTTTACATCAATGAACGCCTGAAACTTGGACATAAAAGTAATACCAAACTCTGTTCATATAATCTTCTCTTCATTACAGGAATTTTTTTGGCTATGGTAATTAGCATTTCTTCTGAGACATCTTCCATACTTACTAACAAGCTCTGTAGCATAACAAATATTCTAATTGCTGCATGTGGACCTGTTTTCATTGCTAATATTCTGGGTTTAATTTTCTTATGTGCATATATACACATATATACACCATACAGAAATAAATGAGAAAAATAATTCCATCTCATAAATGCATAAGAAATGTAAATGATTGATTTAGAGTTGCTAAAATGTAATTGCACTAATGCAGATTCTGTAAAGCACAGACATGAATAGTTGTGTCGCTCAAAATACCATCTCTGTTTTAAGCAACAAGGGCAGCCTCCTCTACGGTCTCCAGAAATGACTAGGGGAACTGCAGACATCAGAGATGAGTCTTCTGAAGTCAGAGGGACATTTCCAGTATTTTGATAATAACTACTTTTATGTCTTTCTAAAAGAATTTGGGCTTCAAACCCGAACGTGGTTCTCCTCCTTCTTACCCAGACTAGAACAGGGCAGCTGAAGGCAGGGAGAGAACAGAAAGATGAAGCACAGCCCTGGTGCTGGCAGACACATGGCTCGTGACAGGAGACACGACAGGGTTAGGTCCTGGATGCTTTAGCAGACACTGGGGCAGCAGCCAAGTGGGCAGACCAGGCTCTCCGAAGCACCAAAGGGTCTCCCCATAAAGGGAGAGCCAAAGAGAAGTCAAGGCTCTGCTCAGGGAGCACTTGAATCTCCAGATCTTCTGCAATGAAGTGAGTGTTTAGCATTCATAAAGACTGTGGAATTAGGGGGCTTGGGTCAGGGCGTGCTGTGGGGCTGCAGTGGGGCAGGAGGGGGAAGGGTTTGCAGGCAAAACAAATCTGGGAATGATGGAAGAGTCTGGAGCCTCTTTGAGTCCTTGGTAAATCTGGACATAGATGTAGCCCATATTGCTGGTGATCAAAAGCTGGGAGAGGCCCTAGAGACAAAGGTTGACTTTGGCAGCAGAGCAGAAATAAAGTAGCTGGTATTGCTGAACGTTTATGGTTGGAGACCAGTTAAGTTATAAAACTACAGGGGAAACTCTTGGTTTGTTTAATATTTTGAAACTGGCCAGTGTCTGTAATGCAACATGGGAAGGAAGGAAGCCTGTAGTTTGGGGGAAATCTGATCTGCTTCACCGGTAAACCCAAGCTGGTAAATTCCAGGATAAAACTAAAAATAAAGAGTCTTTTAAATGAGTGCTAAGGTTCATAAATACACAGCATTTAAAGAATAAGCAAATTTTCTTTTCTGCAGAAGTATTTTGCTATTTTGCCAAATATTAGAGACTTGTTCATTTTAAAAATGGAACAGGAGAATTCTACTTCTGCTTCTGAAAATCTCCTTAAAATAATATCGGCTGTAAAGTCACTACTTAAACTTCTGTAACAACAAAATAAATGATAATTGTCAAGTTCAAAGACAACACCTAATGCCTCAATAGATATATATAGAAGGAGCAAAAGACAAAACTTTCTAACTAGATTTGTGGGTATATTCTGTAGTGGCTTCCTCAAGCTACCCTTGCAGTAGAATTTAATTCACTAACCCTTGAAAGGGGGATCCATAGTGCTTAATTACAAACCACAAAAAGCCAAGAGGAAGGGAATGGGTAGGAAAATCAGACATATTAAAATATACTGTACACATAGGGGAAAAAGAATTAAATCTATAACTTCATAAATGGATAGGTATTTGGCATAGAGAGAGCACCTGAATGGGAATTGGAGAGAGAGAGAGAGAGAGAAGAGAGAGTTGTCAGCATTTTTATACAGCTACAGGTGCTACAATATTTGGATTCCAGATCACAGTATGTAAGGTACAAGCATAAATTCCAAGAGCATTTCTGTATGTTTGTCTACTCACCTCTCCCCAAAAGTCTGCAGATGTTGAAGTGAGATGTTAGAAGAAAATACAGCACATTCATGAGTGAAAAATGTGAGACCACATCCATTGTAGGAGCACTTGGGTGGCATGGTGTCACTTAATCATTCCTGCTGAAGAAACGTTTTGTACCTAAAAGGCCCCATTTCTAGCATTTTAATTTGTTTTAGCCACTTTTTTCCCACAATGCATGGCAAAAATGTACTTCACAACCTTGACCAACAGAGCTATGCTAGCAGAAGCCAGTGGTACAGCCTTGGCTTAAGAATGCCATCGACATAAAAACATTTCACAGTTCCTAATGTTTTTGTTCCATGTAGACCATCACAGCAAAGCTGGTTCGGTGTGGCTTTATGAAGAATTTTCCACCATTGATTTCTGGAGCAAAGCTGCGTTCCCTGAGAAAGCAAACAGTATCCCTCTCATGAACTGGCATGTCCCCTTTCTGCAGTGCTGGAGCTGCTTAGGTGCTCAGCTGTTGCAGTGGAAAATTCATGCAGTGTGTGATCTCAAATAGGAAAGAGGTCCTGTTTCCTGAAGTGGATCCTTGATTCTGAATGACAAGTGCTCTTCCTCAAGCTTGTAATATGAAAATACTGTTTAGAAGAAAAACTTTGATTTAACAAGAACTATTTGTAAAGTTCTGTGTGTACAGGTCAGCGTTACCCTTTTTTCTCTCCATTGTTTTACCATTGGTGAGGATTACAATTAGTAGGCTTGAAATCAAACCTTGTCATGGCTTTTGAAATTCAAAACTCAGTAACTGCAGCTTGTGGTGGTTGCCAGGAAAATAGTGAAGATAGTTTTAAGTTGGCATGTGAACTGCAGTAACAAGGAGCAACATTTCTATAACTCTAGAATAGTAGTCATTACCATAATGTACTCCAGGCTCTCTTTTCAACTTTGCTATTGTGGCTCATTGCAGACAAACATGAGTGTTGTTCTGTCCCCTGCAAATCACATGTAATCTACATGCAGCACAAGCTCTGTGATATTGCTCCAGGTTTTTAAGGAGTCGCAAGACCTTTTACCTTTTCAGATTCCATATCTCTGTTTATGCTGAATTACAGATTTCGTGTCTCAGAGGTTCACTTATTTCCTTTATCATGGGATCATTTTCCAATAGAGAGAAAAATTGATATGAATATGGAATACTCAAGGTTGTTAAGCCATTTATTTTACTAGAATTTTATATAATGCCCAATTATTAATACCCATTATTATTGATTGCTAATGACTAAGCAATGGAAACTAAAACCTCCTATACTTCTTGAAAATCTTTGATAAAGTATATTAGCAGAAATGCATTTTTGACTTCATTCTCAAGTTTAGAAAAGTATTGAAAATGTGTGACACCCTGTGAGCGCCTTATATAGCTCTTTTCATTTAGAGTCAACAGTGGCTTGTAGTTTTTCACTATGTTATCTTATAAATTAACATGCCAGTAAAAATATTTTGTAAAATTCTCATAGTAAGTTTTCAAAATAGTTTCCGCCAGATGGGTACATTTAGTCTCAGCATCAGAAAACAGTCAGAAACTAAATACTTCAAGACTTTTAACCATCTCCCTACAGCTATACTGCCACTGAGTACAGCTCTTGGTATCTGCAAGAACAGCTGCAGTGCTGGAAACTTCATAAAACAGCAGAACATTGGATCAGGTAATACCTTCAGATCCTCAAGCACATGCTTTATCCTGGCCTCTTACTGGTTTAAGCAGTTTTAAAGGGCAGCACTTTTAAGAACACGTTAGATATGTGCCTTGCTTCCACAAACTGACAAAATAAAAATCTCTTTTGTGTATTTTGTAGCTTGTCTGAGAAAATCCATGATTTTTTTTCAGATCTTGTCGCTGTTTCTCAAGCAGTAAGATCAATACTTTCATGTTTTGTTGTTTTTTTCCCAAATATTTTCAGTGTAAATTTTAATCTAGCCATCTCAACTGCCTAAAAGCTTCTAAGCCTTCTATTTTGCTCTCTTTTCCATGGGGGAAAAAAAAGGGAGAAATATTTGAAATAAGCTCTGTAAACTCTGGTATGTGTATATATATATGTATTCACACACACTAGGCTATCACTACCTTCACTGAAATAGAAAGGAGGAAGAGAGACTGCCTGCCTCTAATTAATCATTTAACTTACGCGTGACAGTTCCTAAAGAGTAGCGTCAATGCAGACTGCTACGGATGCATACACAGCCTACATAGTCTGGAGAGGCCAACAGTGGGAGTGATGATACAGTGCTTAGAAGAGCCAGGTGTCCTTCTGGAGCTGCAGACGTGGAAGCAGCCACCCCTGTCGGACAAAAAGGCTATGCAGTCCTGAGTGGGAAGCAGGCAACAGAAAAAAAGCATGTGTAAACCTGGGACAAAATGAGTTCGTGACCAAAGGCAGCACAAGGGCCTAAAGAGTCTGAATTATGTTCCCTCTTGTGCAGGCAAGCACAAGAAGGAGAAGACAATTTCTTTTCCATTTAGGACCACCTACGGCAGATTTTCATCAGCTGAAGAGAGCTAACTTCCACCTCTCTTGTAAAAGGTGGGATTTATGAAAGGGAAATTCAGAATCATGGTTCACAGAATCACTGAATCACAGAATGGCTGAGGCTGGAAGGGAGCTCTGGAGCTCATCTGGTCCAACCCCCTGCTCAAGGAGGGACACCTAGACCTCTTGCCCAGGACCATGTCCAGATGGCTTTTGGAGATCTCCAAGGAGGGAAACTCCATAAGTTCTCTGAGCAACCTACGCCAGTGCTCAGTCACCCACAGAGTAAAGAAGTGCTTCCTGATGTTTAGACGGAGCCTCTTGCGTCCCAGTTTGTGCCCATTGCATTGTTCCTGTTTTAAGTGCTCTTTATACACCTTCTTCACTGTTTCTAACAGAAAAATCTACCAAAAATCATGGGAGTAAGATCCAGGGGGAAAAAAAAATCCATTTTTTTAGCTTAGTTCCCATCCCACTCTGCTGAAGAGTTAGATCATGCCTACACGCAAGCATCTGGCCCCTACCATTTACACTGGCTTAGACAGCACAGAAAATTGCTTTTCAAAGTGGAAACACACACAGATTTTTAGGTTCCCTTCAGAGGTTAGATGGTGTGTAAGTAATCTAAATTTCTCTCTGATACTTGTGGCAAAGTGTTTTCCAAGTCAGGCCAGAAGCAGGTAATGGGGGGTACCTGAACTATCGCTTTAATCCAGATCATGAGTGCATTTTTGAAGTTGCTCTCCCAGTCACTCTCACTTACTGCACTCAGTTTAATGTTGTAGAGCAGTCCTGGAGTGCATGCACCAAGTTGCTTTCAGATGATGCAAACCTGGAATGTGTGCTCCAGGATGACAGGTAAGGCTCTGCAACTGCTGGTGGGCATTCACCCCTTGAAGACCTAGCACAAATCAGACTTGCAAGAAATCACACCATTTTACATCATTATGCAGAGGAATAAATGTCTTTTAGAAAAATAGAGCAGCAATGACTTCTAGAAAGGTAGAGAGCATGAATCAAGTATTCTTTAAAATGTAACGAGTTCAAAAATAAATTAGTCACTAGAGGGAGCCTCTTAACCACCATATCCTAATATAAAACTGCTAGTTTTGGACTTCAAACTCTTAGATGTTGAAATAATTAAAAAAGGTCAGTAAGTGCTACTTCTTCCAGCACTTAGTTTAAATAAAATAAGGCTAAAAGACAAGAGTATGCTAGACTTTTCAAAACTCCACACTCATTCATAATTCAGAATAAATACAGACTTTCTGAAGATTTCCCCACAGAAAATAGGTACAGCTAGTTAGTGCAGTGGCTGGGAACAGAATTAGTTTTGCCTAGACCTTGCGAAAAAGCTCTTCATGTGACATCAGTGGATCAGCATTCATCTTTCTCCCCTTCCAAGATCAAACACCAAAGTAAACACAAGTTGCCATTGTAAAAGGAGTGTCCTTAAACCACCAAAAAAAACCTCTTCTTCCTTTATTTTCCTCACACCATAGTTGTGCCCAGGTGGCAATTCCCAGTAGCCAGACTTCAAGGAGTGCTACTTACAGTAGTGATATGGTCTAGCTCTTTCTGAGTTACAAGAAGGCCACAAGCGAGACAGGGAAGATGTGTTCCTGCAGTGTCAGAGTAGATATGTATTCAATTTTCTGCTACTGTCTAAATTTAGTAAATAACATAGCAGTTACAGCTTGTAGTTCTCCATTACAAATACTATACAAGTTGCAAGAAATCATGGAAAAACATAAGAAGCAATAGAAGAGCCGTGGAGGAGACCCCAGCTGCAAGAGGGCCTGCCCCAGTCAGCACTGGGACTGATTGCATCCTGGACAGAAAAATGAAGCACCTCTGAACATACTTTCTTTTTTAGAAAACATACAGCAGAGGGCATCAGACAACAAGAAATCCTGTGAGTTAATGAATTCTGAAGTGCTAAAGTGAAGGGGAATGTGAAGTGGAGATGTACAGATTCAGTGACTATAGGAGAGGGTGGGGATAAGGAAGCAGGCACTGAGGGTAGGAGAGAAGAGAAATCAAACACATCGTTTGTCCTGTGTGTGCCAGCCGTAACCTCTCCAGCAAGCAAATGTGGGGTTGGGATAGAGCAGGAAAGGGGTCCCATATGGTGCTGTAACTAGCCTCAGAGGTGCTCCGCCAGCAAACCAACCAGAGCACAGGAAGTTGCTGGATGATGGAAGTTGGCTCACAGCAGTTGCTGGTGAACCACCAACTCATAACAACATCCTTCCTCTTTTAAGGTATGAAAGCACAGGAAATTCCCTGTCAGCAATGCAAGATTACTGGTTGATAGTATCTCATGGTCTCCCAAGACACTCCGTACAATAGGACTCGAAGAAAAAGTAAGAGAGAAAGCACTAGCCCACATGTAACTTTAAATCACCACTCTGAGTGATGACTAGAAAACAGGCAGCGCTTGAATGTCAAACCAAATAACTCATTTTCTGCAAAAATTCAGGTCTCTTCCTGCCATTTCCTTCCCACACCCTAAAACTGCCTCTTAGTGTATGTACAGAAGTGACCTTGTCATCAGTGCAGGCACCCAGGGCTGCTATAAAGTGAAGATACGCCCTCCATTTCAGTTTCCACAAAGAATCGCTGCTTTGTAAGTACAGCAATTTTCTGTTTTCCTGGGTGGAAGTGAGGAGAGGTTTATTGGGAACTGTTACTTATAGCGTCTTTCGTTGGAGCATGGCAGACTTGAAGGAGGTCCTTCTCTTCCCATGAGAAACTGGTGGCTGGGCAGAAAGCATTTTAGCTACGTCTCTGGTGTTCCCAGCCCGACCTTCATGCCTGTATAAATGTTGCCGTTCTGCAAATGGCAGTGGGATGTGTAGCCTGAGAGACTCCAGTGTAAGTTAGACCATCCAGCGGCTTGCCAGCTCCAGTACAACAAGGCTTTCCTGTGGAGAAATACGCATGAGCAGCGAGGGCAGATATAAGGACTGCCTGCAGCAACAGAAGTTAGACGCTGTGCTGCTGTGTAGTAGCTGTTGTGCTGAAAAATTTGGAATGGTTTTAAGGCGACTGAAAATAAGCTCACGCTCCAGTTCATCAGCTGCCTGTTTTGAGCCTAACTTGATACTGCCAGGTACTGTATTCCTCCCTTGCTGTCTCTGGAAAGGCAAAGGAAAATTTAAATGTGCATTTGGAAAAGTTTCTTGCTGCTGAAGATAAAAATATCTTGAGGAAGTGTTTAGAAGGCGTTTCCTTTTACAACAGCATTATTCTCATCCGTGCCTGTGTACAAAGTGAGAGCAGTCAGCAGCAGACAACTTATCATGAGTAAGTCTGGCTTTTTTTATCTACATGAAGTCTACAGATAAGGAATTTTTAGAAGATATTTTCACAGATTGAAGAGTACCAAACTGAATGAAATGTAACCTGTAAGAGCTTTCAGTGAGCATTGCCAAGCTGATGCCACAAATGGTACTGCTTTTGTGAACAGTGCATCTGAGAGCATCTGAAAATATGATTATTTTCTCATATGCAAACTGGCTTGAATTGGGATTTCAGTATCTTGTGAGAATTTTCATAGAAAAGTAAGGCTGGATTTAAAAAGTTCAGTCAGTAAAGGAAAACAGTAAAATATGAAAGACCTGCAAGTTATACCCCCAGATAATTAAAATGGATGAAGAAAGAGATAAAATCTAAACTATTTTTGAGGGTTTAACCAATGGGAGAGGGAGGAAAGAGTTTTGCTTTAAGCTGGATTCGGTTTGGGCAGCGGAGCAGCTGTCTGCCGGCAGCACGGCCGTGGAGGCCCCGCAAGGTGCTTGCTCTCCAAAGTGCTCGTGGCCGAGTCAGGTGGGCACTGGTGGCCCGCACCACCGCTATGCGGGGACACGGGGCCCCCTCTCACTTCTCAGAAAGACGAAGAACGGGGAAAACCTCTCTGACTGTCCCTCCCCTTCCCCCAGGAGCTGCCAAGGTTTCTCTGGCAGTACTCCCACTGCCTTTCACTGAGGCAGCGGCCTGACAGGGGTAACGCCGCGCAGCGCAGTGCAGCGAGCTGGTGTCTGTGTGTTACCTGCTGTTTTACAGGCAGCTTCCGAGGAAGCCCACCCTGTGCTTTGAATCAGTATAACTCGACTGTGAAGCACAGGCAAGTAGTGACAAGTAATTACACCTAAATCTGAGTATTTCCACTCCCACTAATTTCAGCTGCTTTGGAGGCACGTAGTATGTATATGTAAAACGTGGCTGAGCTGTACCCTAGTATCTTTTCTATACAGGCCTAGGATGCAGCAAAGGCACAAACTCAGATTCAGGAAACTGAGTCTGAGTGTCTGTACATAGCATAGCTGCATCAGCATTGATGCATTGCGAATGTCTGAATATCAATTTTCTAAACATAGGAATGTAAATTTTCCCATCAAGGCTTGCAGTGTTGATGAATAAAATGTATGAAGAATGGCTATTATTAACTAAGCTGCAAAATAGTATCATTTCTGGAAAAAAAGTGTTAAACCAACACGACTTTTAAAATTGGGACACTTGGGATAATTCAACCAGACATGGGTTAAAATGGAAAGGAGTCTACTGAAAAGCCTGTGAACCAAGGTCACTCAGCCCTAACTTTAAAATCTTCTTTGACAAGACAGTTTGTCTTCTCCTGGCAGTAAAAGAGAAAGCCCCAGAGGGACCTTTGCAGAAAGCTGTACAGAGAGGGGGGAAACAGTCTAAAACCCTGAAATCCGACACATACAAAGAAGGAAAAGGATCAGCTCAGATTATAAAGTAAAATAACAAGAGGACAAAAATTTAGTGTCTTCTGTGAAAATGTCTTCATTGAAAGAGGAAAACTAGAATTTCTATGGCTAAAGATCTCTCTCACAAGACTGAAAGGAAACGGCACATTATGTGAAGAAGCAGCAGGCTGCTACTGTCTCTGTTATTATAGAAAAATAATGATATTGAGGACTTGATTTTAAAAAGATCTTCTCTTCCTTTCTGAGTGAGTAGTAAGTATTTTTAATACATCTGAGTCACATAAAAAAGGAGAAATATTTTGCTATTTTAAGAGAAACTTCTTCACAAAAAAGCAAAATTCCTCTAAGAAGTAAAGAAGTCCTATTAATAAAAATAACATTAATACCTTTACTCTTCTTCATTTAGGAGCTGATCAAAGCCAAATTAAAGTAAATAAAACAGAATGAATGTTGATGGGCTTTGATTAAGTTTTTATCTGTTTTTATAGCAGTGAGTACTAGGAAGATGCAAACATGACAAGGCTTTTTCTCTTGGTTTTACAGGATCTGAACACTCCAAATGCAGAAATGATTTGGCAACTAACATCTTACTGGTAAGAAAAGAGTTCATGAATCATTTATATAATATAATTAAATCTGAAGTGATCTAAGTTTAATAATGACAGAATACCATATTATAGAAGAGCAAGGTTGTTTATCTATGAAGTATACTCGCAGTGTGATTTTTTTGTCTGTTGGGTTGGTTGTTGGGTTGGTTGTTTCTTGTTCTTAACATTTTTATAACACAAAGGTCCCAATCTGAGCAAGAAGGATGTCAGAGGAAGCTGATCAAATCTTCAGTTTCCCAAACTGATTTCTGAAAAACATCCCAAGCTATTAAAGCATAATAATTTCTTCATCATCTGTCACGTGTAAATTACCAAGGGACACTGCTCATGAGAAGTTTGGAAACAATTGGGAAGGGAGATTTTAAAGTTATGCTCCTGACACTTTCCTTTTCATGGCATCTGTTTGGGTCAGTGATCAAAATTTAACATGCCTTCTACGTCTGGGAAGAGAATGGTCTGGTCTGCAGACATGCTCATGTGGGAGGGTCTTTAGCCATGAGCGGTGGGAGGGATGAATGGCCAGATCATTGGTTTCCTTCCTTCTTCTGTGTTTCAGGACATCCCTGGTCACACCTGTGATTTTTGGTCTGCTTCTGCAGCCACCACTGACACAGCTTTCCATCATCATGCGGCCAAACTTTGTCCTGTTGATGGCTGATGATCTTGGCATAGGGGATGTAGGTTGCTATGGGAATGATACTATCAGGTAAGGAAACAGGCTGTGATAATGAACAGAACTGGTGTTATTTCATGTAAGCCTGCAATCCTCTGTGCATCGTCAGCCATTAGAGCTGTCATCAAGTTCATTTACTGAAGAACTGGGGCGATTTCCCATGGGTGTCACTATGTAAATGTAAAGCATTACCAGGATTATCTCACACCCTAGAGGGCATTTCCATGGCCAGGTCTGCTATCCAGAGCTGTTCTGCTCTGGGAATATGACACTAGTTCTTGTTTATTCCTTTACTGCCCAACATTGAGACATGCTAAGCTCTTGCACATAACTGAAGATAGAAATGCTGTCTCCTCTTTGAACATATCAGGCCTCATTACCTCAATTAACTCTGTTTTGCCATTCTTTCCAAGTCTCACATCAAAATATAGTTTTAATCACTGCAATGATCTATGTTACTAGGAAATACTTCTTTTTACAGACCTGAGGACATAGAATTTGCCTTCTCTGTAAAAATCACACCACATTAATGTGTACTGGTTTCCTACCAACTTCTCACTTCTTTGAACAAAACCAAACTTGGAGCAACTACTCCCCACATCCAACAAAGCACTGACCAGCAAGTTTCAGATAGGCAGCTGATGAGGCTTTGCATGGCTCACCCTCCAGCATAAAACCATCTCCATGGCATGAGTTCTCTTCTTCAAGAACAGTGGGGTACATTTCACCAACGCCCTTCACAGGACTTGGGAAACAAGAAGGAATGATTGGCTTGAAATATATCCAGGTAGCTATTGTTAAAGAAGAAAAACAAACAAACAAACAAACAAAAGTCGTTCCCCATCTTGAAAATAAATTAAAAAATAAATAAATTAATAAAACAATTCAAATAGAAAAACTTCCCAAAATGAAGATAAGTGTATTATTCCTCATCCCTGTTCCCTTGAAGGCCCTCTGAATGATAGCTGACAGTGTTGTTGCATTTTTAGGACCCCGAACATTGATCATCTAGCAAAAGAAGGAGTGAAACTGACCCAACACATCGCTGCAGCTCCACTTTGCACCCCCAGCAGAGCAGCTTTCCTCACTGGCAGATATCCCCTCCGATCAGGTTTGTCTTGCACATCCAAGTGACCTTTAAGCATTGCTTTGTTGCTGAAGGGAAGTGTCATACAGTGGGCACAAAAGAAATGAAGGTGTGCAAACAGATGGAGTGCCACCGACATGCCAATCCTTCACTAAGGCACAAAAAGCCTCACCAGTTAGGTCTAGTACCGTTGAGGTTGTGCCTGTACTTATGGGGGAACCAGCCTGGGGGGAAGCAGGGCAGAGAAGAACCAGCACTGCAGGGCAGCTTGGTCCCCATCAGGTAGCAAGTTCAGTTGCATTTTGGTGCTCTGTTGCACAGATGGCAGCCAAAATCGAGTTGGTACAAATTGTTGCATTCAAATAAGCCATTACACAGAACATGAAGACTAATACATCTTTAAAATAATAGTAACATTTAATTTCTGTTATGGGTGACTCCTCTCGAGATATGAAATACTCTGTTCCTGCAGGGAACAGAGTAAATCTGTGCAGATTTTTGTTCATTCCTTCCAGCCTGGGTGCAGAGTGAGTCATTTACAGTAAGGCTTTGTTAACCTATGTATGAGAATTCATCTGTCCTACAAAATAACAGTTTGACAGCTATATTATTTTTCCTGGTTCTGTTTTTGAAGAAAAAATAATATCCTGTCAAACTGCATTCCTGAGCTGAAGAGATATGAAAAACAAATAGCTCTGTACGTTTCTAACAGTGACTCTAACGCTTGTTCTATTGCAAATGATCCTCAGTGCCTTCACTCCCGAGACGTTTTGAAGCAAACATGTCAGCCTACTTTCATCCTGACAGTTCCCACTAAGACAGCTGGAAAATGTACATGAGCTTGTATAGACCCCGTGTCCCACTGTAACAGGAGGGCAAGGGCATTCAATGCTTCCGTGACATTTCATACTTCACATTACATCATATGATGGGGTTATGCCAGTATATAATGCTGAATAACAGGGTGTAAACCTGCAGGTGAGGAAAAGACTATGGTGCTATATAGCTGCTCTGTGGGTTTCAGCAGTCATGTACCAGCCGTGCCGCCGTGTGGGGACTTTGTGAGTTTGCAGGCAGCCTTACTCAAGCTGGAGTTTGAGGCTGAGAGGGGCTGAAATCTCCCTGCCCTGCTCCCTGCCCTCACCAACACACCAGCCCAGTACTCTGCATGCAGCCTGGATGCCACGGCAACATATAAATGCTTTTGTACAACTGTGCCATTGCAGATAAAATGGTGCAGTATGAGGTGCAAAGAAGGATATGTAATATACAATGGAGAGATTTAAATCTTTCTTATCCTTGTCCACTCTCCTAGATTCATTTCTCCAAACAAACAGCATTAGGATAAACATTTAACATTATAATACCAATGAATCCAGGAAACAAGGAAGTACATCTGATAAAACTACCAGTTATACTTACCGAGATTTTTTATTATTACATTTTGTAGGAATGGACGCTACAAACAATTATCGTGTTATCTTTTGGAATGGTGGCTCAGGAGGTCTCCCTCCAAATGAAACCACTTTTGCCAAAATTCTGCAGCAGCAAGGCTACAGCACAGGACTGATAGGTATGGAGATGTTCCTGAAGATGGCCTAGAATGTGTTTCACACATAAATCTCACTCAGTTGCTAACCATTTGGTCTGGTTAGCAACTGCTCATACCTCAGTTGTAATATTTTTATTTCCTGATCCAAGAGCAACATGTAAGAAGAAGACATGACCAAAAAGAATCTCTCTTAAAAGAACAAATATCTGATAAAAAGAATAATCTTTACTGTTGACCTGCTTTCAAATGCATTGGCCTGTGGTTGTTAAAAGATAAATGGGAAAAAATGTAGTTAAAAGTATTCCTTGAATACTGCTCTACCAGTTAGATTGTAACTATTCCAATGCTATTTAATAAGAAACAATACATCAATTTCATGCAAATATGTATGTGCATGCTTTACACAGAGCAGAGCAGACTCTCAAGTTGTACAAAAGGGAGCAGCTGCTATTTAAAACAACAGAATCAGTTCAACATGTCACAGAATTTGGTCTTTCAAAAACAGAAACAAAACCATTATTTCTTCTGTAAGTATAGCATGCCACTATAGCTCACCAATATTTCAGTACAGCCCACAAAACATTACCTCCTACAGCATTAATAAGAATTCCATTTTACTTTTTATTTTACAGGACTTTTTTAAAATACAGCTGTAACTTTTGGTCATGATCCAGTTTCAAATAATTATTTAGATATGTCACATAGCTTCGCAGACTGAGGAAACACAAACGTTCCTCAGCTGAGTTTTCGGTGATTTGCCCTTCATCATTTGAGCATCTAAATGTCAATACGCAAAATCTGTCTGACACATAAGAATATCAGTTGCACAAATAAATTGAATTTACTAATAAAAATGTCTGCAGCAATGGATTTTTATTCATTCAGCAGAATAAATCTAAGCCATAAAGGACAATACTAAACGAAGTGAAGCCCTCTAAGCCTTTTAAGTTCTATATTACTGAATCTTCTCCTGTTAGTTTTGTAGCAATATTATTTTAGTTGTTTTAAACTGCTCATAAAATAGCCCAAGTCCATTAGCGAAGTGCTGGAGCTTGGCTTCAGCATGTAATCACTAACAAAACACTCAGATTTGTCCCCGCTTTGTCAAAGGAATTGCCCTGCAGGGAGATTGCTGCATCCCTCCTGGAAGCTAGGTAGCAAAATGGGCTGGCATATTCCCTGTGAGCATCTCAGCTATAAACACACTGTAGACACCAAGATCGCCACTTAGTTCATCTGGATTGACAGCTTTTGATGAAATGCACCTTAGGGGTGATAAGTGACGCACCCAAAAAAAAAAAAAAACACAACTTTACATTCAAGTCATGAAGCAAGAAATCTTACATAGCATCTGCCCACATCACCACAGCTGAATGGCCACTAACTTGACTCATCTGAATGGTTTGTCATTGGTTTGTTCTGAGCACAAAGAGTTTAACTGCAAAGCTAAATTCTCCTAATAAACTGTGCCTTGATGTGATAAGCAGACTTTTTGTTGGGAAATGCTTTACAGACTCTTTGTAGCCAGAAAGCCAATGTTGTATAACATATGCTCTCGAAGATTAATTATCTTAATTAGACAATTTATCATCTATAGTTCTGAGTCTTTTGCAGCATGTTAGAAACCTTTATCGACCTCAGCTAGAGATTTAGGTGTTGAAGTGCATCGGAAGTCCAAGGATACTTTAGCTGCACCTGTATTTATGACCAATATATCTACGTGTTTATTACAAACCTGTTTCATTTTATAGCTGGCTCTAAATATGTTATGAGGCAAACTGAATAGAGATTTTGGCAGAAAGTAATTCATCCACCTAGAATATAACTTTCCCCTTTTCTTTACATCCAAAAAGCATTTTTTTTTTTCCTCTGAAGTAGATTTTTCTGCTCCTATTGTAATGCACAGCAATGATTTTGAAATTTACTCAAGGGTCACTGTTAGTATGTGTATTAGTAATATAGTGAACCAATTGTTTAGGATAATATCTTTCTGTAAGCGCACAGTTCTTTACTCCACAATCAGAACTGGCTGCAAATTAGTTTTCAAGTAAAATTCCAAGAGTTCCTTTTGATCTAAAAATCTGGAATCCAAGATCTGCATTACATCAGAGGCCATAAAAAGTATTTAAACTGCACTTCTTCTGTGAGGAGAAGGAAAAAAAAAAAAAAAAAGAGGTAGATTCTTGTCATTTGGTTCAGATATTCATAAGCCTCAGTGTCTGAGCCAAATGACCCAACTTGTTATGTTTCTGTGCAATTGCCTAACCAGTCTGGCTGAATAGACTGAAGAGGGAGGCAAAGCATGATTTTGATGTGCCATTCATCATAATAATGGGCATAGTAAAGAAAAAATGGTATTGTAAAAGGCCGTGAGGTGTTCCTTTTGATATTTGAAGACTTCATTATTTAAAAGAAAAAGGCTTTGACTTTTTAAAATTTGATTAAATACAAATAAATGGCAAAAAAAAATGTTTGTAAAATGAAGCCTTTTATTCTCATCCAGTATATGGAGATATTATTAGCAGCAAAGTCACTTAGATATGTACAATTTCATGATAAACCCTAATCTCCCGAGCTCAAGTTCTTCTGGATCTGATGGTTTGCCTGGCAAACCCACTGTTGAGATGCAAGCTATTTCACTGCTCCATCCATAGCTGTCACCAGCACATCACCAAGTGTTGCCGTAGTCCTGCCATTAAGCTATTCAAAGCTTTCCAGCAACAAGTCTCCACAGCATCTTGAAGGTAAAGAGACAACAGAACACTGTTATTTTTCCCTGTGCTTACAAAAGGACTTCTTCCTCCTATTTCATACCTGACAGGTCTCCAGGAAGGCCATACATTTTGCAGAGTTCTGAAAACCTGAATTCTTCCCAATTTCTACTTCCCTTTATAGTCCAGACTTTTTTGCATTTGATTAAAGCTGCAAGGCATGAATATGTATACAGAGCACCAATAACTTTGGTGGAAATGTATAATTGGTAGTGGTTAATTTTCATCAATTATAAGATATACTCCATTTTATCAGTACCTACTCAGTATGCACCTGCAGGATGAAGAAGTTATCACAAGTAGGGAAAAAAAAAATTTTTTTTTGAGAAATGTTTTTAATGAGGAAAAGTTCATTTTTAAATATTATCTCTTTATATTTCATTAATGTACATTTTCAGGAAAGTGGCATCTAGGTGTTAACTGTGAATCCCGCAATGACCATTGTCATCACCCTTTGAACCACGGGTTTGATTATTTTTATGGGATGCCTTTTACGCTAATAAGCGACTGCCAAACAACGGAAGCACCAGAGATGGACAGAGTCTTCAGAAGGAAGCTCTCGCTTTACACTCAGATGATTGGCCTTATTACACTCACAGCTGCCCTAGGGAGACTCACCGGCTTGATTTCAGCTTGCTGGAAAACACTGACTTGCTTTGCTGGGTTTAGTCTCCTGTTCTTCATGTCCTGGTTCTCAAGCTATGGATTTGTGAGATACTGGAACTGCATTATGATGAGAAACCACGAGGTTACTGAGCAGCCAATGGTGACAGAAAGGACTACGTCCCTTATCTTGAGAGAGTCCATTTCATTTATTGAAAGGTGACGTACATTTTCTTTGATCACATTTATTCTGGTTCTTCCATGTCTTTCAATGTTTAAACAGCGTTTTCCCATGTGAAGTCTTTGTAATTTCTATGACTGTAAATAGGATTATAAGTATTACTATGCCTATTAATTACTAATAATGACACTATAGTATTAAACCATAAATTAGCTGCCACTTAAAGATATCTGTTATTCCTAGCTTCACTAAAGTGGATAACCTTTCCAGATTTCCACATGTTGGATTTTAGGCTATTTTGAGGAAATACATATTTCGATGCCTGTCAATGTTCAAGAGGCATTGGATAAATATGCCCTTAATAACATGCTTTAACTTTTGGTTAGCCCTGAAGCGGTCAGGCTGCTGGACCTGACGACCGCTGTAGGTCCCTTCCAACTGAACTATTCTGTTCTGTTCTATTCTGTTCTATTCTGTTTTATTCTATTTTATTCTGCTATGTTTTGCTCTATTCTATTCCATTCTATTCTGTACTAATCTATTTTATTCTGTTATGTTCTGGTCCATTCTATTCTATCCTAATTCAATCCGAATTCTATTCCATTCCATTCCATCCCGTTCCGTTCCATTCCATTCTATTCTATTCTATTCCATTCTGAGTCCAACAGTGAAGCTTCAAACAATAGCAGCTGGTGGCAGTAATGTTTGTGTGGGCAGAAGAAAAGCTGTGGATTAGCCTTATTGTGCAGACTGACATGTGAGAAGACACTGACAGGCAATGAACCTGCTCTTTTCATTTCAGTAACACTGTGGTGGTTTGCAATAGCAGAAAGTGGAGCTTCAATATGAAACTTTTGCATGTCTGATTCCAGGAAAAAAGAGATCCAAACATTATTTTATCAGACAGATCCTAATCACTGAATTTTAATACCTTACAAAGTAAGATGTTTCTGGAGTGATTGCTGAAATACATATGCAAATCATATTACCATTTACCACTATTATTGACCTCTATATGTATTAAGAACGCTCCTCCTAGTAACACTGGTGTTGTTTTGTTTTGTTTTGTTTTTAGAAATAAGCACATGCCATTCCTTCTCTTTCTTTCCTTTTTACACTCCCACACCCCTCTCCTCACCACAGAGAAGTTTCTTGGGAAGAGCAGCCATGGTTTATATGGAGACAATGTAGAGGAGATGGACTGGATGGTGGGTAAGTTGCCATAGCAAATAACAATGTCTCTAGCTATCTAATACCTAGGTGTGAATAAGTAATAAAAATGCAGTTGTTATTTAAAGAACAAGGGAGGTACTTAAAAGCAAGAAGGAAAAAACTCCTAACATCTATCAGCCTTGTATGAGCACTGTTGGTTTACACTGGTGGCTTTCTATTTTCTCCAGTCTTGGACCAAGTGAATCAGTTTTTTTCATCTAGTGTTTACCAGTTTTAACCATGTCTCCTTGGCTGCTCTTAAGACAACCAGCTGATTTCCCTCCTAAATACTACATGAACTAAGAACTATTTAGTTTTCTGTAATTATTCCAGATCAGGTAATTTCATCCTCTTATATTTGTGTCTTACCTCTTTCTAAGCAGGGCACACCAGAAGGTGATAAAACTGATAAGCAAGTTAATTCCAGTTGTAAACCAGTAGGCTATTTGTCTGTGACTGCTGAATTCAGCAGAGTACTGAATATTTTTCAGTCTACTCAGTAATCAGAAATGTTCATAAACGTTAATTGATATGCTTCCAGAAATTAGATTCATGTCATTTTTCAGTCTGTTTTTTCAAGGAGGAGGATTTTTTTATCATCCAACCATGCAGAAGGAAAAGTAGTTAACCAATTTGCAAAAGGAATAAGAATCAGGTACATATACAGAAAGAACTGGTGTTCACACCTATTTTTCAAACACTTGCACACTACAAATATACTCGGCTCAAGTATGACTTGTAAATAAAAAGAGATTATATTGTTAATATACGTTAAATCCAACCAGTAACTTGATGTGAATACTAGCCAAGGTCTAGACAATAGAAGATAAATAGACATTTTTTCTCATTTCTTTCTATGGCAATCACTTATGCAGAATCTTATTTTCTGGGGCCTTGGATCAAGCTTTCTTTACATATTTTTACATCACACCACTTCTGTCCTTTACAACAGAGGTTTCTGGTCAGAGACTGTGGTTCTTGCACTCTTTTGTTATAACACTAATACTAATGTGCTAATTACAGCACATCTCAATTTTTTGTGTGCTTTTATAGACAGTGAAATGACAACTATAAACCTCAGTGCTTCGTAAGTCTGAGCAGACATACGTATGTTTGCAAGTCAGAGGCTAAAAATTATATTGTGTAAGCTACCTTTTTGATTTTTTTAATACATATACATTCCTGTGTTTGCAGGGCAGGTTTTAGACGCTATTGACAAGGAAGGCTTGAAAAATACTACACTAGTTTACTTTGCCTCTGATCATGGTGGTTGGCTGGAAAGACAAGAAGGCAAAAGGCAGCTGGGTGGTTGGAATGGAATATACAGAGGTAAGAGCTGTTAGGGATGGTGACGACCCAGCAACTACTAGTAAAGTATTCAGGACACTTCTAAAGCTGAGATAAGACTGTATACTTCAGGATTAACAGTTTTTTATCATTGAGAAGTAAATTTGTCTCCTTCTAATTATGCATTCAAAAATGTACACAATTCTAGCATGTGTAGATGTTCTTTTTATGCAATAATTCTCAAAGTGGCGTTCCTCATGAGGCAACTGATCGCAAGTTAATTTTGATTAAGAATGTGTAACTTCTCCTTAAATGTTATCAGCTGCATCTAACATCTGAGACTTTGCTTTAACTGCAAAAGGTATGTTATGTGGTTGCAAGAGAGAGAAGAGAACTAAATTAGGTAATCACTTTATATCGAAAAATTTTATCCACGCTGAGTTCTAATGGGGCAATGTGTTTGTAAAACAACAAGAAAGAGTAAGAGTAAAGGTCACCTGAAAGTTGATATAGTGAACATGTTATCAGTGATGCTGAGAAGGAGCTCAGTGGTAACATAAAGAGGGTACAGAAGACTCATGAAGATAACATTAGACAGTTTTACAGTTTTGTGCTAATACAGAGTCATTCATCTAAAATTTCTCTTTATTTTAAACAAATTGTTCATTTCGATTTCTTTTTTTTGTTTGTTTGTTTGTTTGTTTGTTTTGATGAAAGGTGGAAAAGCTATGGGAGGCTGGGAAGGAGGAATCCGTGTCCCAGGGATACTTAGGTGGCCAGGAGTGTTACCTGCAGGCACAGTTATCAACGAACCTACGAGCCTTATGGACATTTACCCCACAGTAGTTCATCTGGCTGGAGGGGTAATACCCCAGGACAGGTACAAACGCAAGTGACACAAGTGTCATTATTCCTCCTTTTCTTCCAAGACAATAGAAAATCTACTTTGGAAAAAAAATTCTAAGGGTTTAACATTTTGTTTTTCACTCCTGCTCCTTTTCTAGTCACATAAATGTTACCACAGCTCAGTCACCTCTTCTCTACGTTTGAGATTTAGCATCAACTTGTAGTCTTCTACAAGCATCTTCCTTGTTCAGCACTGCCAATTCTAACCAGAGGTGTGCAGAGGGAACACAGTACTGTATAGTGACCCCAGTCTGATGGTCTTCATTTTTTCTGTTAGGGTAATTGATGGCCGGGATCTGATGCCTTTACTGCAAGGAACAGTTGAGCACTCTGAGCACGAGTTCCTGTTTCATTACTGTGGCATTCACTTACATGCTGTACGGTGGCACCAGAAGGACAGTGAGTACAACAATTCCTTCCAAGAACTGAGGTCGATCTACAGGAAGGCAGATTTGTCTAACATGTTTTTTCTGGGACTGCAGTTTTCCAGGTATCTCCAGGTGTAAGGCAATAAAGAACTTAGTGTCTTTGCCATTACTTATATGGCACCAAAGTGTTTGCTCATGGCTTCTGGGCACATGACACAAGCTCTGTCATGCCAGGCAGGATACTGGAGCTCAGGATGGGTCTCGCCTACCTCTCTATTTGAATACAAAGCTTGGGGAGTCCATGCCTTCCTTGTCTCATGGAGAAGTCCTTGCCTCAGTCCTTTGTCTGTCCTGCTGCTACCTTAACAAGGAAGCAAGCCATGGAAACCCCAAATCTTTTCTACCTGTCTTCATAATAAAAAAAAAAAAAAAAAACAAAAAAAAAAATCAAGGATAAGTTATATTTGCTGAAAAACTTGGAGAAATTTAGAAAAATCAGAAATCATTTTATGTTATTGGTTTAATTTTGTAGCATTTAACTTAAATCAAATTACAGTACTATATCAACCAGTAAGTGTAGAAATGAAGTGCAACTCATCTTCCAAAAATGAACTCAAGGAAAACATTCAGTCCTCTAATACCTTGTGATAACCACCAGTACCATTGCAAGCTATCTTTCTTTCCTGGCAGGTGGAGCCATCTGGAAGGCTCATTATGTGACCCCAAACTTCCATCCGCTCGGGGCTGGAGCTTGTTACAACAGAGGATTTTGCCCATGTTTTGGGGAAGGCGTGACCCATCATGACCCTCCGTTGCTGTTTGACCTCTCGCAAGACCCTTCTGAAGCCAAACCTCTGTCAGCTGACACCGAGCCCATCTACGACACTGTAATAAAGCAAATTGGGAGAGCTGTTGAAGAGCACCGCAGGACACTGACTCCAGTCCCAGAGCAGCTCTCCTTGTACAACGCCATCTGGAAGCCATGGCTGCAGCCGTGCTGTGGAACGTTCCCATTCTGTTGGTGTGATAAGGAAGGTGATAATAAACTTGCTGACCTATAAAGGAAAGAACCAAAGTTACCAAAGTTTTTAGACCATAAATGTTTTCTCTAGGGGGTGTTTATTGGTGGATTGTTTGTTTAGTTTACTTGGTTTCGGTTTTGGTTTGTTTTTAATGGAGCCTTTATTTGAGAATTTTTCCAGCAAGTGGCACAGTATTTGGTAAAGGTGGCCTTAGGCTGGACGTTCTCAGGGAAGGATAAAGACAATATGATCTGAAGAGCATGTCTTAACTTGAATCTGCTGATAACTAAATTAATAGTTCAAATGCACTGAAACAGGCCAACAATAGAGCTGTACCAGTAATTATATAACTTGTCTTTTGTTGTTTATTAATGTGTATTTAGAAGCTTTGCTTTCTTTTTTGTTCTGAATTTCTAAGTCATTCAGGGACTGGGGTCTCCCTTAATTTTTATACTTACTGGCAATGCATAAAATAAATATAAAATATTTTTGCAGACTTTTGCTCCCGCCTCCAAAATAATTCCAGAATAATTTTGCCCACAGCTCCTTACCGAAACTCCTTTATAAGTTTCTTGCTTCCTTCCTTGTATCTTGTCCCTCCAGCAGCAGTGATGATAGCAGCTGATTAGCCTGGAGCTTCTGGATCAGGAGTAATTGCCTGGCTGTGGCATGAAGCTTAGAAATGTGACAAGCTGGGCTGCCAGTGCTTTCTGAGAAGGACAGGACTCTGATTGGAGTCAGCCTCTTTTGATGGAGAACACAAAAAGGAAAAGTCTTTCCCTTTCAAAAGCCCCCCCCATTGCTCCCAGCTTCCTAAGCAGCCCTGGCAAGGGCATAGTGGCATTGATGGTCACAGAAGTACAACACAGATAACCAGTTTAGTCATTTGGGCACAAGTCACATAAGTTATCTTGCTGCCCTAGAAATGGCTAGGACCCCTTTCTCTCCTTTGATAAATGTTTGGCTTATTTTGGTTTTATTTTCCCCCTTGTTTCCCACAATGCATCCATTGGGAAATCTGCAGGTGAATAAAGTCCTACAGCTTAAAAGCAAAGTTGTACTGCATGCTGTGACCTCATGCGTTTCACAGACTGTTGCTCCCAGATGAGCGCCCAGATGCTCCTTCACTACTATTAATGAGAAAAGCACTCAGTCCTGCTGTGGAAACTTCAAGAGATGAAGTGAATCAATCACTTCACATGTACTGGACTGTTGCTTAATTTTCTCCATTGTTAAGAGTGGGTGTTTTTTTCTCATTTGAATTTGTTTGATTTCATTGGTTCTTTCTTGGCTAGATTTGAAAATGTTTTCATATTCAATATTCAGTGTTTTCTTTGAAAGAGTTTAGTGCGATAAGGCTAGCATTTATTAATTTTCTCAGTCATTTTCCAAGACCGAACTTCCATTCTCAAGCCAGTCTAGTATCAGTGATTTTACATTTCTCAGTTTTTTAACACCTTTAAAAATATGTGTGTATAAGACCTATTCGTATAACTGAACCAGCTTTTCTTGCACAGGAATAGTACTGTAGGATATCTGTTTGGAGCTAGATGATACAGGAAAGCATCTGAACTAGAATTTGTGCTGGTCACTGGGGTTTGCCCATGAAAGCATAGTTATTGGGGGGACAAAACCTTTGCTCGCTCCAGTCTCAGGGTCATCTCCTGGGCACCAACAAGTAACCATTCCCCCCTTCAGTCCTCTTCCTCCACATGCTGTCAAATAGCCACATAATAATGTTACCCCAGCCCCCAATCTCCTTTACTAGGAGTTTTATAAGCAAATGGTGGCACATGCTGTCAATCAAATCAGTCCAAGAACAGTCATGCTGTACCTTCCCAGCAGTTTCAGGTGTTGCTCTTCTGCCACTTTTTGACCCATAGCTCATCCCAAGACTCATCGCATTCAGGTCTTGTTTGCATTGTCCTGTTGCCCATGACAGATTATACCCAGTTAATATGGTACAAGCAACGTAAAACTAATTTAGCACACAATCATTAATGAATATCAGCTTTCAGAAAGCTTAGTATTACTAGGACCCATTGAGATTTGTTTGTTTATTCTTTCACCAAAGCACAAACTATCTGGGGAGATTCTGGACCACCCAATCACTCAAGATAGAACGTGAACTTTCTAGGTTTTTATGACTTCATGGCTCTTGATCATTAGGGATGCAGCAGATCATGGAGAGTGTGGGAAACATACCACGTATGCCCCATGTACATTGGCACAAAAGACATGGGGACTACGGACTCAGGAAGAGTGGTGCTCTTACAACATCTGGCGTAGACTCTATTGGGATTTAGTAGTGGTTAACCTGCACTACCAACCACTCCAGGCAGAGGGCCGTTCACAGCATGACAACACGGGTGTAAACAAATACAAAACAATAAGCTAATTAAAATCAATATCACCATGATAGGGTGAAGCAGCAGGTGTAACAGGGCTTTCCCAGTCACTGGCCATCCTCCAAAGATACCACCCCAGCAGGCAGTCAATGATTTTCCTAGAGTAACTTAATCACCACTGTTTTGCCGGTCATGTTAATTCCTCAGTTACTCACAGAGACAGCTGAAATGATTTTCATGCAGATCCACAGAACACAGAGAAAATTTTTCCTTTTTTTTTTTTTTAAAGTATTTGAAGTGATTCTTACTTGCAAAGCTGGGGGTTTAAAGAATCTATATGCAGAAGCTCATTAATCTCCTCTAATATCCCATTATTCCTTATGAGTGCTTTGTTCTAGGGCCATTGGTGAGCTGACAGCAACCCATTTACATACGTAATTCTGGGAATAAAGTCTTTAAATGGTGACTTTTTAAATGAATAGCTGTGAAATGTTTTGAAACTTAGGCTTTTAAGAGGTTTCTCATTCATTGTCAGTATTGTAAATTCAACAAAATTGCTATTTACCATATAAACTGAAAAAAAAAAATGACAGCAACAGGACATAAGAAATTTTGGTGTTTAAATCATATTACAGTAGTTTATGGCTCTAACATATTTAGAGTGCATAAAAAGTGTACAAAAAATGGTTGGTATGATATTATCTGTGTCCATAGGGGCTATTTTAATCCAGTTATGAGAGAAGTCTGTAGACAGAGGACAGTCGAGACAGACATTCTTAAAACAAGTAGATCTTCCATCCTTTGCTTACTGTTTACAGAAGGCTACATAATACTGCAGAAAACTGTCTGTTTCCTTGAGGGCAATTTGACGCTTCACATGCTTTCTGTAGATGTCCTTTAGTAACATTCACACATGTAAGATATTGGGAAGCACACCTTGTGGTAAGTCAACATTTATTTGGAAAGATGCATGGAGTGAAGGCAGCTATGGGTTCATGATGAACTTGGAATTGCTTTGTCATGGTACCAGTATCATAATGTAGTACGGTACAAGGTATGTATGTTTAATATAGCTCTATTTGGGTCTAAATGTTTTACAGGCTTTGAATTAGAAATTCTTAACCCTAGGGACCTTCTAGTTCAACACACTCTCCCTTCATGCACATAAATACAAGTTAGTGAGCTATCCACTTCACCTAAGGCAAGAATCTGCACTTGGTAAGCTGTGTTGCTGTGGACTCTATCATCTAAAGTGAGAGTTTAGACGTAGTTCACACATAGACATCTACATTGTAAAGACGCTGATATAGGGGATGAGATTCATTAATCTAAGTAGGTATCCAGCGTCATCTCCTCTACCCTAGGGTATGAAATGTCTTTCCAAATCCCAGTCTTCCATACACATAGGATATCACATTGGTGCAAACGTAATTGTGTTTTCCAAGAAATAAATTATGTAATTAATTTTTTTGTCTAATGAAAGCAGACAGCTAGTGTCTGCTAGTGTCCCACCAGGAGGAATGGTGTGAGACAGCCATCATTCTCAGACAGGTTGAAGAAGGGATCAATTCATCTGCAGGCATATTTTGATCTTGGAAGTGCAAGCTAAAGATATCCTGAAAATACGTGTATGTTCAAAGTAGTAGTAGTGAGCTCCCCAGAGGTTATTTCAGCACCTAGAAAGGGAACTGTGTGTAATTTTAGCTTTTATTACCATGAGAATGACACTCCAGTAGCTATGAAGTCCCTGCTACAGGACTGCATCTGCCACTTTGAGCTGAACACATCCTCTGGTCTATATGTAGGCAGCTACATGCTCACTACAAATGAGTGCATCCTCCCTCAGGGACAACCTCCAGCTGAGACTGGAACAGTCATGAGGAAGAACACAGACAATAGTGCTGCAAGCAATGTATTTTGTTATTCAAATAGAAAAATGACTGTGAATATGGGTGACATTTAGACTAAGATGCCAGCCTGAGCGTATGAAGATGATAAGTGGAAGTGATATTTTTTCCTTTACTATGCCTTTAGCTTAATCTTACAGAAAGCGTAATTTTTATTTCTCTAGATTATTTTCAGTCACCAGTTATCAATTGCTTTTTTTGGCCAAGTAGTATGGACTGGTTTATTACTATCTTTTACTTACTAGAAATAGAATAAGAATTTCTTGTTGTTTTAGAAAGACCAGCAATGCTTAATCTTAGGTGGGGTTTTTGAACTCTTAGTATTTATCATCATTGTGTCCTTAAGAGTATATGGGAATTATTTATACATCATTTAAAACAGAGGAGGTCAATGGAAGTCCTCTGTAGTTTGTAGTACAACAACCAGGCGGTAGAAAGTAAGCCAGGTAATAAATAAATAATCCTGGTTGCAAATTTGAGACATAGAGAGAGAGAGACAGAGACAGAGAGAGAGAGAGAAATGTTCTCTTTGCTCCTTTGTGAAGGAAACTTGACAGACTCTTCATACATGTAACATAAATGATATCATTTCTGCTAGCCTCAGGAATTTATAGGTTGGGTCCTCTTGTACACAACACTTGGCCTTCCTAAGTCAAACCATCCATCATAACACAGCAAGGGAAGACAGGGCAACATATGTCTTGTATAAACTAGCACATTATTGTTAGATAGAAACTACACCAGTGAATACTACTGCTCCCAAATTCTACACTGCTCAGGTTTACATTTATTTTCAGTGACACTAGGTTTGCTGTTAGCAACCCTGGGATACTGGTCCTGGGAGCAAAGATCCTTTGAAGCTGTTTAAAGTGCATCAACAAAACTGTTGCCAGCATGAAAAGAAGGGGAGGTGGGGGGAGATTTGTATTCTAGGCAAAACATTTACATTTGGATTGGTAAAAGGTTGATTAAGTAGCCTCCAAGGACAGAGAAAGTCTGTAAGCAAGATTTTGCTCTGTGTTGTGACAGTTGCAGTAGCCTTTTAGACTGCATAACTCACAGCTTTATTGTATTTATGATAGTTTGGATAAATGGCTCATGAGAAGCTTTCTTCAGCCAAATAAAATCAGCTCAGCGAAAGCTCTGCAGAGTGCTGCATGTTCAGGCATTGACAGATGCACTGCTCTGGGAGCCTCACGGCTATTGAGATGGAAATTTTTTCCCCATTGCAACAAACGTGCACTTAGATATCTAAGAACCGAAGGATAGCCCATGTACCCTCAACCTGCTCTGTGTTGCCTCTCCTTTCCTCATTTATTTCCCTCTGATACTCTTTTTGAAACTAGGGCCATGTCCTGCATCTGACTAGTTTTTGAGAAATCACAAATAAATCACTGAAACTTTTGCTCATGTTCTAGCTGTAGGAAACTCTCAACGTCCCTTATGACGGGGCCCTGCTCTCTCTCTGCAGGACACTCAATGGTGAGTTATGAAGGAAAAGAGGCTTAATTGCTGTCTTGCTGACATAAGTGAAGCCTACATATTGAAGTTAGTGTTAGCCTCTGCCCTCTGCTGATGCACAGCCTTCCAAAGAAAAGAAAGAAAGAAAGAAAGAAAGAAAGAAAGAAAGAAAGAAAGAAAGAAAGAAAGAAAGAAAGAAAGAAAGAAAGAAAGAAAGAAAGAAAGAAAGAAAAGACTGAAATGTGAATAAATGTAGATATTATCTCCTGTAATAGATCATTCCTGTTCAGAAATATGCAGTCACTTATCCCTCCAGGTAAGAGTATAAATCCACGCAGACTCATTCCCCTCTGGCAGAATTCCAGGCAGAATGGTTGGCTTGCAGGATGATTTTCATCAGATGTGTATCCCGTTGTGTTCATCCCGTGAGATAGCCATCAGTTTGACAACTATATTATTTTCTGAAACTCCTTCTTTCAAGAAAAGGTATTCTGTCAAACTGAAATCCTTACAAAGCTCCAAAAAACAGCTGTATATGCCTCTATCAGAAGCTCCCTAATGCCTAGTACAGCAATGATTTCAATGCACAAATTCTTGGAGGAGTGAAACGGAGACATTCCTCCATTCCCATGCTGAGAGCTCCCACTGGCATCAGCTGAGGGTGCCAGTGGGAGCGAGGCAGCTGGCCAGTGTTTTCTGTGACCTGACTTTTTGTGTGCTTTTTGAAATACCTTATTTGCTATATCTCACTGCTATTGAATGGAAGACCGATCTTTGATGGTGACTTGGCAGTCCTGTTCCCATGTGGATTTCTACTACCATCAGACTCAGACCCACAGCCTTAATTTCACACCTCTGCAAAGAGAAACATTCAACCTGAGATGAACAGAACTGGTAACTCTGAAATTCTTCAACAGATCTTGAAACTCAGAGTCTATTATTTCCTTTCTTGGCAGAAGTAATTTGGATCTCTTATCTACTTAGCCTCCAAATTTCACTGAGCATGTAGAAATTCAATATCTTTGTGACTCCTAATCTATTATATAGTGGGTCATTTAGCAATGAAAACAAGAACAGAACGTGTTGGGAGGATGATGAGCCTGCCAGGCAGGAGAAATACTGTATTGAATGTATTTCTTTAAAGAATAAGACAGCACACGAACACAATGGAAGGCTGGTTGTTCAATCTGGAAGATTCTTATTGTGGATGAAATTATACACTTCACTTGTAAGAGAGAAGCAGCAACATATTTACTGATATGATGTAGTGATCTAACATAGCTTAATCTAAAAGCTAAAAGCTTAAGCAACTGAAGATTTGAGATGGCAAGGTACACTCGATTATTTACTGCATAGAGGACAGGGTAAGTCAGATGTGTCACAGAGACCCTCCCATTGAGTCATGAAGTTCGGAGTGGACCCCCTTGTTTTCTAAACTCCTTCAACCGAAGAGGTGAGGAGCCTAGGTGTGGCTGAATCCACTCCTAGTCCCAGACTTGATCAACGGTTTATGTCTAAGGATTGTATGTGCACCATCAACCTAAGATATAATCTTAGCGAAGCTTACGATGTTTAGCAAGCTATTAATCACTTACCGAGGTTCTGTTGCAGCAAGGAATCTCTCATGAGGAGAAAGGGATCTCTGCAGCAGGAGTGACCTTGAGAGGCATCCCTACGCAAGGGGAGATCCTGTTGTGCGGCCAGTGGCCGTGCAGGAGAGCTCAAAGGGCTCTCAGCCTGCTCACTACTTGTGGGGTAAGATGACAGGCTAATAGTCATACTGTGTTTTGGCGCATGCTCTATTGGCCCTCAGCTGCTGAGCAAGATGTCTGTGTGTCAGTTTGTCCAGCACACAGTTTGAGCCGATATTGTGGCCGCTATCTGCATGAGCACAGCCTTGGGTGCAATGGCCAGTGTTTGAGCAAGGCAATGGCCAGACTGAGGGTGGGGAGGGGGAGCACACCATCACACTTCTGACATGCAGAAAAAGAGATCTAGGGACAGTAACATGTAATAAAAATATGTTTATATATTGGCAGTTCATCAGGCCTCCCTTTAAGTGAAACCACTTCTGGGAGAATTTTAGAGCAACAAGATTATTTCATACTTGTGGTAGGTACAGAAACACTGGTGATGGGATAGAGTGGGTTTTGTCTGAGCTTCTGTGAACAGCAGCACTGAATCAAAAGGTCTCCTATCAGAGAGAATGTCATCTAGCAAAAGTCATCCTTACCGTAACTCACTCTCAAACAGATGTGCATCAAAACTAGCCGTAAGTTTTTATCTGAGATTTAAATGCTTATATGTTCAATTAATGGATCTCTCAAAAGTGTTGTACTAATAAAATAACTCATTTATAACTCAACTATATTTTTGTATAAACACACATACGTAAGTTTAGTTTTGTAACTATATCTTCATGTTAGACTATACAGAATTAAATCTATGTAACCATATCAAATTACACCATTTGTAGATTCTCCGCTTCAGGAAGAGAAATACCTCACTAGCAGGTCCGTGACAAGTGGTAGGACATCACATCATACAAGCACAAGATTTGGAAACGCCCAAATTGTCAAATACTAATCAGTTTGTCCACACTTATTTTTACTCCCAATTGCCACACAACTATTCCAATACAAAAAATTTGCCGAGACAGATTTTTACTGATTAGCCACAATAATTTTCATCTAGTTGGATTTGTGTTGGTCATAGCCTGAGATGACAAAAGTAGTATTCAAGACCAGATTTGAAGAGCATTCTACAAATACCCCAAAATCCAAATGCAGATACTGAAAAGGTTGTCAAACGCAGTAGTAAGCAGCATTTGCACATGCGAATTAAGCTGTTGGAGGTCTAATGATTTCTATTCACTCAAAAATTAATCATAAAATATTCCTGTGTCATATTTGAAAAGGTATCTTTGAAGCTTAAAAAGAAAAGAACCCTTAGTTTTTTGTGTTTTTTTTTTTAATTTGTATTTAGTTTTTTTTTTTTTTTTTTTTTTGCTTTAGAATAATAGGAATATTTTTAAGCTGGTTTTGAACACTCCTGAGGACATATTGGTCAAGTACTTCAGCTTGACTTCAGCATATAATCACCAGCAAGATTTCATACAGTTTTGAGTATTTCAAGATATGTGTTATTCCGTGGAGACTGTGATGCAACATTGTGAGAATCTGGCTGCCCCCATGGAGGAACATTTTTGTTCCTGAGTATACAAGTTGGTATCTGTGCTGTCTGCACTTGAGCATTATCTCACGCATGACTGACAGCTTCTGTCAAATAGCATATCAAGGGCCAAGCAAAATATCAGAAATGAATGGCAGTACCTGGAAACATAAAAATCAGTATTATAAGAAAAAAAATTCACACAGTATCTGTCTGTACCACAACAGTGGAGCGCACACAACATTGCCTCATTAATTTCTATTCAATGTCAAATCATAACATAAGACTTTGTAACTGACTAAGCACTTTTATCCAAAAAAAAAAAATGTTTAATCTCTGAGAAAATTATTAGTAATATGATATAAAGGGCAAACACTTCTGTCATGCTTTTCAGAATCTTTCTTCAATTAGTGTTGTTTACTTATTGGTGCTTCAATGTTTTTCTCTTGTCTATACACTTCAATATATTTCACAGGATTTTTTTTCTTATGAAGTGTTTTACTAACCTCAGCAGAAGATTGGGATACTTCCAAAACTCAAACACACGAGACAGCTACAGAGTTGACTTTGAGTTTGGGAAAGATTTAAAAGAAAGTCAGCACACCCATTAGGCAGCCCATTTATTTCTTATTAATCATTGCTAAGATTAATAAACTATTTTTAAATTAGTTACTTATGTTTCTTCATTCTGTGAAATCTCATAATCTTTTCTAGACAGTGAGGGTAAAATATGAGCGATATGTCATCCTTTGCTTACTACAGGTTGTCTTTTCTATTTCTCAAAGCTGGCAGAATTCAGCTGGCTGTGTGAGATTGTGGTTTGTACCTCTTCCTTGTGTGTGATCTATGTTAGAGATCCACACAGAGGCCTCCGATTTTGATAGAACTTCATCAAGGAAAAGAAAAGAAATGCTAAAGCCCAGCAGATTCTAAGTGAGGAAGCTCCATTTCAAATATTGTTTTTTAACATTTAAAAACTTTCAGGAAGCCACTATCAAGGTGCTTACTGTGAAATCCACAATGACCACTGTCATCACTCTTCAAATGATGGGTTTGGTTATTTTTATGGAATGCCTTTTAGCTCAGTAAAGAGCTGTCAGATAACTTCCACGACTGGTGAGAGCCTTCAGCGTGAAGCTCTGGCTTTGTAATCAGGTGCTTGGCCTCATTATATTCACTTTTGCCTTAGGACATCTTACTGGCTTGATACCTGTCAGCTGGAAAGCCATCATCTGCCTTGCTGGGTTTGTTCTTTTGTTCTTTGCCACCTATTGCTCATTATTGCTTTGTAAAGTACAGGAAGAAGGTTATGATGAGAGCCCATGAAATTACAGCACAACCAATGGTGATGGAAAGGACTTCATTTCTTATCTTGAGGGAGGCAGCATCACCTACTGAAAGTTAAAGTTTATTTCCCTGCAAATATACTTTTGTTTCTGGGGCATCTTGCTTCCCTGTTTGAATGTCTGAGAAATGAATGATCAGGAAGCCAATTGTTTTAAGCCAAGATTTCAAAAGACTGACTCTACTGATGTTATGCCTTCATTCCAAAAGCTAAGGTAGCCCTGAGGTTTCCATATTCACTAGCTCTTTTCAGGCACTCAGAACTTCTGAAAACTTTCGCACTTTGGAAGAAAATTGTCGTGTGCACTTAAAGAAATTTTTTTTTCTGCTCAGGAGACCAAAACACTGAGAAGGGCTACAGCCAAAGACAGGAGCAGAGTGGCCTTCCCAAGCAGCAAATCATATGGCAAGGTTTTCCTTCTTCCTTCAGTTATGGGTGCAACAAATTAGTCACATTTGGTTGTACTGCACTTGAGCTCCTGACCCTCATGAGAACTACAGGGAGATTTATTCTGTTCTCTGCCTGGCACTTGCAGAAAGGATTCATCATACCTGCCAGGCTTCCCACTTTTGGCAGTACTGCTTAGGGAAGGTGCCCAAGTGCCACAATGACAAATCACCCTAATTTCTGTAAGGAATCAACAGGCAGGGAATCTGATCATACATGTCTCTGAAGTTTAAATTTTTCTCCTTTGTCTTCCACTCATATGCAGAAATTCTATCAGAGCATCTATAACCATAGCTGTAAAACCAACAGAGATCTGCTGTAGAGCAGAGACAGACATTATTGCAATGATATGATTAGTAATACAAATTATTTTCTTAAAGGGGACTTTTATTCAACGGAAAAAGAAGTAATAGGTATGTAAGCAAAGTTCTTCTTTGCTGATTTTTTTTTTTTTTTTTTTTGGAAACCAGTGCAGCCATTCTTTCCCTTTCATACACTTTCACAAGTCTGCAACCCTCTCTTTTTCCACAGAGAAATTTCTTGGGAGGGGAAGCAGGGGTTTATATGATAGAGACAGTGCAGACAAGATGGATTGGATGGTGACTGAACTAACATGGCAAATAAGCATGGCTTCAACTACCTAATATGTAGGTCAAAACATATAGGAAAATGCAGTTTTTTATAAAAGAAGAAGGAAGACAAAATCAATATAATGGATCATCTGTAACCTCAGTCTGACTGCTATTGTCTGTCTGTTCCTCCTGCTCCATTTTTCCCTTAGAGACCAATAGATTATTACAGCTTTCATTCTTTCAGTTTCTGTGGTCTAGCGTTAACCAGATTTTGACTATAGTTAATAAATTTTGTTTAAAGTGCCTAATATCTTAAGTAAGTACCTTCTTTAAGTGCAGTGACTCTTTAGTTGTTATCATACGCAAGCATACCAAGCGTACCAACACAAGTATGCACAGTACACTGGATTTAAGTAGCGCTAGACAGGACTTTTCAAATATTGATACAACTGATGAACAAATGCATCCAAGTCATTTTTACCATCTTACTGTCTGTGAGTCTTGGGTATTCAGAAGAGCACTGAGCAAGGATGAACATTTTCAAGTATCAAAAAAATGTTTACAAATTTTAACATTTAACACTCAAGGGCACAGCCTATTCTCTGTTTCTGCATTGCGTCTACATGACCCTGCATCTACAGGCTCTTGATCTGGAATTGTGCCACTAAATATAGCAGCAAGGACACTACTAACAAGGAGGTCCCTTCACAAAGTGCTCTTTCATGGTACTTGCAGGCTTTTGCTCTGGCTGAAAATACAGCTCCTGCAAACATTCCTGTTTAGGCACTGATAAGTACTGCTTTGTGCAACTGGCCCACCCATTAAGTCTGGATGACCAGAGGGCTGAATGTAAAGCTGATCTCATTGCTTATTCCTGTCAGTCAGGGATACTGGGTGCACACATCCTTCAGAGTAATTATGCGACTCAGCTTGCCAAATTGGTTGGTTTGAAGGACTAACAATAAAGCAGCTTTACTGTAAACCCCAAGCTAAAGGTATTAAAGATAAAAAAAATGCCCAGACAACCTATAAAATCATGATGACTAACACTGGAGTAAAAGGCCAAACACAAAAATATATCTAAGATTAAAAAATGCAGTTTTCAGTTCTGTGGGGGATAAAAGAACAGAAAAGTGTAGTGTAATGTAATGTAAGCTAGCTAAAAATTGTCAAATCAACAAAAATATGTACTATAATACTCACAAAAATTAACATATCAAAATAGCAAGTATTTTTAAAAATTTGTATTCAATCTATATGAAACAATTTGACAAATATAGAAAAGCTATTCATAATCAGAAGATACTGTGGTTCCCTTATCTCACCATATTTCAGTCTTTTACTGTAGGCTAAACTGAAGATGCTGTTGACAAGGAAGGTTTTAAAAAAGCACATTACCTTTCCCTGCTTCTGATTATGGCAGATAGTTGGAGAGACAAGGCGGCACAACCTTTCTGGCTGGCAAGAATGGGATTTCTGCAGGTGGGAATTGTCAGTGAGAGCCAGGAATGCTGTAGTCAAACCTGCAATGGAGTAAAAGGGCCAAAACAAAATCTCCTTATTTGTGCTGAAGGCTCCTGCTCCTTCCTTGCTTTCACACTCCCATTTCTTTGCCCCATTCCATGAGCTACAATTATTTCTATCAATTACTTCTTTGCGCAGAAGTTCTTGATTCTTGAAGAAAGTGATGCAATTGCTACTGCTATATGCAGACAAACATTTAAGTCCTTAATGCTCTCTTTGAGACTTATGCACTGAACGCACTGGGGACACTATGAATCTCTTCCAGATGTTGGTTTCATCAAAGTCTAGTTATCAAGGTCTGGTTGTTGTTTTTTTTTTCTCCACCTTGCAGTGATATTTTATAATTATATTTGTTTTGGCCTCTGAGCATTTTAGGATTCCCAACAATATGTCTAAACCAAGAACCTCTACCCTCTTTCCTATCTGTAGTTGAATAAAGCACTTTATTTAGTGGATTATAGAATGACATATTTGTATCCTATTTTTAAACCACCGTAAGCATACACGGCCAGTAAAATAGGGGTCTTGGGCTCCCATGAACCTGTGAAGTTGCATGGCAAGCCAGGCTGTGCAACCACACGAGTATTAGCATTGGCACAGGAGAGAATCCACAGACAGAGGAGCTGTAAGGACACAATAGGGAATTACTGAGGCTGCTGGAGTTGGTACGCATACTCCGACGTGACACTGTAACGATTGATTGTGTCTGGGCTGGTTGGCCCTCTGCATTAGCCATGGCTGCCCTGCTCCCATCTGTAGGGTGATTCTCCACACAACGCTGGGCAGCCTATAGCCTCACTGCCTGTGATTAATGATCCTTCACTGAGTTATCACCAAAGCTCTTTTTGTTGGCCTTGGCTGTTATAGGAGTTGTATTTCCAGTTTTTATTTTAAAACAGTTACTCTTTGGTCAGCGTATTTTAGAGGGAGCAAGCAGGAAGTCCTCACCTTTTGGCAGGTGGGATGAAATGCTTTGGACCATTATTTTAGAGGAGATTAGCACCCATTGATTACTCTGAAACAAGTACAAGCAGTGCTTTGGAAAAACCTCTGTTTACAAAGGACTAGAAAGCTTGGGAGGAAAAGGAAAGCGAGAGTAAATCTCCTGCAGCAGAGCGAGAGTAAAAACTGAGCTGCTAATTAAAAATAAAATAAAATACAATAAAATAAAACCTCCGTATTTCCCTCGGGGTGGAATTTTCCCTCCTGCGGTTGCAGGCCGCTGACACCCTCCCCAGCAGGCGGGGGCTGGCGCTCCCCGGGGCTGGCAGCTGGCTCCGCAGTGGCCTGCCTTCACGGCCTGACTCCCGGGGCCTCCGACTGCCGACAGCGCACCTGAGTGGGGTTGGAGGGGGCGTGGGGGGCGTTCAGTACATAACGGTCTCTGTCGTCCTTCCCTCTTTAGCGCTTCACACCCAACTCCGGTTCCTGGAGGATTCGGTGGTGGATGGCATTCATTATCATCCTTGCGAGAGGTGCTGTGGCCTTGCGGTGGCGTACGGCAAGCACAGGTTGCTTCCAGGTTGCTTCCATGTGATGTCCACTGCACCTCCTGCCACAGGGCTCATCCTCGCTGCTCTCTGTACTTCATTCCTCTCCCCTCTTCCTGCCTCCCATTCCCTGCTCGAGTGTTGTTGCTGTCTCACTGCGAGGAGGGTGGTGTGTGCCTACAGGAGCAGTGCAAATCCAGAGGTCATTGGGACCGCGGGCTGCCAACTCTGAAGCGAAAACACACCAGAAAATTTAAAGCCCAGAGCCAGACCGTCCCCTTCCCCTGGTGCTCTGACGGCAGCAGCTGTAAGGCCAAAGCGGGAGAGCCCTAATAAATTTAAAAAAGCAGGTTGATTGCTTAGAGAGTTTTGGTTAGTGGTAATGCACAACACAAAGTGGTAATACAATGCTATAATCATGTTAACAGATAACAGGTACTGATGGTAGCCGTATTAAATCTAAACTAAAATATAAAAAAAATTAAAAAAATAAATAAATCATATAAATTAAAAGTGAGTACCGTTGCAGTTGACTCCCTGAGAATGAAGAATGGAAAGCAAAACAGAAAATCTCCTGGTTTCTGGTTTTTGCCCTTTTTACAAGGACTTCCCTTCTCTGATGGTTGACAAGCAGTGCCAGCTTCTGGCTCACCAGCTGCAAGTGCTGGGCAAGTGACTCTGCCCACACAGGCTGGGAGCTCTGTTTCCCCAGTTTCGCCTGCTCCCAGCTCATTGCCTGCTCCTCTCCCTGAGCATCTGGCTGCCTAGAAGCTCTGCGAGGGAGGGAGAGCAAGGTGGAACAGCATGTTGCGTATGGTATGTGGCATATGTTTCTTCTGGAGCCATAGTGCATGCTGCAGTTAGCACTTTTAATTACATTAATGTACTGTTGAATGCGATTAACCTGTTCTGTAGTATATCTTTATAGAAGGCAGAAAGCAAGCATTTATTCTCAGCTAACAGCGAAGCAGCAGAAGACCGCTATGCATTATTTGGAAAATTTTGTCCTAATACTTACAAGTCACTTCTGTTATATTTAAATATGTGGCAAAGTGTTTTTTGGTTGGTTGGTTGGTTGGGGTTTGGTTTTCTTTTCTTTCTTTTTTTTCTTTTCTTTATTATTTCTTTCAGTATCCAAAGCAGAAAAAGAAAACACAAAAAGAAAACCAATTGTTTTGCTGTGTCTGATGATTGACTTTTCACTTAACTGACAAGAGGTTATTCCAAATTTTTGTAGAGTTGTACATCTCTTAACACCTTTAAGGAGATATTTCTTTCAATCCTGGTGGATTCCTAGAGTGTGTAGTGATGTTGCCCATCTTAGGGGGATAAGGGAGATATATGAGACCTGACTGGTTTTGGTAAATTAGTATTTTGGTCATGGGCAGATATTTTTGAAATAGAGGTTTGTCTTTTTTCTACTCTATAAGACTTGAAGAAAGATAGGCTCTAATAGGGGAGTATATTCAACATGTAAAATATTCAGAGGATGGGGGAAACTGCCCAGAGCCTAGCTGCAGTGGAGGAAGAAGGGGCTGATTTTCTTGCAATTTGGGGCTTGCAGGTTGCTTGCTGTAAAGCAAAGCTGAAGAAAACTGGGGTCTACATAACAAGCTGCCTAGAAAAAGCTATATAAGCCTACTTGGAGTTGTTACAAATCCTTTTGAGTTAGGTCCACCTAGTTCAGCCAGTTAATAAACCAAGCAAAAGCTTCTTTTGTTAAATCTATTAAAGTGACTGTTTATGCATCTGCAGGCTTTGTAGCATTCCTGGCAGGTTGAATGAATCGTATTGTAAGTCGATTAAGCCTTCACTAATGGTTGATAAATTTGGAGAAACAAGAGGTAAGGCAGTCGTGTAATATCACTTTCAGAAGAGAGTAAGTTGTGGATAAGGCTTACAGACCATTAAAAATGTTTACCTGAGTGAAATATGTCCACGTAGAGTTGGGATGGCCTGTTCCTGCTGCTCGTAGCTCTGTAAGATTTCACCTCATTTTGCAGAAATATTTAAACTGATTTGCTATGGAGTCCTGTGTCTTTTTATGTGGAGGTACTAGGTTGAATAACTGATGGTGTGTACTTCTGGTTGTAAATGAAGTAACAAAGTTTTTAGTTAATAATGACACTGGAGAACTTTTCAGCTGAAATTAAGTAGTAACTCCACTGGTTATTTTCAAGCCAATAGCAAGTAGTCTTACAATTAATCAGCTCAATTAGACTTCGGGGAATCTGCCATTACTTCCAGTCATTCTTTGTCTGGGAGACTTTGAGAATAACTTAGTATCATCAGAGTTTCCTTTGTCCATGCAAAGACTAAGCTATCTATAGAATTATTATTTTAAGATTATTTTGGTGTAATATGGACCAGAAGAATTTACATAGTGGGGAGGTATATTGGGTTGAGAACTAAGTGCAATCTTGAAATAAAAAAAGGAACTATTTGATGAGAAGAAGCTTCCTCAAGTCCAGAGCCATTTTCTTCAGGTTATTTGAACCCTTTATGGGGGAGTGGTAAAACTGGCTTTAACTGAGCTTTTTCAGGTAGCTTGTAAAAACATGTCCTGTGGCTGCTTTGGAATATGTTTTGCAATTTACCTGTAATGCCAACAACTAGATGCTAGTTCACAGGCACGCAGATATGTTTGTTGGTCTGATAATGTTTACTCTTAAATTCAGCTGACTGTCCTTCTGTGGAGTTCCATTACTTGTTTCTTTGCAATAGTTCATTTTCTTCGACTTTAGGCACTCAGTCTTGATCATATTGCACTCTGCTTGGAAGCATGATTGAATAACAAATTGCCTTCCTTGCAGAAAACACAGGCATGCATTTGCATGCTCCATCTTCCATATATTGGCTCAGTCTCAATAAAACTGATAAGACCTGTGTTTTCTCCTCATGAATTTATGCACTAATTAATCGTCTACTAGTCTTGACTGAGCTCTTGTATTCAAAAAAAAACATAATTTCCCACTCTTGAATTGTTTATATGTTGTTTTCTGCCCCCTCTCCAGTTTTTAAACTTCATATTGAAAATTGCCACCTTTTGGTCAAAAAAAAACCAGCATGATTCCCATCAGTGCTAAGTCTTTGAGGTGAAATCACCTCACTAGTCCCTCTCATGTAAAAAGATATAGGGATTGACTGCGTTCTTTTTTTTTTTCCCTCCAATATCACACTGGTATACTCAATTTGTTAACTTATTTTCAGGATCACTGCCTACCAGGAAATGACTGCGGCCCTACCTTGTACAGCCATTGCTGCCATTCTATTCAGGTGAACAGATTTCTGGTTCCTCCCTGCATGTGTTTGTTTGTACTTGGCAGAATTAAAATTGTGTTGTTTGACTTGGCCCATCTTTTTTTTCCAAGCAACCCAGGGTTCAAACAAATTCATTGGCTTTGTTTGCTTTGTCTTTGTTCTCCTCCTTACGCCCATGTAGGAAATTCAATGCCATTAAAGATCATGTCATTGTTGTTCTCTCTCTTTTTTTCTGTCTCTCTCNCTCCTTGACTCTGAAGTCCATACTGTTATAAAACTGTCTCTCCCTTTGTACAGCCACTTAGAGAAGTAATCAAAGTGCCAGGCTCCCATACATATATATGTTTCACTGTGAAACCTCGTTGGAGGACCTGGTTTCTTGAACAGGATGCTATAATCTCACAATACTGTAATTCTCGAGGTGTGCACCAAGCATGGGGGTATCACCTTAGAAAATAGTTCTAAGGCAAGTACAGAAGCCAAAATTTAACGGCTCCTGTTAACAGAAAAACAACAGGTTTTTCAACACCTGGTTGCCTGTGCAATATCTGGTTTCTAACCTGTGTTTAGGAGATCATTGTCAGTAAAGCTGTGGGTGTTCATCTATGGTGTAAATCCATTTTGTCTTGTAAATTAGAATTACATAAGTAGTAGCCTGCATTTTCCTAATGCTTTGCACTTATCTGATTCATTACGCAGACATTGTATAATCACTTTGTAATACTAGCTGGCAGATGATTTTATAACTATCTTGACTTATATGCCTTCATGCTTTTAAACACCAAGATCTCTCTCCCAGGTGTAATTCTCTGGCTATGCCTTTAATATAATCACTTCCAGAATTTAATGGGTAGTTTTGTAGCTAGTTCTGAAAAGGTTTATATATGTGTGTATGCAAGTTTTATATTATTCTTTCTTTCAACCTTATTGCTTTCAAGTTTTATCAGTGTTTAGTAACAAAACATTCTTGCAGTCTTCTTCCAAGTATTGCTGAAAGATGATCACTTTGAGTTCTGAGCATGGTTATTTTATAATGTATGGTACTGCTACGTAACACCTTAGGATGCAGACTTAAAACTATAAGCAGTAGGTTACCTGAGATGGACTTTGTCCTTGACCCTATCTAAATCCACAAGCAGGATTACCACTGGGATCAGCAAATACCCAGCACTTAACACCATGTGAAAACAAAATGCTAGGATGGGGCTGCGGGCATAAGTAAAAGTGGATTTCATCATTTGCTTCCTTTTTCTTTTTTATGTAGCAGGCAGAAGTGGGAAGCACTACTCTTGTCCTCAGCATGGAAAGAAGAATGCCCAAGTGACTGCAATGGGCTGTCGGAGGCTGCTTATTTCCAGGGTTCTTTAGAGACTTTCCCCCTGCTCCTCTAACTGAATGTGTTAGCACTCTGGAAGGATTCATTATACCAGTACAATGCTCTGTAACTCTTACAAGATGCTATATTGGCAAATAGGAAATTTTCCTTTACTTAAAATAATTAATCCAAGTATAGAGATTGGAAATACCTATGCTGTTTCTAAACCAAGGTCTCATCACAACTCTGTAAGTCACTGTTTTAACTGAATAGCAGAATGTACAAAACACAGCTAGAACTTTGCTCTTGGGTGATGAAATTCCTGTAGTAACCAGTAACACTGGTTACTTATTTACAACTGGGAGTTCACTGTTTCTTCTGTTTACAGAAAATCCTGTGTGTTGTCTTTGCCTGTTAGAGGTGATGGTTGCTTGTTCATTCAAAAACATGTTTTTCTATATAAGATCATCACACCAAAACTACAAATCCTGGAATGATTTGCAGGAGATTTCTCAGCCTGTGCTAGAGACTGAGCAGCCCTGTGTCCACCAAAATTAGCATGTACTGCAATGATTACACTTTCCAACCCAGGACTAGGTCTTAAGACTGGATCTAGCAATACTTACTTGGAGGAATATGTAGCTTCAAACGTTCTACGTGTATTTACATAAGTGTGGTATGCATGTGTAAAAATATAAATTCTCTTTTGCCAGATTTTAACTATAACTGACTGGTATGGGGGTGTTGGCATCTTGCAGTGCCTGTAAAAAAGGCTACTGCAGCCTGTCTGACTAGAGCAACCTAGGTGGCAGAGATGGAAAAAGTGAAAACAGTAAAACTCCGCCCTTCTGCTTCCCACTGAAAGTGAGGCTGGGAAATGAAGTTTCCTGCTGTTTTGTTTATCATACTGTAGATCTGCTGCCAGAGGGCTCCCATCACTCTCCCACCATTACAAGTCCCATATGTAAAAAGTTACCTCTGTGTTTCAGGAGATACCTCCTAATGGTATTGACTTCATGTTTACTCTGAAACACATTTGGCATGAGTACAGCTATGGAGTCTAAACCCAACATACTTTTGTTTCTGGCTGATGATCTTGGACTGGAGATGTAGGATGTTATGGGAACAATACCATAAGGTAATAAAATCTCTCCATACAATATATTTAACACCACAGAATATCTATCCTGGGTAATTCAACCTAACAATAAAATAAGAAACATTCTTAATCCAAGGTACTAGTAATTCAGGAACTTCTGTATTTAAGTACTTGCTGTATGTATGCCTATAGGATTTGGGCCTAAATAAACAATGTACAGTGAAAGAAAAAAATATATATTTTCTTTTTTTTTTTTTTTAAGTTCTGTCTGAGAATTCCTTTTTCCCCCTTGTGCTAACTCTCCAATCACCTGTTTTAAAGTGATTAAGGTGATTTTAATGTTTGCTCTCATTCTCGTTCATGAATTTCTTCGTTCCATTTTGTACACAGTTAAGCCTTCCTCTGTCCGCCCAGTGTTTTTCCAGAATCCCTTGTCCACTAGCTTGCTCTCTCCTCCAATATGCTCCAATCCAGACTCACGTGGGCTGACACACATAAGTCGTTGCATGGTTAAGTTCCTTCAAAACTAGTGATTGCATTCCTTCAAAACTTAAAAGGCAAAGTAGAAGTGAATGGGCATTGGGAGCAAATCTTACAAGCCTCAACTGATGTCATCCAAGTGGCGTGCAGCCATTTTGTTGGCATGCTCAGGGCTCATCTCCCTTACATGATGGTGGTGGGGCTGTGCAGAGGAATGGGCTTATAGAGTTCCATTATCGTCCTCTGCTGGTGGTGAAAATAGGCAGGAGACCTCTTTCACTCTGGTGATGTTGTAGTCCATTTATCTGGGAGTGCTAGGCTCCCAAACAAATGTAACTACGTAAAATTAAATGTAAAATGTTAGAATATAAAATGTTAAAATATAAGTTAAATGTAAAGTTGCATGTAAAGTTGCATCACTGTATTATGAAATGAGCATAGTGTTTAAAAGCACAGAACAGAAAGTTTTGGTTCCAATAGCTCTAGACACTGTCTGTGATTCTCTGGCTCAATGAACTCTGAAATTTAGGGTCCAAATGGGCTGACAAAAGTGACCTGCAGAAAGTATTGGAATAGAAAAATATCACCCTCCTTTGGATAAATCTTTCCATTTCAGTTTTATTTTCAAACTAAACATTACCAACAATGCCTAGGTTTCTTTTCAGTGTTGTCAAATGTACTCTATAGCTGTGTCCCAAGAATGGATTCTCCAGTAGCTAGAACCTAATTCACCCACTGTATCAAGATTTTTTTACTATACCAGTCCTGGAGTATATACAGAATAACTTTTTGAGGAACTGCTCAAAAGCTCTAGTTCTTCTTGGCAATTTATTAAAATAAGGTTCAGGTTACTTCACTTCTACTAAAATTGAAACTCTTTTTAGGATGCCAAACATTGACCGCCTGGTGAGAGGAGTGAAGCTTACTCAGCACATTGCCACAGCTCCGCTCTGCACTCCAAGCAGAGCAGCTCTTCTCACTGGCAGATACCTCATCAGATCAGGTTGGGCCTATCTTGAATTACGAATTTCTATGTACAGTGCTGAGGTACTTCAATAGCCAATAAGAAGGAACAGAGGAGAATTCAGCTATTTCCTCACCCTGAGTTAGAAAGTACCTTGCCAATGGCTATAACTTTATATAAGTAACTTCTGAATGAGAACCACTGCCTCACCAGCTGACAGACCTGTAGCCTTACTTTATAGGATTCAGAAAATTTATGTGATGAAAATAGAAAGGTATGAGAAATGCCAACAGTAAGATCTGTCATTTCTTTACTACAACACAGCCTGGGGCAAAGTGTTGGAATTCCTCTTGATGGTGATGGTTAGAGGTAAGGGGTTGAAACAGGGCTCCCCAGAGAAGTGGGCAAGTTCATAGCCAAGATCATAGAATCATAGGATCACAAAATGGTTGGTTTGGAAGGGACCCTTAAGGGTCATCCAGTTCCAACGCCCCTGCTATGGCCAGGGACACCTTCCACCAGATCAGGTTGCTCAAAGCCCCATCCAACCTGGCCTTGAACAATTCCGGGGATGGGGCATCCACAGCTTCTCTGGGCAACCTGTTCCAGTGCCTCACCACCCTCTGAGTAAAGAATTTCTTATGTATACTATAGATAGAGCAGAAAGTCACAAAACTCCAGTGAAAATGGAGTGTTGGACCCATATTCCATCTACCTGAGGCACCTTTTGGAGGACTTTGTATATATCTATCTTTCACTAAGAGTTATATAGGAAAATTAGATACTTACTTTAAGAGAGCTAAGTGCAAAATCAGTATGTGGAGTGAACTGTATCTCACCTAAGATTACACAACATCCCCCTGAGATAGGGAAATGCAACTGTTCTCTCTCATTTTAGATGAGGAGCAGAGAGACTAAATTATCACAGTTACCCAGAAAGGCAGAAAATAAAACCTCCTATATACTGTCACTATTGATTAATTCTCAGCTTGATGGTAAATCCAATGCCAAGCAGTATTTGTTTTGAAATATAACTCTTGACTAGCTGAAGCACCTAGACACACTATTGATAATGTGATGTGACTGCCTTCAAGATATGCTTGGCTTTACGTCTAGTGAGGAACTCTACTGGCTTCAGGTTAAGCACCTGATTCGGGGACTGACAGGAGCAGCCCAGCCTGTGCAAGCAGAGTGCTGGAGGCTGGCAGGAATGACCTGAACTATTCCATCAGGGATGGCTTCCAGCAATCAGTACCGAGCACTGCAGTGGAACGCTGGGTCAGGAGGGCTCCCTGCAAATGAAAAAACTTTTGCCAGGCTTCTAGAGCAACAAGGCTATACCACTGCGCAGATAGGTGAGTGAAAATGTTTTAGCATGAATTTGAAGAATGACCTAGTTATATGAAGGGAATTCAGGGACTGTATTTGCCCAAAGTGTTCCATGAATACTCTCCAAAAGATTGAGGGGAGAAAACAACAACTAGTATTTGCAAGACTAAAACTACTGTGGTCTAAAGAGTTTTAAGACAATATGAATGTCTGTACAGGGTATGTGAAATAGAAAGGATTAAAAACTGACTCATGATTATAATGGGTAAGCATTTATTTCACTTGGCCTAAGACTTTTCAGTGCTTGGCCCACTGTTACTACTGTTAATGTAGAGATTGCTCCAAATAAAACAGTCTTTATTTCACCTGCCTTTAGGGGGCATGAGGCAAAGAAACAAAAGAGGATAGGGAAAGAAAGGAATAAAGTTTGTACCCCACAGAGCAGGTGATGAAGCACAAGTGTCTCACAGGTGAGGCTGTGAGGCCCCAAGGAGTCATGGTACTGTGGTAGTTCCCTCAGATGAAGCCATGATACAAAGATGTCAGAGAAACACTGCCCTGGATCCCCTTTCTGTCTGACTTTAATCAGACTTCAGCAGTTTCAAGTTTAACCATTCTTTTGCTAAATACCCAAAAATGGACTAGCAAAGTGTCTCTTTTCCCTTCTATTCTGCTTTTACTACTGCTCAAGTAATAGACACTTCTGCAATGGATCCCTTCGCATAAACTGATAGGTAGGGTTATAAATGCCGTGTCCTTTAAAGCAAAGGGGTTCAGCTGTGCCAAATGCATTGTCATCTCCAAGTGCTGAAAATAAATGTGGCTATATTGAATCACAAGCTAATGAAGTGAAGTCTTCCTGGCTGAGTCTATAATAACTTGGCAACCATGTAACCCAGCAAACCTCAGGATCCTTTGATCCAGCATATTTTCTAAGCAGACAACAGCTTTTGTCTACTTGCTATGTTTGGGAGACTGGGCAGGGACAGAGTGAAACGTTGGCGTATACCTTTTTCTCCTTTTCATGTTGAGTAGAGACAGTGTCTGAGGAATCATCTTCCTGAGTCTGGTGATCAAAATATTCATTAGCATTCGCCAAAAGTTTACTGGATCTTCTAGTAAATTTGTAACATTATATTAAAATGAAGTTGCAAGTAAAGCAATTGAAAGTTGGGAAAGGAATGTAATAAAGCAGCGGGTGAGTTAGAGTACCATAATCCCCTGATCCTCACTGAAAACCCATCCTTATGAGACCCTCATCATGTCAATAGTTGGTCACCTTGCAGATTTCTCTGTTTATCGCATGACCATTTGGGGATCACACACTATGATATAACATTCACCTGATCAAACATTGGTTTCACCCACATCCTTGTGCACTTTGATACTCCATTGAAAAAGGAAGTGACTCACCTAATTCCCGAGCAGATGCTTACAATGCTACCTTGGGATCCTTTTGAGTTGTCCACCTTAATGTTCTAACTTCTTTCATGCTTTAAAACCTTCAGGAAAGTGGCATCAAGGTGTAAACTGTGAATCCTTCAATGATCATTATCACCATCCTCTAAATCATGGGTTTGACTACTTTTATGGCATGCCTTTCCCACTTCTAAACAGCTGTCAAGAAAACAAGCCTCTAGAGCTGGATGTAGCCCTTCAAGCTAAGCTTTGCCTTTACAGTCAGATAATTGTCCTTGCTGTGCTCACCCTTACTGCTTGAAAACAGACTGGTTTGATTTCCATCTGCTGGAAGATAATTGCCTGTTTTACCTTGGTGGGCTGTGTTTTCTTCATTTCTTGGTACTTCAGTTATGGCTTTGTGCAGCACTGGAACTGTATCCTGATGAGGAACCATGATGTCACTGAGCAGCCAATGAAGTTAGAGAGGACTGCTTCCCTCATGCCAAAGGAGGCAGTGTCATTTATCAAAAGGTAAATGATTGTCTGTAGTTCTTTTTTTAAAAGTGGGAGAATGCTCTGGGTTCTTGGAATAGATTATTTTTTTTCCACTGTAATTGTAGCTGTATCTAGATAACTGCTTTGAATATCATAACCAAGTTGTCTATCTAGAAATCCAATGCACTTAAATTTTGGTTGCAACTGCCCACATTGGAAGCCCCAGAAAATGAGATGACTTTTCACCAAATGATACATGACTATCTCACTACACACTGTGATACGTAAATAATAGATTTGCCCCCAGATTAACCAGCCAATTTTTACATTTCACTCCATAAGCCTTATTTGTGCTTTTCCTCATAATCCTTATGAAACACCCAGGTAAAAGATATATGATGCACAAAATTATTTCATGTGAAAATCTCAAAACACTTGAATTCCATTTTCATGTCATTCAAACACTTGAGAAGGAAGCTGAGTAAGATCATTCATTTGCTAGCTTTAAGTTCCTCTTCAGCCTGCACAGCCTTTGATAAATAATTCAGTACACCAAATGTCTTTCTGTAAAACAAGGAGAATAACTATTCTTTCCTTAAAATCTGTAAAAACAAATATATTGAAAAAATGTAAATGGCTATCTTAGAAAAGCCGTATAAATCTTAAAGTAAATGTAAGACTGTATCCATTTGCATTTAATTAAAAAGGCATCAGAACCAGGCAATTGATTTATTTAAGCACTGTGCAAATGCTATGCCTATTTGCACACTGGAATTTAAAAGTAATCTGGCTGAAAATGATCTTTCTTGCCTGTATTTTATGCAAGAAAACAACAATTAACTATGACCAATGGGGATGCATTGTATGGGGGTACAGTATAGACCCATTTTTTGTGTCTGTATGTGGATGAATATGAAAACTTCCAAAATAGTCCAAATGTACAACAAAAATTATGTTTATTTTTTGTTTCTTTTTAAGAAACAGGCATGGACCATTCCTTCTCTTTGTTTCCTTTTTACATTTTCACACCCCTCTCTTCACGACAGCAAAATTTCTTGGGAAAAGCCATCATGGTTTGTATGGAGACAAAGTAGAAGAAATGGACTGGCTGGTGGGTAAATATTGTTGATGAAGGATTTGTTTCAGACATATATACCTGTGTATTTTAAAGCAGGAGAACTAATAAAGCCAAGATATCTACAGCAATCTATTAAAAACTTCTCATAGGACATTGCAAAAGATTATTATTCAAACATTATACATGTGGATTGATCTTTCTAACTGCTCAATAGGAACCTTGCTGTCTCTCTTCTTAAATTTAAGGCAAAATTCTGGATTTGCTTGACAAGGAAGGTTTGGAAAATCATACGTTCACTTACTTTGCCTCTGATCATGGAGGACACTTGGAAGCTCAAGATGGCTTTGCCCAGCTAGGTGGCTGGAATGGTATTTATAAAGGTAGGAAATGCAGTATGGCTTTACGTATAGGTAAGAAACAGAAACATAACGAATTTGCCTGGCTGAAGTTATCAAGGCTGGAGTGAGTTACATTGCTTTCTAGCTTGAAATATAGATGATATACAGAGGTGCTTTAATCTTAAAGTTACCTTTTCTTTCAGTAAAGTGCAAGCATTATTACATACCTCCTTGATACAGGTATTGTATAATTTGATATCTGTAATCTGTTTGGTGATCTCAGATGAAAGGCACTGAAAAAAATGTGATAGTTCCCTTTATCTCTCTCCTTTCCTCCCTGCCACCTCCAATAGGACTGTTCTTGATTTGCTTGTTTCTTTTTCTCATTATGTTCCAGAAGTCATTGCTGCCCACCTTACTGATATGAAATAGGGTAAGGGCACATTGTGCTGTGACTTGCAGCAGCAGTGTAGTCCCTGTATGCTTTTATACTCTATGCAAAATCCTGATTGGCATAAAATCTAAATTACTTCGATGGTCTACAAAGACCTCACTCTCTACCTCCTACTCTCTGTGCTGTGAATACGTTTCACTATAGTGCTGAGCAGTGCTGCAGCTTTTTCAAGCCAAAAAGATATGCACTCATTGCATATTGTCCCACCTACCCCAACAGCCCTGTGTCATCAGACCACCTCAGGTGTCCTATTATGAACATGTGAAAGTATGTGCTTGGGGAGGACGCAGGGTTTAGGCTGTTACCAGCAATGAACCATCTACTTCTTGCCCAAACTTCTGATGTGTTTATTTTCCTAAACCAGGTTTCCTCCAATTCAAAACCTTCTTGAGCTTCTCCACAGGGCACAGCAGAGGTCAAAGATGAGGAATTTTGGCTCATGCTGGTGGTGAATTCTTTGCTGCTGAGCAATGGAAATTGCTGGCTTTTATGAAAGAGAAAGGCTTTCAAGTAGTGCACTGGTCCTCCATCTCACTCCTTATTTCCTGCCTTTGCTTGAGAAATTACTTCTCCTTATGGATGATAAGACTGAATCATAAGCCTGATGGGATCTAGCAAAGGCAATGTTTTTGCTGTATTGAACATCTGAATTAAAACAGGTTTCTGCTTTCAGAGTTAAATATTTTCTTCATATATATCTAGCATCAGGATGTGTGATTAGGTTAGTTTATGTTAGCAGCAAGTTGGAAAAAGGTGTTTATGTGTTTTCCGGCCATTTTAAGTAATATGTATATGATTGGATTTCATAGGTTCAGATTTTTGCTTCTGAGTTTGGAGATGTTGCATTAAGCATTGGGAAAGTCAGGTCCAAATCTCAATTTCAAAAATGCAAAAGATGTATAAGGCATATGGAAATATAAGTGTCAAGGACATGTATTTTGAAGGAAATAAATGGATACAAAGAGAATTATTTATTTATTTGTTTATTTATTACAGCTGTTTGTTAAAGTAGGATACTAATTCTTCAGTCTTGTGTAGGTTTAAACAGAGTATCAAGTATTTCTTCAGTCTTGAGTACTTCCTCTGTGAGTACGTCCTTGTTAATTTCCCTCTAAACTGCCATATATTGATTAATTTCACTGCAGGTAGAAAAGGAATGGGAGGCTGGGAAGGAGGGATCCGTGTGCCAGGAGTATTCAGGCGGCCAGGAGTGGTACCTGCAGGCACAGTTATCGATGAACTTAAGAGTCTGATGAATATTTATCCCACAGTTGTTCGTCTGGCTGGAGGAATATTGCCACAAGACAGGTGTGGAGACATTTTGAACAGGAGAAATTGATAGGAGAGCTAACTACTGAATAACTAGTGGTTTGTTTGTTTGTTTGTTTGTTTTTTATCATCATTGGAGATCCCACAAATATTCCCAAGTCTCAAGTTTAGTCTAAGATTTAAAATGAGAGAGCAAACACCCCCCAGATATGCCCACAGGTACGCGTGTGGCTGGAGAAGTTGCTCCTGCCAAAGACTAGAGTCTAGTTTCAAAATCACTCAGCATTACTCAGGAAAGAATTGGTGGCTGAGGTTGTTTTGGTACTAACTGACCTGAGTTATGGGCACTTATGGATTCCTCCTAAAGTCGTTAAACCCATCCTTGTCCACCAGATTTCTATAAGCTCCTTTGAAATTTGATGTATGTAAACAATTATGAGATCAGTATTGATTTTCTGAACAAAGGGTATTTTTCCAGTAGACCAAACTCTAAATATTGTTTAAATATTGATAAATTGAATGAGTTTACTCAGCTATTTTATAAATAAATAAATAAATAAATAAAAATCTAGGGATTAAAAATATTGGCTTGATAATCTGCTGGCTGCTCTAAATCTATGCACAAATTATTCTGTATGCTGCCTCTAGCCCTAGAGCAGCCAATGCAAAACCAGTGATAAGTATACAGTTCACTCGGTCAGGTTTGTCCTCACCTGAGTACACTTCTCCCCTTTACATTAGGGTGATTGATGGACAAAACTTGATGCCTTTACTGCAAGGAAGAGCTCAAAGGTCAGAGCATGAGTTTCTGTTTCACTACTGTGGGTCCTACTTGCATGCAGCGCGGTGGCACCAAAAGGACAGTAAGTGTAAATGTTTGTTCCACATTAACTGCAGAATACGAGGTTTCTCCTCTTGATGGCTATCTTGCAAATTAACAGCTTTCTTGTTAATCTGATCTCTGAGATCCTTGAAATTGTTATGCGTGACATGCCAGTTATTATGGCTAGTTGGAGGTGTCTTACAGCAAAGAAATATTTGTAAGTAATAAAGGAAATGGGTTATAGGAAGTGGGGTGGGAACAGAGGCTGTCTACTGCTACAGTGGGAGATGATGTTTTCTTCATATTTCTAGTGTTTTCCATCTTCAAAGTCAGCATTCAGTGCAGTGAATCTGATTTGTGGTGGTGGGAGAGCCAGGGTGGGTGAGGCCTCCTTAGTAAATAGCTATACTATTGCTTGAAGACACTTTCCATTTCCCTCTGTTGTCTCATAGTCGTGCCATAAGATTTCTTTCCTGGCAGGTGGAGCCATCTGGAAGGCTCATTATGTGACCCCAGTCTTTCATCCACCTGGGGCTGGGGCTTGCTATGGAAAAGTAAATTGCCCATGTTTTGGGGAAGGCGTGACCCATCATGACCCTCTGTTGCTGTTTGACCTCTCATGAGACCCTTCTGAAGCCAAACCTCTGTCAGCTGACACTGAGCCCGACTTCGACACTGTAATAAAGCAGATTGGGAAGGCCGTTGAAGAGCACCGCAGGACACTGACTCCTGTCCCAGAGCAGCTCTCCTTGTACAACGTCATCTGGAAGCCGTGGCTGCAGCTGTGCTGTGGGACGTTCCCATTCTGTTGGTGTGATAAGGAAGGTGACAGCACACAAAGTTTGTGAGATGGATGTCTGCTAACATGTCCACAAGACACTAAGTCCTCTGATGACCAAGCATTCAGAAAATAATTACGTCTTTGTCTGGCAAGCAAAGAGGATGAAAACAAAGAAAAGTGATGTTGAGTAGAGATTTTCCCCTTTGTCCTTCACCACCAGCCAAAAGTCTAAGGAAATCCTGCCTGGTGTGATAAAGGGCTTGAATGGAGACTGGTTTTTTTTCATATTTACGTGTAAGAGACAACTATAGAGGTATGTGCCTAAAATCTGTCTAGTTTATGCCTGCTCAAGGAAGACAGTTGGACAAATCTGCAGAGAACGTAGTGTATAGTACTGAGCAGGCAGACAGTAAGAAATACTAGACTTACACAGAATTCTACGTTTGCAATTGTGCCCCTGTAGTTTACAAACCATGGTCATACTCTACCCAACACAGTAGTTTGAGTCATTATTGCTTCCTGTACTTTTCTGTTATCTTTGCAAGAATATTGTTGAGATGTCGAGCGATTGTGATTTAGTGAGGGATAGTCCTCGAGCTGTGAATAGCTTTTTGAACAGATCTGCAGCGTTAGTTGAGTAACAATAACATGTATCAGAGATAGCGTGAAGTACCAAATGTTGAAGTCCACTATAACTGCAATAGTGACAAAAGAGAGAGAAGCATTTTGCTCTACACAAGGAGGTTCTGTTACATACTAATTTGACAAACAGCAGTTTTATTGAATAAAAGTTACCAATTAAAAATGTTTTGGATAAATAGCTTGCACTGTTTCAAAGTCAGCAAAACATGGCTCATTTGAGAGTCATATTGGAATTAATGTTCAAAAATATTTGGCAGCAGTATACTTATGTTTACAAATTGCAACTCATAAAAAGGGATGGTGCTAATACTAGTTTAAAACAAACAAACAAACAAAAAACTAGTGGTGTGACCCTAGTCAGACTTTCTAAGGAGGCACATGACACTTGCACTGAAGTTTGCAGTGAAATTGCAGAGATTTTAGTGCTTTAAACTGTATTATTAACTATTCTTTGCAGGATGTAGATGAAGTCAGAGTTTATTATAAGCATGCTGCTTATAATAATTTCTTAATTGTTACGAAGCTTCTTTTTCTAATAAAAGATCTTGGTTTAAAGCTTAGTTCTGTTGAAGACAACCAGTAATCACAGCTGTTACCTTTGCATTGGTCACAAACATAGTGGCGAGTAACAGGATGTAAGGGCTGTACAAGCAGATTACCCCCTCCACTTTCAGACATAGTTTTGTTACCAGGGAAAAATTCAAAGCATTTTTTTCTTTTTTTTTTTTTTTTAAACTTGCCAGCAGCAGCATGGGCACATCTTCAGTAGTGATCACATTTTCAGAACAATGGAAACAGTCTAGAAAAGCTGCGAGAAAAATTTAGTCTTAATTTGAACCAAAGACAGATGATACTTACATTATTGGCAACTTTTAAAGATCCACCTTTCCAAAAGCATGACATAATTTTCAAGAGAGACAATTTTTCAAGAAAAATCTTTGCACCAGAAACTTCACAAGCTGTTAAGTAATTGTACCAAATAAGTATTACTGTCAAATAGGTTTTAGTAAAAATAGCCAAATTTGACAACTTGTGTCTTACAAAAATAAACAAATGTAGTCGTGTGTGCAAGGAGGCCAACAAACAAAAATCTGCCTCTAGCCACGGTTATCCCTGCAATGTATTATATGAACCTGCTAGTTTAAGCTGCTTCATCTTTCCACCTCACTAACTTCTGCTGACTTCTCTCGAGTACAGTGTTAAATTCAGCACTCAGAGTGTTCAAGGGACTGGGAGGACTGAAATGTCGACAAACTAGACAAGAGTTTCTCTCATTGCTCAAGACCTTTTGAAGGGTAAAGTGTATTACAACAGAGCTAAGTTCCCAAAGAAGTGTATGTATGGAAGGGTAATACTAAACCTTCAGTTCCTGGGAAAGACAGTGCAATTAATATCTTCAGCATGGGTAGGTTTAGCTTTCCTTTAAATGCAATGAAGAAGAAAAGACATGAAAGAAGAAAAGGGGTATGGAAAAGCTAGTCCTGTGATACTGCCTGGAAGGCCAGAAAGCAGGGTGAGAGGAAACAAAACCACAGCCTCTGAGTTCGGTTTTGCAATTATTTGTAGCATCTCTATGGATGCACTGAAATAGAACAGTGCTAGGTTTTACCCAAATCTGCACAGACTTAACTGGGTAGGGAGCCTAGAAAAGGCAGTGTCCATGTTGTGCCAGTGTTTCAAGAATAAAGACTTTGTACTCTGCCTGGAATTCATGTGAGACCTCAGCGGCAGTCCCGCTCACTCGCTGCTCTTGGCAGGCTTCCCAGCAGTTCCTGTGTCCAAGACTGGGGGAAGGGAGATTAAGAGCAAAAGCAGTAAACCCAGTCCCTCTTCCTCCCACGCACATCTGAGAGGATCGGGACTGCTCAGCAAACCAAGGAGCAAGAAGAATTTCAGAGCAAGAAGAAGAATTTGTTTTCCACTTTGTTAAAAGGGGCTGGCCTTTTTTTTATTAGACTTGATGTTTGTTTATAGTGGCTTACTGGTTTACAGAGGAAATTGCTATCTGCTGTTTTCTTGGCTTTCTGTAAGTTACTGTGCTGATTGCTAGACACCGGTATTTTTTAAATTTATGGATTACATTCTTCTGTTTTTTTGTTTAACAGCTAAGGAAACTTGACAAGCCCTAGGCCCCAGTACAGTGTTCACCACGCTCCCAGTGACGTCAGTGAGAGCTCTGCTTTTAGAAGAAATCAGCCCCTAACCCAAAAAGGTGAATATGCATATTTAAAATGATTTTTTTTTTAAACAAGTTTGGTATTTCTTCTAGTCCTTCAGTAAAAGTAGTGTTCCTAAAATGGCTTGCATTAAAATGGGGAGCACCAATTTTAATCATGCCACAACCAATAGTATTAGGACCCAAATATCTCTTAATATTACCACTGCAGCTCCTCAGTTTGAAATTCACAGCTTTCCTTAGAAGCTCTGCAAAGTTTTTGTCTAAACACCAATGTAACTGCTGCCACCAGCTGGCTGTGCTGCATGAACCTATGGGGACACAGTGGAAGGTAACAGAGCTGCTGTATCAGCTTGGAAAGTTCATCAACACCCACAGGGGATGAATAGAAAGAAATGTGGCAAAGTAAGGATTTCTTATGGACTAGATATTTCATATTTTTGATCTCTTTTCACAGTGAAGAAACAAAAAACATCTATAATTTACTTCGGTGTACAGCATGAAGATGAGGTACGCCAGTCCCAGTGCAACCACTTCATCATCTGCATCTGCGTGCCTGTTTGAATGGTTCCAGTGCCACATTTTCAGCAGATCTCTTAGTCTGCATCTATTTACAAGCAAAAAGAGTGCATTCTCCAAGCCATTCTTTGTCCAAAGCAACTAGTTGTACTCTTTATTTCAGCAGTCATAGGAAATTGCTTCCACTCATAAAATGTGCCTTGCCAGGCAAAAATAAATATTTAGAAACCGAAAGGCTACTTCCAGGCTTTTAAAGTCCAGGTTGAGTTCACAGAGGTGGCAGGTAGAAAAACCGGCCTGTTAAACTTACAGATGGCATTAAGCTTAGAAGTTCTTTATCATAATGGTATTTATGTTTCTGGGCAGTTTTTAGTAACATTCAGATAGAAGCGGCTCCCTGAATGTACTAGATGGAATCCAGACCTAAGAATGTTACAGTCCCTTCCCTAAGAATTACACTGTAATTATTAGTTTCCAGGCTGGCTTTTGTTTGAGGCATGTTTTGTAGTTTCTAAGCTCACAGTAAGGATCAGTTTCTTTCCCTGCACCTTAAAGATAGGTTGAGTGGGGTATTAGTTTTACTTATCACTTCCTCCTGTTTGCCACTTAATGGAAACCTTCCTTTCAATGACCGCAACAGTTCTGTCCTAGTATTTAATAACCAGCATCTTTAACACTTGTTTAAAGCTGTGGGCATTTAGCCTTCTTGCCAAGCACAAGTCCCCCTGAAGTTAACGGCAGCTGAGAGCTGGCTGGATCTTGTAAAACTGCATGGTGTGCTATCTGATCTTACGTGTCCTCAGAAGTGCTCTCTCCTACCTTGCAGTGTCAGTTCAAGAGGGCTCTGCAAACGCATGTTCAGGAATTTGGAGACTGCGTAATCAAGCCCTAGTAGTTCAGTCCACCTCTGTCATAGCCAGCCACAGGCAGTGGCAATGTAATTGTGGTAAAGGAAGGTAGTTAATGACTAACTTCACAGACAAGATCACCAGAGCTGCTGGGCTCTGTTTGGTTTTGTTTTGTTTTGTTTTTTATATGATTTTTTTCCTTTTTTTTTTTCACCAGAATTATATAACAAACTATGTACCTGTTTCATACAAGGGGAAGCCATGAAGTTTACCAGGGAAGACAGTGGTAAGAAAAGACATTCAGTGTGGTCTTTCCTGTATTTTTAAGTATTATGCAAATGAAAATGTAAACAGATCTACAGATCTCTGATTAAAAAAAAAAAAATTATTGAGAATCTAAGAGCAGTGAAAATGGATTTAGAACTATTGGTCTTTCAAGGCCTTTCAGCCTATTTCTATAGGATACAGAGGTTTAGTAGCATACATAGTATATGGTGTATTACATTTAATATACATCTATCATGTTGTGGTATCTATTAATGAACTAGCAGTCATAAAATACATATGCTAGAACACATCTAGCAACACCATCTAGAGAGTGGCTGGGCACTAGAACAGCCTCCCCAGGGCAGTGGTCACAGCACTGAGCCTGCCGGAGTTCCAGAAGCATTTGGACAACGCTGTCAGACACACGGTCTGACTTTTGAGTGGTCCTGTGTGGGGCCGGGAGTTGGACTCGATGATCCTTGTGGGTCCCTTCCAACTCAGGGTATTCTGTGATTCTGTTTTACTTCAGTGAACTTCTGCTGCCTCTTGCAATCACATTGAGCAATTAAGACATGCTAAGATAGTCTTCTAGGAAGATGTCCACTGCTGCAATTTTGAAGATGGTTGCATGGTTGAACGTAGATGCTCTGTGTAGCACTGTGCCCAGCAGATGCAATAGTCATACCATTGCCACTGTAACCAGTTGCATGATGTGGAAATGTCTGATGAGATCGGTGCAAATCTCAAGAAAGAAATGTACATACAAATGGAAAAAAAAAAAAAAAAAACTGGTTTCAGAAAACTCAAGTTTTGTAAATATTCAGGAGCTCCATCTGCTGGCAGTATTTGGTAGCTCTTTGCATCTAAACAGTTCATAATGCTTTAAGGATAATAACGTACATTATAAAGCTTGCAAACATTTTTGTAATATTACCTTTTTACTTTTAACTTCAGGAGCTGCCTAAGCATTTGGCTCATTTTATGTTTGTTTCCAAGAACTTGTGTAACAAATCCTTCAAAACCCAATTTTTTACTGATTCTGGCTGATGATCTTGGTATTGGAGATGTGGGTTGTTATGGCAATGATACTATAAGGTAAGAATGTATTCTACAAAATAAATTACCCCTTCCTGGTGAATTTCAGTGGGGAAAAAAAAAAAAACCACTGATGGCTATACTAGAAAATTCCTTATTAATGGATTAGTTTATCTAGATGCACTTCTTTTCAAAGTATGTATAAAATAAATGTTCTACAGTAATTTCTATTGGAGTAATAATTGTACAAGCATGCCTGAATGACTTTCTTGGACTTCCAATTTTCAGCATGTATAGTTAGAACTTTGTAAATGTGCATGTGCCTTGTATTTTTCAGGCATGTGTATAATTTGTAAGTTTCCACAACCCAGGAGTTGAAATATTAAGGCCTGAAATTAGGATATAATACCAGGTAACAACTCCAATAGGCTTATTACAGAACGACAGCTCGGTCTATGATGTGATCTATTTATCCCTAGTGCAGCTTTCAGTCTGGATATAGATTGACTGATTGATAGAATGATTGTGTATATGTATCATGTGTCTATTCTAACCTATTACAGTCTTGCAAACTGTGTATCCCGTATCTATTAGTGGAATTTTTTTCATTATGCTTCATGGGCTTTTGATATGGGATAGACCTGAAATACCCTTTCTTTTTATATATTAATAGACACGCATATCCACGGAAAATTCCTTTTTAAAGGAGTTGAGGTATCTCAAAAATATATAACACAAAGCTTTCCTAGTTGAGTTGTAGATAAATAGAGGAATTTGTAAATTTGGTGATGATGTCCTCCTTGATAAAACTAGGAGGAGTGGGATACTGAGAAGTTCTGTATAACACATTTTTTTTTATCAGAGATGTGATTTTTCTCTTTAGGACCCCTAACATTGATGGCCTGGCAAAGGAAGGAGTGAGACTTAGTCAGCACATCGCTGCAGCTGCTGTCTGTACTCCAAGCAGAGCAGCCTTCCTGACTGGCAGATACCCCATCAGATCAGGTTGGGCCTCTCTCTAAAGGTTGAGTGCAGCTTGTCTAGCCATTATTGCTATTAAAAATCCCTTTAAATAAACCATTTTAAAGGCTAGTTAATCTAAGGATTTGAGGCCTCAGTGAGATGGGCAGAAATCAAGATGAGTAGATTTACTGATTGATTCCCATGGGAAAATCCTCACCTAAAGCACATGTAATGCATTTAAATGACAACACAGAAATAGATGAAACCCAAAACAGCGCAAAGCACTCAAAGGTAGAAACATGAAGAAAAAAATGGTGTAAACACTGTACATTCAGTGGTATTAAGATTATATTAAACAAACCATAATAGTTTGAATACCCTGACAAACATTTTCATAATGAAATCTGTCAGAGTGTGGAATAGTTCTCAACAGATTTACTTCAGCCATTTAAAGTCAAGACAGAAAACTCGAGCCATGTGATCTCCCAGTAAACATGAGTGTAGCTCCTCTGATCTGATTCTGACATGCTAAAGGAGACAGCTTTGTGGAGAAATGCAATCATGAGCTGTACATTTCAGAAGTATGTACCCATGACTCTGTAAATCTTTTGTTCTATATAAACCTTCTCTTTTTTGTTTGTTTGTTTGTTTGTTTAACATCATATTGTGATAGAACTTTCGTTTTAAGGGGTTGCCTAATGTCCAAACATAGGCATCTTAGTGCCATTCTAGGCACTCCAGTATAGCTGAGGCATCTGCATTGGACTAGCAGATACAACATGGGACTCGGAGGGGACATCCTTCTGGGTGTCAGTCAGAATACCCTACAGCATACTGAAGGCAAAATAAAAAGGTATTAGGCTTAGGCAACCGAATCGTATTCATTAGAAAGAACAGTCTTAAAAGACTGAAAATCTGAAGTATGGCTTGTTTTAGTTTAAAGACTGTTATTCTTCTCCAGGCATGGCATCCAGTACACAACGGCGTGTTCTTTTATGGAATGGGTGTTCTGGTGGGCTCCCACCAAATGAAACTACTTTTGCCAGAATACTGCACCAGCAAGGTTATTCTACAGCACTTGTAGGTATGAAACATAGAAACTTGCCACCTTTTGATGTTATTCAAATTAGGCTGTTTCTGTAAATATTTTTCTTTGCCAAAATGTCCAGGATCAGTTAAACTAGAGATTTTGTATCCATAACTTTAAAAATCAGCAGGGTTTTTAGAATCCCACTCACCCTCAGTGTCAACATAGTATATCAGATAAATCCAAAATAAGGATGTATGGAATACATAGATGTACACAGCAAACAGAAGTAATGCAAAGGAGGATATCTTGTTTGCCCAGCACAGATTGCTTTAGAAGAACCAACAGAGATATTCAGTGATCTATTTCAGCAGAAAAATGTTCTCTGCCACTTGGTACCCAGACACTACAGTGGTCTTAATTATATCTGATGGTTAGATTTTCTATTATTTATACATCCTGCTTATCATACAGACTCTAAAAATGCCTTAATTTTCTGCAAAAAGTAACTCTGCTAGGTGAGACAAAAAAAAGCTGAAAGAGTCCCATTGCCTCCAGTGGGTTTTGGATCACAATCTGTGTTCAAGAAAGAAAATGCTATTGACTGTTTGTTAATTTCACCTGAACAGTGATTAAATGATGTGTCCTTCAAGCACCTCTCATTTTTAAATTCCTTTTGAGGTAGTCAAATGTGTCATGTGCTTAATTGTAATGGTTGTGATTTTCATGCCTCTGCTTGCCTCCAGCGTACTGGGGTGTCAGTTCCTAATGAGTCTTAGTGATGTAGGCTTTACACAACTCTGTGCAAAGGGGGGAATCTTTGCCTAGTTCATTGCAGCTTGGTATAACTTCTGTTATAAAATACATTCATACACAGGCACGCAGAGCTGGTTAGCAGTTCTCCAAAGTTATTTATCTGGCTAATAGGCCCAAAACCATGGTTATAGACTGGCTGTCCTTCACTGTCAGGATAATTTCACTGCTTCGTAATATGACTTCATTAAGCTTCATTATCAGTGCATGACATCTTCTGGTATGTCCAACTGTACTGGATAATTGGAATGGCCTATTTTTGCTACTCATTTTAGGATGAATATAGACACAGAGAGCCAATGTGTACAACCTCTTCCTGAAATTTGTTCTTGAATGTGAAGGTCAAATAGAAATTGTGTGTAAATTAGCTCATATTTTTGCACTTAGCTGTTACTTTTGGCACAAGAGATTCTCCCCACCAGGCCACCCATTAATGAATGGCTACTTTATCATTTAAAAATAATAAGCACCTAATACCACAACAATATTGGGACTTAGGCAGGGAGGCATCTGAGTGCCCTACATGGAATTTGTTAAGACAAGTGAGGAAAAACAGATATTCTGCTCAGATAGAGTGCCAGGGTGTGATTGCTTTCAGCGAGCCTCTCCCATTCCAACGTGCTCCTCCCTTGGCTGCGCCTTAACTGAGGAGTGCAGCCAACCTGATAGAAATAGAGGCAGACACACATGTGAGTAATGATGTTGGATTTAATACCTTTGTTTTATATTTTCAGGGAAGTGGCATATGGGTGTGAACTGTGAATCCCGCCGCGATCACTGCCATCACCCTTTACATCATGGTTTTGATTATTTTTATGGCATGCCTTTTACACTTCTGAATGAGTGTCAACACACAGATGACCCTGAACTGGCCAAGTCTTTGCAACATACATATTGGCTTTACACACAGATAATCTTCCTTGCAGTGCTTACACTTTTGATTGGAAAACTTACCAGCTTATTCTCAGTAAAATGGAAAATAATCATATGTGTGGCCATCTGTGGTCTCCTGTATTTCCTTTCCTGGTTCTCCAGCTATGGATTCACCAAGTATTGGAACTGTATCCTGATGAGAAACCATGATATCACAGAACAACCAATGAATCTAGAAAAAACTACTTCTAATATGCTGAAGGAGGCAGTTGCGTTCGTTGAAAGGTAACTGGAAAAAAAATTGTATCACCTCTTAAGGATTTTCTAAATAATACAATTGCTCTGTCATACACCACTTGGTTAGGCAGCTGGCATGCTGAACCACGTGCCCCTAGTGCTGGCCAGTACCAATTTGCTGTTTTCTGGCATCCCCCTACCTGTCAGCATCCAACTGCTGTCCTTCATCTTTTATATAGCTTGTCAGATCCTCAGGAAAAGGAAGATGATTTTGTTGCCTTTATGATTTTTTTCACAAAGGGGTCCTTGCCAAGGACTGGGCCTGCTGACAGTAGGAATAGAAAAATGATCTTAGCATAACTGTGATGTGAAGTTCCGTATGAAGTTAATATATCACAAGCAGGAGACTAACACTGAGTTTTATTTTGTTTTGTTTTCCCAAGATGTCCTCCCTTTACAATACTATCAGCTAGAGTTAAACTAACTGCTAAGTTCGTAAAAGTATTCATGTGTTAAGTCTGGGCATATCCCTGAATAAGATTATATTATTTCTCTGAGGGCTTGGAGGTTTTTTGTTTGCTCCTTTTTTAAGGGAAATTGGAGTGAGAGAAATCTCTTCTGCAAAACTTTGAACACAGATAATCTCAGGTTCCTAGCATAACCTGCCTGGCCTCTAGCTGCCAGTGTTAAAGGGATACAGTTCCCTTATTGGCCCTGTGTCATCTCTGCCAGTTTCACAAGGATGTCTCAGATACTTGGTGACACCAATATTAAGGTTTAAGCAAGTGAGTTCTATTCTCCTTGAGTGTGTGTCAGTCTAGGCTATAAACTTTCATGTTTATTTATTTAATGTCCTACACATATTTAATTTAAAGGCCCGTTACTATTTTGGTCTTCATACAGAACAAAAATCTCTGAGGGGTATTTTAATCCCCTCTGTCTCCCAAAGCCTCAAAAATGCAAAGAAGTCAAAATCCAAAATTTTTATTCTAGACTCCAATAATAATTTTTAGTGAGACAGCCACTACCATGCCACTGTTATATTTTGTTCTGAGTGATAATTTGCAGAAAAATGACTACCGTTGTTTTCTTTTATTTCAGAAACAAGCATAGGCCGTTTCTTCTCTTATTTTCCCTTTTACATGTTCACACCCCCCTCATTACCACAGAGAAGTTTCTGGGAAGAAGCAGACATGGCCTATATGGAGATAATGTAGAGGAGATGGACTGGATAGTGGGTAAGTGCTGCTCTTGAAGGAAGTCTTTCATTTATTTGAATGTGGAAGAGAGACCACCCCAATAAGGGGGTGGTCACAGATCTTCCTATTTGTATATGACAAAAACTTGCCTTGGATATATAGTTAGCTCCAAGGGTTGCCATTTCATTACCACACCTCTTTTCTTCTTCTTAGGTTGAAAGTGCATACTTTTCTTGTGAGGATTTTTTCTTCCTATTTTTTAATTGACACTCTTCTGTGCTGCGGTGTTAAATGAAGTCAGATAATCAAATATGAGCTTGATCACATTATTAATCAATATGTATGATATTTCTCCAGCTATCAAGTCTCAAAAGATGTAACTGGTGCTGCTGATGAATATTACATTATATGTTGGTTGGTTTGTGTACTTGTTCCTTTTTATTGAGGAATAATCCTTAGAGAAGAAATCAGAACAAACTCCTAGCCAAAACGCCAAGTTAAAAAGCTATGGTGTTTCACTCAATAAGTTAATTAAGTTTAAAAACCTAATTTGCATTCACAGCCCAGATGTAGACCTAAGCCTTAATTAGTAGTTCATTTTTGCTTCAGCGGGAGGGAGGAAGATACCTCCTATTTGCATTTACTCAAAAGCAAAGGCCCTACTGACAAAGTATTCACCTCTAGTGACCACAGTCTAGGCCAAGAGTCCCTCAGTCTTTTGTACCTCCAATAACCATGTTTAAAAAATGGTGCTTTGAGAGGAGCCTGATTGCTTGTGAGTGGCAGGCTGAGCACCTCTGCAAGGTCCAGTCATACCAGAGGACTCCAGCATGCTCCTTGTCCTAGTTTTCAGCAGCAATCAAATTCAGGCACAAGCTACTCAAGCAGAGCAGAATAGCAGAAGTACAAGGGTGTAAGGAACATGCGTTGCAGAGGCCAAACAGGATGCAGCTAGTGAGGACAAAAGCCTCTTCTAACCTGAGAGATCTGGGCTCTAATTCAGAACCAAGATGCCTAGGTTCAAGCTAAATTCTTTTTTGGAGGTGTTTGTTTTTAGGTAAGGTCAATAACTATCTTGACCAAGGGGACACAGGAAGTCAGTAAAGCAGAGCAGATTGAGCACATGACCCAATCACGGGCCCTTGCTTTTTCCTTGCATATGTCAGCTGTCATTGCTGCTTCTGTAGCTACGGAAGCTGTTTGTGGTGATTATATTTTGATGCAGTCGGTGATGAGGAAGGGCAATCAAAGATAAATTACACTCTATAAAAATGTTTTATCGTATCAGTACTGAAAACACTCCTTATGAAGTTAGATCTGAATTGCACTCTGAGGAATTTTTATCACTGACATCCAGAGAAGATTTTGGCTGATTGTGTGAAGCCTGATTTCAGAGTCCCTGTTTAGTTTGTGGTGAGACAAGAACAGTTTTTTATGATGAGGAAGCACTGTTGTTTAAGCTTTTCATGATGCTTGAGGCTACACAATAGAGACAATCCCTGACTCACAGAATGTACAGCATAAAGATGACAATATTCTGAGATGCCTGAATAAAGGAATCATTCATTTAACTTATTTTCCATTTGGTTTTATTTTTTAATTTCCTGGTTTTTATTGACACCACAAACAAATTTTGAACACATTCAGCAGCTTTCTGTTGGGCTCTTATTACTCCCATAATTTAGGATTACTCTGCATTGTTTGTGGTAGCTCGTAACAGAATTCATTGAGGTCAATAGAATGACTGTCTTCACTAAACTTTAAGTCAGTGAAAAATCTGACTGCATCTCAGGACATAATTATGACGTTTTGCTTTGTTTACAGGTAGACTTCTTGACGTTATTGACAAGGAAGGCTTGAAGAATACCACATTCATTTATTTTGCATCTGATCATGGAGGATCTTTAGAGGCTCACAGAGGAAATGCCCGATTGGGTGGATGGAATGGGATCTATAAAGGTAAAATTTTGGCAGAATGTGCATGTGTAAGACTGCCTATTGAAACGAAAACAACAGAATAAAATATGTCTAGATATTTTTACAAAGGTATTTACAAAGGAACATGCTGGGATGATAATCTTAGTTTGTAGGGCTGGAGTTACTTCAGGGCATCAGATGATAGTCATCCTTCAGCCCGCAGACAAGATTTAGCGTGTTTTCATTAAAAGCATTTGAATATTCTGAATGTTTTAAACCCTTTTATTATACATGCATAATAAATGTCTAATATCTTTCATTCTTATATTTTTCTGGGTTTTTTGTTTTGTTTTGTTTTTCCCTAATAGGTGGAAAAGGAATGGGAGGCTGGGAAGGAGGGATCCGTGTTCCAGGAATAGTTAGATGGACTGGAGTGCTGCCTGCAGACACAGTTATCAGTGAACCGACAAGCCTTATGGACATCTTCCCAACAGTGGTTCACCTGGCTGGAGGGGTAGTGCCTCACGACAGGTACAAAAGTGGCTTCATAAACCATGTTTGCTCTCCTTTCTTAATTTAGATAGAAGCTGACTATATTTCACACATCCTAACACCCACAGGTTAAATTCTGTTAGGTTCTAAACCAGATAGTTCTCTAGCAATCTTCTGCTTAGCCTTCCCCATCTTACCTGATCATATGGGAAAAGCAAAGGAAAATAATATGTGTTATCAAGGATCAGTTAGCTAACTCAGTTTTCTAATCACTGAAAGGAAACCTGGTTGATTGGGGTCACCGGGATGACTTTAAAGAAAAAATTAGAACTTTTAATTTTACTTTCTATGAAAAATCCACAGGTATTCACAAAGCTGGTTGGTCCTCTTAAGAATACTTAAGACAGGCCCTTCCCAAGACTAGTTCTGGTTCTTTGTGAGTAGGGAAGATGGAGCAAATGGTCTGTATTTGGGTGCCAGTAATGGAGAAGTAGGTTCCTTGATAGCAAACAACCAGTAGCATCTATGTTAGACTCCTCTAAAGAGCAAGTGAAAGGCTAGGTGAAGACATTCTGAGCAAAAAGCACAAAAACTCCTGTGTCACATAACTAAGCCAATTGTTACTCAATTAAGTAAGTGGCATTATTTTTACAAAGCCCTTAGTTCACAGAGCTATCAGTGATTTCAGTTTCAGTGATTCAGATTAAAAGCGGCGAACATTGCCTTCTCTATGGTTATCATTTACTTAACCCCAGGAAAATTACAGTAATGATAACTTATCTCCCCAGGGTGTGTGAACTAGCTGCAATTGCACAAACTGCTAGTAACTACTAATCACTGGCCTCCACCCATCCACACAATTAAAAACGTCAGGGCTCATTAGCTAAACAGTAGCTTATTTTAGAAATGGCACTTGAAATCCTAATGCTGCATGCAAGGAGAGTGAGTACTGCTCACATTCAAGGTGCAGGGTTAAATTCCTGAACAGCCTGGTGACCTCAGTCCTCTCCATCAGGGTAATCGACGGACGCACCTTGCTGCCTTTACTGCAGGGAACAGCTCGGCACTCAGAGCACGAGTTCATGTTTCACTACTGCGGTGCGTTTTTGCATGCAGTGCGGTGGCACCAAAAGGACAGTGAGTATAAACATTCGCCCTCCTGCTAATCGGAGATGATGTAATGACCTCTAATTTCCAATGCAGTAACATGTAAAAACATCTGTACATATTTGGAGTAAGTTTATTGCTTTAAACTCTCAGTTCTCTCAGTTCTTTTGCAAGGTGCAGGATGGCCATTAGCTATCCTGCTTTGCCTAAGGTGAAGGGTTTTGCTTCCTGAATAGCATAGCTTTAAGAATCCATGTTGTTGCAGTGTTTCTATTGCTTTTGCTGTGAAAGCACTCAGTATCAGCTTTACTTTAAGACTGAAGAAAAAGGAACTGCACACATGAGGTCTTTATCTTAAGGAGTAGTTTGTTTGTTTTCAATAGCCCTATGTTATTTGTTTTGTTCTTTTTCAGCTGTGGCATTAGGCAAGCTGATGGCAGCTGTAATGTTTTCCTTAGCTTTCAACAAGCACCCAATCTTTGCTGATGTCACCCTCCATCAAAGCATAAAAGAGAATGGGCTAGTGACTGGTAGCTGCGTCCTTACTCCTGCTCAGAATGGAGGATGGCATCTGTGTGACCAAACACAAGCACCTGGATCTGAGTTTGTTTTACAGTCACTGAAGAGAAATAGATGTTTACAGCATGTGATTCAGCTCCTGATTGGCACAACTAGGCTAGATCAGTCACACCTAAAAGCGCCTGCTTCTCTCCACTGACTAAAAAGGGAACTGAGACTGCCCATATCAGATATAAAACCTCCCTTATATTAACTTAAAGTTAGTTGAGACGAATTACACCTTCTGTGACTGGACGATGTGAGAGTATGTGTAAAGCTGACAAATTAGTGGTGATGCTATACTTGTTTTTGTTTTTGTTTTTCATTCTGCCCAGCTGGAGAAATGCAGAAGCCAAAGGAGGAGTAGGCTGTTACAGAATCACATAGAATCACAGAATGGTTGAGGTTGGAAGGGACCTCAGGAGATCATCTAGTCCAACCCCCCTGCCAAACAGGGCCACCTAGAACACGTTAGAAACTTGAATGAGCCCCTTTGATTTTTGATTTCCCTATCTATGAAGCAAGATAAGCATTACTGAGTTCTTGTGAGACTGCAATTAGGTAATAGTTACAAAATGCTAGGGTATTCCACCATCATCAGCTGTTCAAATTCTGCTGTTGGTACGTTGACAATAAGCCGGCTGTTTGAAGAGTACTTTGAGTGCTGACCTTGTGGTGAGATAATCTTAGGCAGCCCAGCGGGAAATCTTTCTTGCGTCAGTGTTAACTTTCTTGAACCTATTTACATTTTCTTTATGATACTTTCTGATACTGTGATAGTATCAAAAATTAATAGTATCAAGACAAGACTCTACCTGCTGAGTGAATACCTGAAGACTGCAAAACTTATTCGTACCCGCAAATATTTCAAAATAGACTTCTCTGAATAAACACATACTAGGGTTGCAACACTGATTTTTTTTAGTCACACGGCCAGTTTAAACTTGAGGTCAGTGCCCTCGTCATCATACCATGTTCCACAAAAGCATGGCACCTAGGCAGGAAGCCATTGAGCTTGGCTGACAGGAAACATGGATGAAAGGGACTAAAGACTTAATGCGATGCTCTGTGCTGTGGTGGAATTTTTCGTTCTTGATCCCCAAAGACAAAGATACTTCATTCATGGGGGAAAAAAAAAGTGTAAGTTATTCAATCCAGACAGTACTTGAGGATTTAATTCCTTCAGCAGGAAATCCAGAGAAACCTGCACACTGCTCAGGGAGCTATATGGTAGAAAACAGGAAGTACAAGAGTGTTTCTTAAATCCAGTTCTTCCATGAAGATAAGTGTCTTCAAGCCCTCCAGGGAAGGGTTTGTTGTTGTTCTTGTTCTGATTTTTTCCCTTGGGAATCCCTACTCTCTCTTCTCTCCAGCCAGAAAACGCTCCTAACATTTTTGTCTACGAACTAGGAAGGCGATCATTTATTCTTTACAACAACAAAAAGAGCAGGAGGGGGAGGGGAGAAGCGCTGCAGCTGCCCGTCTTCTGCCTTGTAACTGAGTAATGAGACCTTCACAACCTTACAGTCCTCACAGCCAACTCTTCCTCTGGCCACTGCAGTTGGGCAGAACTGGTGTTTGACGCAGTCACAGCTAGGTGATCCCGGTCTCAGCAGGTCACTGGCGCTTGCTTCTTTCCCCTAGCTGGACATACCTGATACCACCATGGGTATGAAATGAAGTGATTCCACTCGGGGAACCAAACTTGAAGTGCTCAAGGCCAACACTTTGGCTGCCCCAGCTGATTACCTACCTAAGGAGACCAGGATTCAATTCCTTCATGTGTTTCGGCATAACCAAGACATATAATCTCTAAGCAAGTGACATGCATAAATCACAACTCCCTATCTTTATTCTTCCTGTAAAAATTGGGCCTCTGCAATAATTATAAATCAAGATTAATTGAACAAAGGTCATTACCTAACACTTTGAGCACTTAGTTTTGTTTTGGGGGTACCTCCCTCCTTTGCTGTCACAGTCTTTTTTACATTAAGAGCCTTAACATGAAATACAGAAGGAAAAAAAAAAAAAAAAAGGTCCCTGCCGAGGGACTGGCGTGCTGCTTCCCCGGTCAGCACTGTAATGAGTAGGCCAGCCACGCAGGGAAGAGTCTAGAAGGGGAATGCAGTTGCAGCGGTGCTGTGCAGCACCTGCGCCTCCAGACGTCCCGCTGCCCCCGGCCCGGCTGTCTCGCAGCGCCGGGGGCTGGGGCAGACATGAGGGGCTCATTTGTGGCCGTTGTGTCGCAGCGCCGCGCCCGGGGGCCGCAGCTCCCGTCGGCCAGCCGCCGCAGAAGCTGCCGAGCGGAGCAGGCGGGGGAAGGCGCCGCCAGGGGGCAGAGCGGCACCGCCAACCGCCACAACGGCCACAGCAACGGCCGCTGCGCTCCTTCGCAAGGGGTGACAGCGGCCCTTGGGGGGCGCCTCGCCGCAAGTCAGACGTCAAATAAACACTTCAGGCAAGGAGATTATTAAAACGATAATAATTCTCAGAATCTGCAGCGCACTTACCAGCCCCACTTTTCGTTTTCAAATTGAAGAGCCTGCAGAGGGAGCGTGGCCCACCCCCCCACACACACACACACGCACATAGGGTCAGGTGTGGAGTTGATCCATGAGCCCTCGCCAGGCCCAAGATGCTGGCAGGGCCGTGAGCACAGGAGGTAAATGTGGAAAACAACCCCATCCGAAAGGGGATGGCTGCCCCACCATCTGCCCCTAGCTTCATTTCCAAAATGTTTTTGATGATGGTGCACACTGGAACCCACACCCTGAGCTAAGCTCAGCCAGAAACCCCAGGTTTGATCCCATCTAACCCCGAGCCCACTCACCTGTTTGCATTACTTAAAACAGGACATGGGTTAGAAACTCAAATCTCCTATGCCTCTAAATCCATCACAATTCTTAGAGATCTCTCTTCATTTCTTTTCAATATATTTTTTTTTCCATACAGAGAAAGCTTTATCTGACTGCAGAGACCCCTTGAAAATCACTGTTAGAGGAGTCACACTGCAATTTCCTAGTGAAAAGCTAAATGCATACACCATCAAGGGATGAGATTAAAGAACTGCTTTTCAAGTTAAAGCACCGTTCTCCTCCCCTCCTTCTCACCTCTTGTCCTCCTAGGCTGTACAAGGTCAGATCAGAAAGTCAGATGTGCTTTTGAAGCAGCCTCATCCTGAGCATACCCTCTCATTGTGCTTTGGTTTGTATTTTGGAATGGTCTAGAAGATCGTAACTTTAGTTTAGAGGAAACTGAACTGTAAAATAGGCTCCAGTATCATAACTAATATGCTCTCATGACTAGCAGATGTTGAGCAGACAGAATCAGAAAGTTAACCCCCAGTAAAGCACCCCCAAACAAGTACAGTGTGGAAGTCAAGCAATTAACACCTCTTTTGCCCTACGGATCAGTTTTTAATAGATCACACTGCTTGTAACGTAGGCAAAGATACGATATACAGATGTAAGGGGTATTTTGTGTTCCTCTGAAACTATAAAGCACAACTACAGATCTCACGCATGCCTTTCTACAACTTTTACCATTGAAACACAACTGCTGATGTCTAGGGGGTTGAAAACAATGAGATGTTCTGGATATGAAAGACTAGCTCATCAAATGCTGCTGTTTGGCTCAACTTTCAGCTAGGACAGAAATTCTGATTCTTTGCTCTGACTGCCATTCCTTCTTACTAGGCTGACAAACTTTTCAGAGTCCCTTTAAGTTTTCCAATAGTTGTGCTTATTTAAAAGTATGTCACATTCATATTACATATTTAATATCTGTTCCCTTTTATTTACTGGACAGGCTGAATATGAAGCCATTGTGTCTTGATGTCAGGATCCGTAAATTAAGCCCTTCACTGACGCCAGAAGAATCCTTTGTCTATATGTTAAAGTGTTTTCCTCTACCACAGCACAATAGGGCTTATTAGTGATAGTCCATTTCTTTCTGCTCGTTAAATTGATTGATTGTTACCAGATGGGTTTGAGAGATGATTGGATTGAAGAAGCAGGATATATGCTTGGCTGTATTATATTAACACGTTGCCCTAAAATTCACCCACATTCTTCAAATTCTGTCAGAGATACTTCAGTAGCAAACTGCATATCCCTTTTTGTCTCCTGGAGAGGGCCCAAACCCCTGCTGGTTCCATCAGTACTGATTTCCACTAACTTCCCCCGCACCCCCAATCCCTCTGGAACCCAGCTGTTTACTCAGCTCACCAACACAGGTTAATTACAATCAGCCTGACTGTGTCCTTCTAAATGAAGTAACACAGACCTGGCTCTCTCCCACTCTGCAACTCCAGTAATTCTTTGCAGTTGTGAAAAATGGATGTTAAAATTTTGCAGAATCAGAATAATTCTCCTTACTCTACACTCACGTCTCTGAATTGCTGTAGAATATATGTTGTGAGGAATTCAGCCCAATTATTAAAGAGTGACTCAGTTTGGTTTTTCTGAACACTGATCACATGAATTCCTACAATAGAGAAGTTCATCTGCCCATCTCATATTTACCTACTAAACGGTCATTTTAGCTATATCACAGTACTACAGCTAATCAGAAGAACGTACATAGCTCAGAGTACTTATTTAACTCATTCTAACAAGCATCTATGCTACCCAACCAACGGACGTAAGACCCAAATCCCATACTTGGGAACATGGATATGACAGAATGCTTGCATTGTTGTCACAAGACAAAAATGTACTTTTAGTCACAAGACAGGGAATAGTAGGTGGCCTTGGAACACATACCCACCAGCAGCGAAGCACCCACCCAGGGCTAAGGAATACCTGCCCTCAGTAAGCCTTCAGCAACAGTGAGCCAGTTTCCTTTATGAAATCCAGCTTCTGAATCCTTTCTCTCACAATTTCCTAAATGGAGATATCTAAAATCTAACATTTCTAAATGTATTACGTAAAAACATTTCAGAACCATTGAGACATCATCCCTGCACAGAAGTGTAGAAGCATAGCTTAGCAGGATGTGGAACTTGTGGAGTAGAAATAAGTAGATACATAGCCAGCCAGCAACTGAAGATTTTAAGCAAAAAGTTTATCTGTTATGTGCTCCCCCTCACGTTTTAAAAACATTTTGGTAGTGATGGTTTGTTTCTTTTTTTTTAAATTAACAAAATACGTCCTAGCTATAGTGACACAGCACAGACAGAAGAATAAAGCTACAGAATCCCAGTCAGAAAACACAGCACAGGGGACAGAAGGACAGTCCAGCAGATCCCATTGAACCAGAAAGAAAATGCCACATAGGCACAATGCAGATGTCAGCTATTTGTGCTCAATGCATTACAGAAATGGCTCCAAGTGTTGCAGGTCCCCTTTCTTCTCCTCTCCTTTTTCAGACACAGTATCTAACTGCTGTCTTCTTGCTGGGCACATCTTTGCCTCCTCTTGGAATTAGTTCAATGTAGTGCTCTCTAAACACAGGGAGAGGAATAGGGGGAAAAGGAGGAGGGAGGGAGAAGAAAAATCCCCTCTTGAACTGCATTTACTTTGTCACTTTTTCATTACAAATTACAGATCTGCACTTATTCAGTGGTCGGTACAACGAGCTGGTAAAATACCAGCTCTAAAGCTGCAAACTGATTGCATTCATGACGTTCACTTAAAAACTATTCTCCAGATTTTATTGTTTTTATGGCCTGCCATTAATGCCCTATTTGAAAGTGTGCTTGAAAGTGGGCATGGAAAAGTGTTGCATCAGTTTCTGCCCAGGTGCTGCTCTTGGCTCAGACATAGAGAGCTAACAGAAGAACCATCTACCAGTACCTACATCCAGAATCACGGGGATACATTCTCCATTTCACCCAACCAAGGGGCATGTAGAGTTTTAAAGGGACACAAGAAAGGGGCGGAGACTCTCTCTACACCCAAAATATTAGACTTAACCATCCACATAGTGTATATGGCCTTGCAAGTACCCACAGCCCAGGTATGCCCATGAGTCATGAAAACTATTCTGAGTCCCTGCCAGCTCCCCAAAAGAGTCTTTTCCCCATACGTGACATCCAAAATATAAGCTTGCAGATAACTTAAAACTTGAACCAACCTTTCAGGGACCTCCCCGACACCTTCTGCCATTAAGCTGTTCAAATGTGCTTTTGTAACAGGTGGCACCATATGGAAAGCTCATTATGCTACTCCAGTGTTCCAACCAGAAGACTCTGGAGCCTGTTTTGGAAGACGAATTTGCCCCTGTTTCGGGGACGGTGTAAACCATCATGACCCTCCATTGCTATTTGATCTCTCACAAGATCCTTCTGAGGCAAATCCTCTATCAGCTGACACTGAGCCCTTGTTTGATACCATAGTGAAGAGAATAGGAAAAGCTGTAGAAGAGCACCGCAAGACGCTGACTCCAGTCCCACAGCAGCTATCTCCTGACAATAACGTGTGGAAGCCATGGCTGCAGCCGTGCTGTGGCACATTTCCGTTCTGTTGGTGTGATAAAGAAAACAACAAAGCCGATGACATACTTTAATACAAAAATCAAAGTACAGTTAACTTAAAAAAGGTACTAATTTTCATATGCACATGACTACAGTCATACGGAGATAGGGACAAATTACACCCTAATAACTGAAAGGGACATTCTTGATGCTTTTTGTTTAATCTTTTCTCTTACCCACAGAAATTCACTAAGCCTTTAGTTTGAAAAAAGGTTTTTTAAATGCTCCAAACATATTCTGCCTATGAGTCACCTGTATAATCTATACCTCAAATGCATAATTCTAGACAAAATATCCAGGTAAATGAACCAAAATTTCTTTCCTTACTGATTTTAAATTCACGTAAATTATGGATGATGAGATTAAACTTTAGTTGCTGCTGTTTATACAGGTAATATGCTTGTTAAGGCAAAAGGACTGAGCCAAGAGGATCTCTCTTCAGGCCTTGTCTTTTTAATGAAAAAGCTGTCATCTGCTTAAAAGCACAGTTCACATTTAATTTGGAAATATACTTTGGTATGTTTGGCCTCTAAGAAATAAAAACCTTCTAATTTACAGCAGTATTTTGCCTCATCTGTACATTCATTTATCTATCATGTAAGAAGTCCCAGGGAAAAATAAAACAAACAAACAAAAACCTGACAAGCATGTTTTAAAAAGTAGGTAGCTAAAGTTTAGCAGTTAAGTATCTAGCTATTCTGAAATGCTAAACCACAGCAATTTCTACTGACATGCATTTTCCATGTTTTTAAATCATCTCTTGTGTAAGAGCATTGAAAATCATCATCCAGCTGCCTGGACAAGATAGGTCCCAAATTTCACAATCTGCGAGACCAATTCATAAGCTGCGTGTCCCACTTCAATGATAATACTCCTAATTTCATATGAGTGCTAATATGCTCCATTAAAAATCTGCTTTGTTTTTGGAAGACAGTACTTTGGTTTCAGCAGGAGGTGTTAAAAAAATCCACTGCACACGCTAATCACTTCAGTGTATAGGTCATGTTCCTCAAGCCAAACAAGTGTCAGCACTCTGTACAGTCATTATGGAAAGGTAGGGAATTAAAATATCTAATCCTCTCTTGCTGCTCTCTGGTTAACTAAATTCACCTCTCAATATATAATCCTAACCATGTTCTTGCAGGGTTTTTGTGTCAAATCCAATTTTTAGGCAGGAGTTCCTGCAATTTCTGCTTCAAAAAAAAAGAAGTAAATTGTGTGGCAGAGACTCAGATTCAAACTTCTAAGCCTTCCTGAACACCGTGTGACTGTGTGTTCACTCCTACCACACAGCTAAATGTCAGAAAGATTTTAAAAGCAGCAAGGGAAGGTACAAACAGCCCAGCAGAAGCTTCAGGTAACTTGTTTCCTCAAATCTAGCAGCCTTGCAGAACCACGCCAGTGCCGCTCTATTCAACACTAAGGTCACCCATGTGTCATTTTTTCCCTTGTAGAAAGGGGAGGAGGACATAAGAAGGCCAAGGCAGCACAGAACTGCTGGGTTGATAATCCCAGAGCAGTGCGCAGCTCTCACAGGTCTTGAGCTGTAACAGCATGTCCCAGTCCTTTCGCCAGCCTCAGGACAAAACAGTGTGTGTACCTGGAATTACATGCTTTTTGCAGTGTTTCCAAGCAAGCTCCTGACTCATACGCCTATATCCATGTCACCTGTGTGATAAATTGTAATGTTGTTTTGTTCTAACCAGCACAGGTCCTGACCGTGATGCAATACCAAACACAAGTCTCCAAAAAGCCGAATGGGCATTTCTTCACGTTATTTCCCGTTAGTACTTTTCCTCTAAAAGGACACCAAGCAAGTTATGTGGATATTATTCCGCACAAATCAAAGGGCTAATCTGACAACTAACTGATAAGACAGATCAATGTCAGGCTTGACAGAAGTATCTAAAAATACATTTGTTCTTAGTGCTTGATGGCACTTAAATCTAGATCAGCATTGCTAAGAACTTGTCAAAAGACTTGACATTTTTCTGTGGCTGACAGATTGAAACCAGAGCAGCTGGATTCACAAGGAAAGAAAAAAGGAAAAAAGACCATGCATTTCAAAGCCAGTTTGGCCAATTCAGAGATGGAGGAGAAATTTTGCTGCTCAGTGGGGAACAAAGGCAAAAGCTGTTTTCTAGAGTCAAGCCAGCCTGTCCAGTAACATCTACACCGGCAGTTAAGCATGAGCATAAGCTTATTCTCAGATCACCCCACCACCCTTCTCCCCCTCCCCAAGCGGTTATACACATGAACGTGCCCAGTCACAGGCTGGGCCATGACTAACGGGTCTACCGGGGAGGCGTTCAGGCACCCACGCAGCATGTAAGAATAGGTCCAAGCTCCTGTAGACAGACTGGGAAGCCCAGTACATCAGAAAAATCCCTGAACCCCATCTCTGAGCAGCGTGAATGCTTCTGACCCCTGGCTTAAGGCAGGCTAAGAGCTAGCAACATGAGCGGAGGGCATTTGGGTTGGCTTATACAACATCCATCTCTCAAGCCTGCCCTTCACCTCACAGTAGAGACATGGTAAAGTATTACCAGAATTAGAAACAGGTAAATTATTTTTTCCTCAAATGCAATACATTTGCTTTTGAATAATACTAAAAAATAAACTTAGTTACCTAGGTTTTCTTGAAAAATCATCTATAATGATCTTCTCAAAAAAAAAAAGAATATATATGTTCTCTTTCCCTTGTTTTCTCACGGTTTCTCCCTTAGAAGAAGGGTACAAGCACCACAAACTGGCCTGTTAGGCAAATCTGAAACAACTGGCAAATCACCAAGCCACTGTTATCCATAGGAGAATGTGCCTACAAATGGTTAAATACAGATGCCATACAGAGGGAAGCAACACTGTAACAAAAGAAGTTTGTTTTTATTGAAAGAGCTGTGGCTGAACTGTACAAATGTTTGACTTTCATGTTGTATGAAGCTGACTTCCATCTAAATAGCTTGATCATTATTAAATGACATTTGGAATCTCTGCAGTAGACTGACTCAAAGTAATTGTTGAGTCTTACAACAGTGAGACAATAAGCTTCTACAATAACTCACTTCATCACATTTAAATACCACAGACATGTCGATTTGCTGTGCTGCGACACTGGGGAATGCCAGTGCATAAGTCACTAGATCCCATCATCTCAGAATACAAAACAATTGTGTAACAGATAAACTGAGAAAAGGAATTTGAGCTCAAACTTTATCCAGCTTGAATTCTGGGGGGGACTCATTTACAAAAGTGATGGAACAGAGGAAGTAAGAATCAAAAAAACTTGTGTTCACCGCCAGATTATAGGCTAAAATACACACACACACACACGGTGTTGAACTGAATATTGGAGGACTTCTTGTAGAATGTTTTAATTGTAAAGTTACTTCTACACAACTCTGGAAAACTCAAATTTATTATAAACCTATTTTCTCTTTGCATAACTGTGCATTTTTAAGATTTTTGAAAGGGAAAAAGTGACATTTCTGAGGTGGGAAAATTATAAAATAATCACAAATCAAAGCCTGGCTCTCTTGGAATTTTACTTTTTTTCCCTCCATTTTCTGAGAGTTTAAAGGGTCCTGACAACAGCCAAAGCAAAGTTAAGGAAAAGGTTTGCAACTGTGGTTTGTTTTTGTTTGTTTGTTTGTTTTTGGTTTTTGGTTTTTTGTTTCTTTTTTTTTGCCTGTATTCATAGTATGTCATTGCAAGTATTCTAATAATTAGTTTTTATAATGTTTTAATTATATATCACTGTAATTAACCTTTTTTTTTTTTTTTAAAGTACCTTTGCTATAATTATGGTAAACTATTACTACAACAAATGGAAGACTCGTACCAGGAGGTAACATATCACTTGAGTGTTGCGCCTTGTAACTGTCAGCATCAAACTACTTGTTTATGAGCCAACCAACTTAGGATGAACAGAATTTCAGCTGATGCATTTTGCAGCCCATACACTGAAAACGCAAGGTGTTTCAACAAGAAGTATTAATTGATGTGTATTTTTGCAGGCTATTTAAGAATTGGCTGCTAGGCATTTTATCTCATTTATAGGGCTGATTTAAAAATAAGAAAACCCCACAATGATGAAAACTGTGTGCAAAAAAGGAAATATATCAAACATTTTTTCACACACTGAGCTAAATACTCTCACACAATGGCAAAATTATTAGAGGTATGAATTAAGAGAACAGGCCCATCTCATGTTATTTTCAAAATCAGATGAATCAAAACAGTTTAGCTTAGCAAAACAACAGAATCCATCGAGGAATAAATAGGCATGCTGCAGTCTTGTTTCTGTTGAACAAGTAGACATTTTCAGAAGCAGGCAAACATATAAAGCCACCTGATACTAACCCAGTCTCGCATTCATGGACAGGAAAATCAAGGTAGAAAAATAAGTTGTTTTTATTTTTGTTTTTTTCCCCCAAATATCAGCCTTACAAACTGGTGTGAGCTGACTGAACCAGAGAGACAAAACTCTCTTCTTCTTTCCCAAGAACAACCAAATGGAAAGGTCCGCACAAGACACCATGCAGTAAATAGGGACATTTCAAGAACAGCAATCTCCTTTTCCTGTAGGCTTGGAAAGTGCATTAACCCACTCGTCTAAAATTCTCAAGAATTTTCCTTGTGGCACACCCACACTTTCTCCTGTTTATACATGAAGAGTACCCAATAAACTTGTTGTATTGCAAAAAAAACTATCCTCCTAAGTCTTGCTGTAAATAACTAAGCCCATGACAGAAGAAGAGACAATCGGCATATTTTGACCCAAACACAAACTGTCCGCTTTAAATGCCAAGTCTGCCACACAGCAATAGGTCAGAGCTTGGCCTTCCAAAATCCTTACAGCTGCTTCTCAGGTCACCAGGGCTTAAACAACGCTGATAAAACTCTCAGTCACACACACGCCACACACAATATGCAGTAAGAGATCTTTGGCGGTTCTAATTTTATCATGCTGTTTTTTCGCTTAACAATTCATCAAGACAGAGTGCTGGTTCTACAGCACCTTCCAAATCAGCGAAGTGAAAACATGTCTTGTTTAGGGATGGATGGTGCCACCGGAAAGTCTATTTTTCTTAATTTTCTTTACCTTAAAAGTACCTGGGGCTACACCATACTTTAATATGGAAGAAATTCTGGGTGAGGCTTGGTTTAAGTTTTATTTCCAAGCCATGTTTTGACTTAGCAAATGTGGTGGTTTTACCCAGCTGAGCAGCAGAACTCCACCACAACCGCTCGCTCACTCCCTCCCCTCAAAGGAACAGGGGGAGAAAATACGATGGACAAGGGCTCAAGGGTTGAGATAAGGACAAGAAGGTTGCTCACTAATTATCATCACGGGCAAAACAGGCTCAGCATAGGTAGATTAATATAATTTATTACTATCACTAGTGAACTAGAGCAGTGAGAAACTAAAAGCAAACTAAAAACACCTTCCCCCCCCCCACCCTCT
>VXAL01015772.1:118336-131978 GCA_013399475.1 Chauna torquata
GTGGGCTCCTCCACGGGCTGCAGCGTGGAGATCTGCTCCCTGTGGTACCCCATGGGCTGCAGGGGGACAGCCTGCTCCACCATGGGCCTCACCACGGGCTGCAGGGGAACTTCTGCTCTGGCGCCTAGAGCACCTCCTGCCCTCCTTCTTCACTGACCTTGGTGTCTGCAGGGCTGTTCCTCACTCCTCTCTCCCAGCTGCTGTTGCGCAGCAGTTTTTTTCCCTTTCTTAAATCTGCTCTCACAGAGGCACAACCAGCGTCGCTCATGGCTCAGCTCTGGCCAGCGGCGGGTCCCTTTTGGAGCCGGCTGGAGCTGGCTCTGATCTGACATGGGGCAGCTTCTGGAATCTTCTCACAGAAGCCACCCCTGTGGCCCCCCTGCTACCAAACCTTTTCTAGGTAAACCCACTACAGCAAACCCTGTGGTTCATGGCAACACGCTGCACGTAACACTCTCCAAACCTGCTTGTGGCCCCACAATTTCAGAATGATGTCCATAAAGATCAAAGGATGCCATCCAAAGCACAGCACATGCAAATTCTGGGTAAACTGAAAAGGCTGTCCCTTCTCACACTCCGGTGAGAACAGTACTGTGCTAGATTCCACTAAGATACTACACTACTTGTAACTATTTCAACATTTTTTGTGTTAAGACTTAACGCACAAAAACTTGGGCAGGGTTTTTAACCACAGCTATATTTTTTCTGTGAAACAATAACCTAACTACTGTTGTGCTAACTCAAGAGAGAGTCTAAAGCTTATAATTATGTATGTCTGTAGAAATAATTGTAACCTGCACCTTTTAATTTTGCTCAGCTGGCAGTGCTAATGTCTCAAAAGCAATTTAATAAAATGAAAAAACAAAGTAGCCAGTCAGTCACAAATAGCACTCCCTGGCACAACATAAACAATCTAACCATGCATCATCTGATGAGCACATGACTTCACATATCCTTTCCATTTCTACTTTATTTCCATGACATTAGTCTGCTACATTTCTTTGCATAACACTGTATAATTCACATACAATACTATTTTATATCTTAACACTTTCAAATGTATTCCATAACAGCTCCTTTTACTACATTCATATGCCTATTTTAAAACCTTTCAGTTATTGATTTCGCATCAGTAATTTTTCCCATAATCTAATCAATGCATCCAGTAAGATCTAGTAGTTGCTGTAGAAGTACAGCTGCATGGAGATCGCATTTTTGACTACTGTTTTATACAGTTTTCAAAAACTGCTTGAATTATATTAGCAATAATTGTTATAAAATGGAGGACTTTTTCAGAAGTGCACGAGTTACTTCACTACGAAGGAAGGATAATCAGCAGATCAAACGCCACATGAATATGAGAACACTGCAGCTGGTATAATCTCCACATAGCACTGCGCTGGGCCATACAAAATAAGATGCAGAAAGTGCCTACCTGCATTAACAGGTAAAGGTTACCTGCCAAGGGAAGGCAAGTTATCAAGAGTCCCTTTATGATCAATGGAGAAGCTGAGATGAATCATCTTCTAGATCTCTCTCTTCAACTTTAGAGACCTTAAATACCTAACTTGAACTAGAAGCTTAACTTCAACAGACCCACAAAAGAGACAGAGATACCCACAATTCCCACATTCTGAGTACTCAGAATAAAAGAGAAAAAGAACTAGATAAAATTGGGAATAGCCCACAAAAGTAACTCCATTTTTGTAAACATTAGGAAGTAATTCTAAAATGGTCAAAGATCGCTTTTCTTCCTCTAAGGGACCTTTTGGCTCTTTTGTTCCTTTCCTAATCTGTGCAAGTTATTCTCCCTCTTCCCATCCTTTTTGATGGAGGAAAAAGAAAAAAATTCCTTCCTTTCTACCCCACTGTTTTCTTCACTAGCATCTATGGCAATCCCTCTGATGCATAACATTGCACCATTGGTTTTTAAACAGAATTCCTCAATTATATCATTAGGTTTACCTGCACCAAAACCGGTGACAGATCAGGACTGAAACATGTTTCAGGTCCTGCATCAGCACTGCAGCATTCTCATTCTGAGATTTGACATGGTTATTCATAATGCTGCTGAATATGTTATCATATCAGCATGCCTGCCAAGCTTCTTTCTTTCAAAGTATTTTTTTTCTTGTTTGTTAAAACAAACTTGCCAAGATTAGTCACATTTAAATACCCAAATTCATAAAGCAATCCCTGTAAGTATACTTAGCATAATAGAGTCTCATCAATAGATTTTTCTGGAACTACACTCACAGATTTATTAGTTCCCACACACAGCTATTGTTTGAAAGATCTTTAAAGGGCCTATTTACTAAAACAAATACTAACTGTGTTTTCAGTTGCATTTAAACTGGAGCAACCATGCTAAATGAGAAGAATGCTTTTGTCAGCTGCAGTCTGGAGTACTGTAAACAAGTTAATATAAAGCACCAGAAGGTTTATACCATAGTGTCAGTCAGCATTTCTTCCTCTAACTATGCAACTCTGAATACAGCAACAATATAAAAGGTTAGCATGCATTATCAGTCTATCTTAAGACTACTCTTCATCTCACTGGTACCTGAGCAGTTTCCATATAAAACAGGGAGAATATCCACTAGTGACCTCAGACAAAGCCCTAATTCACTCTAAACCCAATTATACTTAAATGAAAAAGGTTTGTTACAGACACGTATGAGGCCAGGATTTCATCTTCTCACTTTTCTCTCATATTGAAGTCTACACCATGGTTGCCCTTGCTATTGTTAACTTGGTTTCAAGAAAAACGTTTCCACTTAAAAAGTTTTGTAACCTGTTCCAAGAGGTAAAAGTACTGTGAAATAATCTCAGCTTCCAACATATTTCACTCATGACTGTTCCCACGCAATACTGTGGGGAACAGTGGAGAAGAGTGACAAATATGAGACTTTCAAACTCAGAGGGTATCATCCATTTTGCCTCAGAAGGCACTACTGGAGAACAATAAACGTAAGGCACACATAACTGTTAATCTTCCCTCAACTTTGGTGGCAAATAAACTATGAAGATATCCAAATACTCAAGGTTGGATTTACAGAAGAAAGAGATCATGATGGTCACTACAGTTCGCTTCATCTTAAAGTAAAAATGTGTCCAGTTTCTTTTTGATATGTTCAAAAGCATCTTTTCCCATATAGTCCATACGCCCTTCCTCCCATTTTCTCCGTTCATCTTCTGGATTTGGTTCTTCTGGTTTGAGGTGAATAGAGAGCTCTGAAACAGAATGTGCAACCTCATTCTGTTGGAAGAAGCAGAACAGTGGGAAAACAGTCATTTGGTTGTTCTTATTTCAATGCTATGAAGTTAAACCTTAAAAGTCAAATTTCTGCTTTATACAGTCCCAGTTAAATAAGCAAACAAACAAACAAGTATTCAAACATTCATGCTTGTTTTGATAACGTGATCTCTTTTTCCCAGGGTTACTTGTCTTAGCATCTTTGAACATACCAAGCATTTATTTCACTTCTCTTAGCTCAAAGTTGGCACACTCAGCAACAACACAATGAGAATTTCATCTTCAACAGGCTTTCACATGAGCATAAGTTTCTATATATTTTGGTCATGCATTTTATTTGATCTCCAGTGAAATCAGCATTATTTATCAAACACGAGCCACATTACCCTTGTAAATAATTCAAAAGATTGACATCATTCGTTAGACTAATTCATTTTGAATGACACTAAAATTCTGAATCCTGGTTCAAGATCATGTCATCATAGGTGCACAAATGCAAGACACATTATTAGTGATAATTTCAACCAAATAAAAAGGAAAACCACATCCATGACTGAACAATGCTAGTAAAACTGGAACATCCCAACAATTATAACCAGTAATAAAGAAGAAATATAACAAGGGCTAATCAAGACAGCTACTGAAAACCTGCTTTCAGTACTACTCCAAGAAGCTCAAAGGCAAACAACTCATCTCATGTTATAAACAAAGTTAAAATCAACCAGAACAGCCTTCCAGTGAAGCGCTCACAAATTCAGCATAAACAAGCTTCAGAACAGAACTTAGTAAGCTGGAATTAGTGAGATATTAGGCTTAAACTAAGTGCCCAGAAATATCCATTACATCTGCCAGTTTTGGGCACAGGACTTGCACCCATAGGCTTGGTAAGGTATTTTGCACAGCCAACATGACACCATATACTCAGTTAACTGCATCCCTCCTATGTATCCTTGCTTGGGACCAAGTCTGTACAAGACTTTAAAGATGAATAAACACTCTGAAGAGCATGCTTGCTCTGTATATATGCTAATATGAGTATATACACACTATTTAATTCTTAGGCTATGTACATACATAACTGCAGTAATGCATGAAGATTCCTTTTTTTTTTTTAAAAAAAAACCACATTAGCAAGCATTATCAACGGCCTTGGATGATGACTCCTGTTCTGTTTTTAATAGCATGTTTTCATAAATTAATAATTCTGGCTAGGGCCCAAACACCCCTGGCTGCACAGGAGCTACAGTTTCACCTACCAATTTGTTTCTCAGTCTTAAAGTACTTCACCATAGTGCTTCACAATCTACTCATTTTCCTCAGCAAGAAAATCTCTGTTGAGCATCCTTAAAAGATCCAACTCCTTGACACCTTGTAACTCCATTAATGCCAAGTTTGGTACTGCTGTCACACTGCCCACAGATAAACACAGTGCAAGACCACAAAGCAAAGCCTGGTAGCTTAGGCTCCATGCCTGACTCACATCTTCCACTTGCTTGGAAACGTCACTTCAGCAGGTGAAAACAAACAAACAAACAACAAAAACAACAACAACACAAAAAATGTTGCTTGTTATGTTATTGGACATTTCCACACTGGCACAGAAAAATATACATTTAAAAACCAGAAGTATACCTGATAAAATGGGATGATACCCCAGTACTGGAAGAGGTTAAGAAATTACATAGCTCAGAGATTTAAGAATTTTTTTTGCACATTGCATCATAGTTAGTAGATATTTCCCAAAATGATGCTAGCAGCAAAGACATGCATGAAATTATCAACAGAAACACAATGCAGAAAGCTACTTGTACCAGTTCTGAGGTTTCCTGAAACGCAGGATGAAAAGTAAGTTGTTCTGAAGGTCTGTCAGGCTCAGAGAGATGGACGTTAGAACCGCATTGTTCAACTTCACATACAGGTTGCTAAAATACAACCACTGAGGTTTTATTATCAGAATATTTTTTTTTCTTCACAGTTTCCTTATCATAAGAATGCATACAATACAAATCAATTTCAGTCTTGGCACAGGGGAAAACAGTGGATGAGAGGAAAAGTTATGAAACATTATCACCAAGGACAAAATTCATCTCACCCAGCTTTAGCTATCTAAACGGCACTGGATCCAAGCTCCTACTACAATCAGTCTAGGATAAGTACCTCCAAAGGGCAGCTCATCTCATCCTAAGACAGTTTCAACAGTGGCTGGCATTCTTCACTGACTACAGAAAGAGCCTGGAAAACTAGCTCACAGTAGATGCCTACCATTCGCAAGGCCAAACTTAAATGGGAAAAATCTCATTTTAGGATTCTAGCTTGCTCTGTAAATCCAGCTTTTTATATGCATAAATACATTATTCTGCAAATAAAATATGCAGAATGAGAACAAACAATGTATTCCAAAACAGAAATAAATCAGGCTGCCCAAAAACTATTGCCCAAAATATTTGCCTTTGCCAGATATCAAAACATAAATGAGTAGACTGGCCTCATTCTGAGGCCTCTTTTGCCAAACGCAAAACAGTCCCAAGACTACTGAAGCTAAGCAACAAAAAGTGGATCTTTTTTACAAAAGACCAATCCTACTGTTCCGTAATTTTAAAAAAAAAAAAAAAAGTGTCATTCACATTTGAATTCATTTTAAGTGAATATTGTTATTTTTGACCCCAAATGATGAAAATGTATTCCCTATTTGACTTGAGCATTTCCAATGGTCAGATGCATCAGGCACATAGGATAAAACATCCTTTGCCAATAAATTATTCTTAAGTTGTAAGGCTGGAATGTATGCAGTTTTCCTTCAGCCCTTCCACACTCAGGGTGGAAAAGAGACGAGGGAAGACTACAGCTGTATTGTATGGAGTAAATACAGTCTAAAGTGCTGAACGTAATAAAAACTGTCTTCATCTTACTAGGGAATAGTCCACAAGTTAAAACAGCAGATGACATTACAACATTCATTTTATTTTCTCCCAGTCATACCTTGCTATAGTATGGCTTATCATACAACACAATGACTTACACCTGCCTAAACATTGTTCTATTACCTCCAACTAAATTCCTGCACAAAATAAGGATAGTCGGTGCAACAGAAATACCCAAATACATGAAGAGCAACAAAAGAACCAGGACCCCTGCAGTGGTCATCAATGAATTCTTTGTAAGATATTCTTTGTTGCCCAAATCAGATAAATTTGGGGAACAATTTTCTGAGTCAACACTTCTAGCAAAAAAAAATTCTACACAGAAAGGATAAAAAGGATTCTGGCTTTAAATATATTTATTTACAGGAATATTAATATTCAAAAGATTAATTTGGTAACAATTTATTTTTAGTACATTTTATTAAGGACCTAACAACTTTCAATATGTCATCTCTTGGTAAAATTCAATGCAAACTCTTTCAACCTCCAGATATGTCATGCACACATGACTAAAGGTTAAAGAAAGTAAACATTCTTGAGACCATTTCTCATGACAGCAAGGAAAGTTAAGGGCCACAGCTAAACTGAAGAAGCTATAATCTCCCAGATCAGAAGCATAATTAAAAACCTTATTTCAGTATATCATTTTACTTTGTTATTGCACATAGGAATATACAGCATACTTACAGCTTTGAAACCGAGTTCCTCAGGTGAACATGCTGTAGGATATATTTCATACGTCTGCTCTGGAAGTACAGGCATTTGCAGTGAATTGGCGACAGAAGTATCGACCTTTTTCAGTGTAACTTCAACTCCATTGAAAGTGTGCTAACAAAAACAAGAACATGCTGTCACTTAAATAATATTTTGCAGGAAAACAGTATCTTATTTACAACAGTTTCACTTCCGTATAAGGTTTTCAGCATTAAAGTTAATAAATTCAAAAGAATTGTGGTCCCAGATTCAAAGCATATTACAATTTAGATTTACAGACTGAAGAGTATGCCACCATCATCAGGAGGTAAATAACAGGTACTTCCATCTTCATGTTACTGTAGCTGAAGTATTTCTTCACTGCCCAGTTTAAAATAAATAAATAAATAAAATGCATTGAAGTATGAGTTCAAACCTGCCCACTCCTGCTTCTGCTTTCCAATTTGTCATGAGGTTTATAAACCAAATTCCTCTCTGGAGCTTTGATAGCAACCGTCCAACTGATTTTAAGGGACTATACAATTAGTTTAATGATGGTAACAGTTTAATACTAAAAAAACATTAAGAAAATATTTATATATGCATAAAAGTGACCTAAATTGTCATGTCTGGATATGAAATTAAAAATTGTACCCTCCTCCTATAATACCCTCTTATAACGTAAACTAATTCTTGCCTCCAAGAAAGCACCTGTTTATCGACAGATTTTTATTCTATTCATGGAAACCATACATTGCTGCACGTCCTCGGATGGAAAAAAAAGTGTAAAGAGTTCACTAGATGTTTGATGACGTACAACTAACTTATACAACATTCCAAATGTAATTAACACTGCCCTTGCAAATCCGATTTATTATGACCCTCATAAAACAAATTATAATGCAGATCTGAAAAGGTAAATTTTACTACAGTTCAAGGCCTAACTTGATGGTCTAAATCAGCTTAGTTTCAAAAAGTCAGAAGTCTGATTTTTTCACAGCCAGATGATCACCTTCTCTGCCTTATTTGTACCATGTTTTGTGAATAATTTGCAGAATGTATATACATACATTGCCATACAAACTCCTCTTCAGTTAAGAAGGGGAGTGGGGGAAATCTTTGTAAAGCCAGCAGTGCCAAAAATCCTTCCTAAACTGTTAGTTTGGATGCCCCTAGAAGCAATCACTGCTATTACCAATCGACAGACATGTTTTCCCATGTAATTCTTTCCTCTGGCAAACACACAATCTTCAGAATTTTGGTGTGATTCCACTACATCCCCACTACCTCCTTGATAGCTACCTTGCACTCCTCAGATTCTGATTCTTCCATCTTTTGAAGTTTTTCTAATAAAGGCAATATACTGGTGCTGTATATATTCCACCAGAGGGCAAGAAATGACAGCTGATGCAAAGATCCAGAAGCGGTGCCATCCTGCGTAACTCTCTTTGTTTGAAGGTTGTATTTGTAGTTCCAGGGCTTTGTTGCTCCCAAGAAGTGAACAACTTTGGCATCTCTACCAAAACTGTAGAAATTAAACATACAAATCTATACATTAAAGATTTTTTTTAGCATATATACACTGCTAAAGAAATAGGCTTACTCTCACTGGTGAAGTAATTTTGACATTTTGCAACAGCAACACATTTGATATGACGATATATATTAACATTTTTATCTTTTTAGATTAAGGGATTTCATGCAGCACACAGTAAACAAAAGGCTACATTGCCATTTGCTTCCAGCTGCAAATTTTCCAGTAGAAAAATTCATAAAGGAAACTGAAAGACTCGCTTCCAGTCCTCTTGCATGCTCTGTTCACAAACAAATACATACCACTTCAAACACCAAATCAACAGAATTGGTTAATACTGATCTCATTTTGAAAATGACTAATATGTCATCCTAAGTTCACCTCCCAAAAAGAGTGTTTTGTGCAACTGTAACAGTAACTCATGACACCCTAAATCTTAAAAACAACTTGTCTTTTGCCAGGAAAGTTCTCTAACTAAACTGTCTGAAGTAATATAATTACTAGCACAAATCTTGTTTCAAGGTAAAACCTAAGAAATGTTTAAAAAAAAAAAAAAGAAAGAAAAAGAAAAAAAACAACTATTTTCCATAGAACTGACTGGAAAAAAAGGGAAAAAGGGAACAACTTTCAAAGTAAATCTAACAGAACCTAATGTTAAAGTTATCTACATACTTCCAAATTTGAGAAAAACTGCTCCGAAGCAACATGTGAGACAGAGTAGCCAACTCTGGGACTCTCTCTCGGTCCAGATGCAAGAAGCTTTCATATTGCTTTTAAGCATCTACTGCACGATTGCCATTTCTCACTACTGTAATTTAAATCAACAGAACACGCCATTATTATTCTCTCTTGTATTACAGAAGATTTATTATTAGCAAGCTACAGAGATTTACCATCAGTCAAAAGTGGCACTACTTACTGGTTGAAAGCAGGAACATAGGTGTATACAGCACTGCTGCTTAAGTTATAGATGAAAGGTAAGTGTTTACCAATATCTGCTGTTGCCCAGCTGCTGAAGAAGCTATTCAGCAAGCCTTGATCACCCCCTAAAGAATATATAAAACAGTATTACCATAATATGTAAGTACATTCAGATTTACATCAAAATTTCATGTCCAAGGAAGGAAGTGAGACTGGTGTGTTCATGGAACTGCAATTTGGGCTTGACAATACAGCCACATGAGCAGGAGCAAGCGAATAACACCTGATCCACTCCGATACAATTTCGGTGCAAGTGCAGCCCTATTGTAACATATGAAGAAAGGAGTAGGAAGGGGTTTTGGTCTCCCTCAGAGCAGAAGATCAGTTGTATTTCTCTCTCCTAAACCAGACAGCAAAATAAAAACTTACTGAGTGAGACTCAGACACAACGTCCCTTCATTGCACTTTTCTGGGAATCACAGTCTGCAATACACCCATGGATCCCAAATACTATGTAGGAGGCAAAGATCTGCACCATAAACTTTCGTGGGAGCACAGTTACTTAAAGTCCAGAGAACTCCTGCCTTCCTCCATTCTGCCAGATAGCATGGAAGCTATGGAAAAATGGCTTATTGAGAATGAATCTAGTTTCTTGCACTTGCAGCCCTTATGCCTTGCCCCTTACCATCAAAGCTGCCATGTTCAGNATATGTAAGTACATTCAGATTTACATCAAAATTTCATGTCCAAGGAAGTGAGACTGGTGTGTTCATGGGACTGCAACTTGGGCTTGACAATACAGCCACATGAGCAGGTGCAAGCGAATAACACCTGATCCACTCCGATACAATTTCGGTGCAAGTGCAGCCCTATTGTAACATATGAAGAAAGGAGTAGGAAGGGGTTTTGGTCTCCCTCAGAGCAGAAGATCAGTTGTATTTCTCTCTCCTAAACCAGACAGCAAAATAAAAACTTACTGAGTGAGACTCAGACACAACGTCCCTTCATTGCACTTTTCTGGGAATCACAGTCTGCAATACACCCATGGATCCCAAATACTATGTAGGAGGCAAAGATCTGCACCATAAACTTTCGTGGGAGCACAGTTACTTAAAGTCCAGAGAACTCCTGCCTTCCTCCATTCTGCCAGATAGCATGGAAGCTATGGAAAAATGGCTTATTGAGAATGAATCTAGTTTCTTGCGCTTGCAGCCCTTATGCCTTGCCCCTTACCATCAAAGCTGCCATGTTCAGCAGCAAACCGGAGCAGCAGGTTGTAAGTTTCTAAAGAAGGTCGGAACACAAATACGCCACTATTAAAGCAGTCAGGCCAGCCAGAATCAGGAGCTGCTGAAAACTCTTCTCGGTCAAACAATTCATCAACATTGCAAAGCACCTTGGAGACAGGAGGAGAAAAGAAAAGTTGTTACAGCAGATGTTTTTCTGAAACAAAGTAGCTAAATCAGTACTAACAAATTCCATTCTTAGTTTGGCCAAGTATATAGCGTGCAGGGCATAAAAGCATGGGCAATGCCAAACACGCTAGTGGCCAGAACTTTGTTTTTACTATAATAAGGTAACATTAACTGTGGTTCTCCGTGACTTCGCCGACAAAAGTGCAAACCCTGTGAAACTACTTCATAAGCCTCAGAGGTCCTCCAAAAGGTCCCTTTAAATATTACAACATACCATGAAAACACAGTCTCCTTATTTCGTAGCTTACTTTCCCAGAGTCCATTGTTCTCAGTAACTGCAACAAAGCTGAGAATCTAAATAATTTGACTTAGCAACAAACTGACTAAAGGGGTAGCAGAAAAACTGTCTCTTGTTACTGCTTTTCTAATGTAAGTTAACCTCAAAGTCTTGTTTTGTTTTTGTTTTGTTTAGGTTTCAAAGCTTCACAATGAAGTGGGAAAAATAGATCAGGTTAAGGCCCAGATCACTTTTAAAGTTGGTGGAAAGACGGCTGTGCAGTCACTGAAAGTCTGCACCCCACCTATAATGGCTGTCAAGGGAGCTACTGTGAAAAACAGAAGATTATTTAACTGAATTAAAAACAAAAAAACAAAACAAAAAAAACCAAACACTTGTCCTCTTCTCTTAATATTAAGTAGGAAATTGTACGCTTCTCCCCTCACTCCCTGAGAAGAATAATTTAATTTGGTTTCTAATGCAAATATCATCCTGTTAAATCGAAATGCATCCCACTCTCTCAAAATGAAGCACTTAAGTGCTGAGAAAGGCTGACATGACTGTCCTTGCCAAAATTACGCTTTTTTTTTTTTAAATCTCTGTACATCAAAAAAATACATATACATATATATACATACATACAGATATACGAATGTTTCTGGGCTTTTCCTCCCCCCTCTCCATTTTATAACTAGCCTGCCTTCCTGACCAGAAGAAGTCCAAACAAAGGTATATGACAGAGACCTATTTTAAACATCTGTCAGAAGCCAACCTGTACAGAGTGCATTTATGGTATCTTTTGAGGACAGACACGAGGCTGCTCTCAAAACAAGACCCACTTCTCTGCAGCCAGCAAAACTGTGAGCATTGCCAAAACATCCAGTTGGAGCTTCTGTGACCTTGTGACCCCCAGCAAACCTGGACACTTCATAGGCCACTAGGTTGCCAGACAAGGAAGCATCCCACGCTCAGAGCAGCTCTTTGAGAGACACAAACGTTGCCACGGCTCCCGCTCTACTCACCAAAGTATCTGCATCCATGAAGACACATTTGCTATAATGAGTAAGAGTCCAGCAGTGAAGCTTAGTGAAGGTTACACCCAGTTCTGGCCTCTGCAACAGAGCCAAACGGACTGAGTCAGCACTGTCAAGTGCATCCACCTCGATGACTTCATCGAACACACTGCGCAGGACTGACCTAGCAGAGCAAGCCGTGGAGGGAAAGAAGGGAATTTAGAGAGGTTCAGCAGACTTCACTTCTGGCATTAAAATAGTGACACACAGCACCTTTATTATGACAGTAACAAGGGTTAGATTGATTGGGTAGAACGAGACATCAAAAGTGCAAAGTCCTTGTGAACAGTCCGCTGAAGCGACAGATATCAGGCCATAAACCATCGCTTCTTCCACTAAGGAGCCAACATATCTAAAAAGCAACAGGTGCTGCACAGAGGAGAAACCAATCCTTACCTTAATTACTTAGTCGCCTATATAGACACCAACAATTAAAGTAGCTTTCATTCCTGCACAATAGTCTCCAACGAACAGCACCATACTGTGTTATCTGTGCGTTGGATAGGATGTGGCAGGCACTGTCAGTGCAGTTGTTTGCACCTATTATGCCTGAGCAAAAGCAGCTTCAAAATTGCACCTTCTAAAACAGACAGTATATACTTGCTCACTACTACAAATCATCTCAAATAAGACTTTTAGGAAAACAGCTTTTCTCAGTGCATCTCTTTCACATGAACTTAATAGATTATATCAAATTAGGTAATTTCCCTTCAAGGCACAAGAAAAAGTCTTTTAAACATAGTTTATTTATTTATATTACACTATTAACCACAAAGTCCTGGATGTCATACAAACACAGAAAAAGAAAAGCCTTTGCTGATTAGCTAGATGTCAGAGTCATTAGATTTTGCCCAACTGATCTTCCAGGGACAGAAGTTAACTGTGAAAGAATTAAGAGTAGGTACAGATTTTTAGAAACAAAGTTCAGTGACAAACTTTTTTTAAATGTTATCCTTGATTAAAAAAATAAAGCTTTTTCACCCCAGTGAAGGTAGAGGGTGGGGGAGGAAATGAAAAAATTGAGATTTAGCATCCAACCAGGCATCAAACATATATAGCATTGCTTCAGGAAGGTTACATTGCTCTCACAAAGCCCGTACTGAAAAAATCCTGGAAAAGTAGACTTCTGTACATCTAATCACAGCAAAAAAGGGAAAATATGTTTCTTGAGCCAGCTGCACTGCTAATACTTTCAAATGGCATACAGAAATTGGGAGCTTGCACGCTTCCTAAGCCACACTTGCTACTTCCTAAGAGCTTAAGCAGCTGTGGCATGTCATGTTCCCGTTAACAAGTAACACAGTTGACCAAAAATCAAGGCTAGAGTTCAACAGATCTAAGGAGATTTCTGTACACACAATTCTTTCGTACCTGTAGAATCACATCCCAAATTGGAAAGTGATTAAAAAAAAAAAAAAGGCAGAAAGAAATGTGTTTCCCATCATGATAGCTTTGCACTAATATTTTAAGATCAGTCATCTGAAATTGAGCCACTGATATTTTTGGAGAGTTCTGATGTCACAGGCAGTATGTATCTTGCTCTTCCTTAAAA
>VXAL01015772.1:138468-170019 GCA_013399475.1 Chauna torquata
CGGCCCGGCCCTCCTCTCCTCTCCCGTGCCCTGCCGGCGGCGGGGGGATGAGTAAGTCCTGTCTGCGGGAGGGCTCGGCGCCTGCGCTGGGCACCGGGAGCGGGGAGCGCCCCGCCCGGCCTCCGGTGCGGCAGGTGCGGCCTGGGGTTTGCTGCGCTGCCGCAGGCCGGCCTGCGGTGGGGCAGGGGGGTTGTCCCATAGACAAACAGGCAAAACGGGAGGGCTGCGGGCCACGCCAAGCCGCCTTGGCCCCGTGTGCCCCCCTTTTCGATTCCAACACAGCCCCACCAGCACCAATCGCACTCCTGTGGAGAAAGGGAGAGGAAGGAAGATACGCTAGGGAAGACTGACCTGTGCAGCCTTGTGAGGAAAAACGTAACCATCTTTGAGGGTTAAGATTGCAGATGGTGGAAACAAGTATTTAGACAAAGAGCACAATGACATCAGTGTGGCTGACCAAGATGAATGGGATTCAACACAGCATCACCGTGTGTTGGCCGTGCAGCGGGGGTCCTGGCTCCCCTTGGCTTCACTGCAGCCACCATAACCCCTGCGGATACATAGAGACTGGTAACTGGGCACCCAACCAAACAGCGAAATGTGCTCAGAGAGTTTGTGCTAGTCACAGTGAGATATGTGTATATATATGAGCATACAGCATATCTTTTGCCAGTAACTTCAAAGTGAACTTAACCCCTTGTATGTAATTCTGCCACACAACATCTCCGCAAGGCAATTTTAGACTGATTTGATTCAGCAGAAACATTTTTGCATCAAAGCTTTCTATGGACATCAGTGACTACATAGCTGAGGACAGTGATTTGAGACAGTGTGCAACTGAGGAAAACGCATGTACCACTCAGCTATTAAACCTTTATTTTTCAACAATTTGCAGGTGATAACTGATGAGTTATGAGACTGTGTGGCCTCTCCAAGCTGCAGTGTTTGTTCTCCCACATACGGAGAGTATCCTAAAGATCCACCAGAGAAGATGATATCATTGTTCTAGGAGTGACAGAGATGTTTTAGCAGGAGAGGATGTAAATGCATAGGAAATGAAGCTTTATTTGTCCAACAGAAACAAAACTGTCAGGAAATATGTTCATCATCTGCTTATACAGACAAGTCACCTAAACATTATTCTTACAAATAGCAAGATTGCTATTGTAGATACTTGGATTGGCAGATCTACTTCATAGGTCTTTGTAATCAACAAAAGCAATTTCTTGGTAATTAAAGCTATGTTTACATTCAGATGATTTTCTGTTTTATTTGGGTACCAGCCACTTTTTTTTACAGTATAGCCTAGACTTAAAATGGCAGGGCCAGTAATACAAGCTGGAACTCTAATGGTCTAACTACTGATTTATATTCCTTCCTCTCCCTTGAGATTTAAATATGTTAGAGCTTCCCTACATAAATACCCAATTAATGGAACAATTATGCTAGTTAAAAGGAAAACCAGCACTGAAAAGAGTGCCTGCACGCCGGTATATTGGTGGTACCTTGCTGTCGTTAGACCAAAGAGCTTCAGAAGGTTAAACATTTGGTGGGGGGTTTGACTAATTCAAGTTCATGGTTGTTGCTTGCTGAGTAAGAAATTGTTTTAGAAATACTATGAACAAATTTAAATCACTTGTAATAATATTTCAAAAGCAAAAATCTTTATGCTCTTAATAGTGCACATGCATCCTTCTCAGGACACTGATCCTGAAATAAAAGATTCTTAAGCTGTTTCTTTTTTCCCCCCTAAAATCTTTAGTAGGTCATAGATCAGCTTGGACATAAAAAGTATCAGCCAGCATATGTTCCATAAGGTAATGTGCAAAACAAACAAACCTCAGCTCATTTTAGGTAAAACACAGTGTGTGTTTATTGAAAATTTTCAAGAGAAAGAAGGAAAATACATATTTTTATTGTTAAACAAGCAGCTGAAGTGGTAGGTACAAAATGTTTTAACATTTCATTACTCAAAACTTTACTTCTACCTGGCAAAACATATATCAATTTTTTATAGATATCAACATGGAAAATTGGTATTTTTAAAGCAATACCATGTGCCCTTGAAAAACATATTAAAGTATGTTATCATTCATAAGTTGAAAGTGATAGCCACAAAGTTACTTGTTCCTTTGTGTGTTGTCAAGATGTTTCTACGTTTAAACTGATGTATATTACAGTTTCTTACTTTCAGGATCAAAATACAGATTATGGTAATCTACTCAGCAACTGATATATCAATTTCTATTTTATTTTATAAAAAGTGTACTTTTTCAGATGACATCTTTCAACAATTTAACAAACACAAAGTCATGTTTATGTCTATCTACGTGCAATTTTAGGAAAAGCATCCTTCACATATAAGATGAGGATAAAAACACACGGATTTCCTCTATGCCTGTAAGTTAGCTAAAATAGCTGTATTGTAGAATTATGTCAGTAAACTACTAGTTTTGCCAGCTTTTCATCTGCATTTCATTCATTTGCTAGTATTTTGATTCAGTTAGCTACAGGAAGACTGAGAAACTGGAAAAGTGTTAGGTTTTTTGATAGTTTTTGTCTACATAAGGATATTTGTTAACACAGTAAGGTTAATCAGGAGCAAGGGGAAAAGATGAAACAGCCTTGCTAGAGAAACTCTAAATGTCAACCATACCTCTGCTAAAGGATATGTACAAAATTTAAAAGTTGATGTGACATAGCTTTTGTAGGACAAAGTGTCGCAGACTGGTTCTAAATGATTCCAAAACCTTTGAATGCAGTTTTCCATTTACAGAAATTATCAATAATATGGTTCTTAAAAAAAAAAGAAGAAGAAAAAAAAAAAAATTGCCTTTAGAGGCTGCTAGAGCAGGCCCTAGTTTTTCAAGAAGAAAAAAATAATTTACGGCAGATTTCAGTTCCTGAGAAGAGCTAAATACCATTTCCATAATAAATAAATAAATAAAATCAACTTGTGTTCCTCTCATTTTTATTAAACAGTGGTTCATCAATGTGTGTATTCTTTTCATGTTGTATTTTAAAATTAAGAATGAATTTTCCATCTATAGCTCTTCTACTGTGGAATAATTCAGACATAAGATACACAATTAAAATTATTAATCCTTTATACAACTTCAACTTTTCCTAAAACATTGCAGACAATACAGAAATATACTGAAGAAGCCCAAAAAGTATGAATGGAAATGGCAATTTCCTTTTCTATTCTTTCAGAAGGATTAAGTGTTTTGGCTAATTTAGAAAACAGGTAAAAAATTGTTCATGACTCAAACACTCACAAACTAAAATCTTTAAATTTTTAGTTCATATTAAGCTTGAATTCAGTGTTGTTTAAAATGACTTCTGAATCAAAATACTTATCCAACATTTATGAATACGCATCAGATAGTTCAATACTATCCCTGGGCATTTTAAGTACATCTTTGATGATGTAAAGCTCAAGGTGTAAGAGTAACGTCCGGTAAAAGAAAACAGAATTGCAATGTTTCAAAATGTTCATCAGAGGAAGATTTTTTTTTCTTGTGTCAGAATTATAAAGTAGAAAGAATTGTCAGATCTGTGGGCTGAACATCACCAACCAAAGGAGTCTGTCATCAGCGGACAGTTTTCATTTCAGCAGTTTACACTGTAGCCCCACCTAAAAACATGAAGATCGAACATTCATCATTTCTGCTACAGATATCCTTTGCCAGCTCTTCTACATCAGCTGCTTTCTGTGCTCTTTTTGCTCCAGTCCTTTTGAGGCATCAAGTGGGAACCTCATACCCCTAGAGAAGTATGGGCAGCCTTTCCCTTTCCTCTGTCTCACTCCCCTTTTCAAAGGGCATGTGGGTCACTGATTGCATCATCTGACATGATGCTTTAGTTACACACCAGCTATAGAAACAGGAAAAAAGTAACTGTCAGGGTCCTCAGGGCACAAATAGGCCTCAGTGACCCTGACCAGCCTCCCACAGGGCATCCCCAGGCTATGCTGTGGCCTGAGGACATTCCCCTTGGATCCAGGTAGATGTCCCCTGTGTAACATTGTCCAGGGAACACCCGGCCCCTCTGCATCTCCCTGTGGCATCTCCAGCAGCCCTCGGTATATCAAACCTCTTCTGCACCTGGGTGAGGCTTTCTGAAGCACCAGGGAGATACCAGATCTCCCAGACATGCCTATGGAACTTCTCCACGCACATCCTGCATTTCATTCACGTCCTGATAATCCAGTGGACTTTTAAATATGTGATAAATATGTCATAGCTGTTAGTCCCATTATGGAACAGATAACAAAAATTAGAAGTTTAAATTGACCTATATTGCAGCTAAGTGGAGCTGTTCCCAAAGGATGTTCGAGGGGTGGCCTGGGCCTGACCAGGAGGGTGCCACCCCACTGTGCTAGCGGTGGGCAAGCAGAGCAGGGTGGTGATGACAAACGGGTCCTACGGGCAATCCACTGATCCTCAGGTGAAGACAAGGCAACCAGCCGGGCCCAAGGCCAAGCCAAGAAGCCCAGAGAGCAATCCAGGATCATGGCTGGGGCAGGCACACTGGAGATGTAGACCAGGCCAGGACAGAAAGGCCAGGACTCAGTTGAAATGAGGGCCCTGGCCAGAGGGCGTACAGGGATGCCCCAGGTGCGGCTGATCTGGGCAATTCAGGAGGATTTGTGGGCTCAAGGCCATGACACAGTCACATCTGTGGTTGCAGAGACCTCACATTATGCAACTCCTTTCATGAAGTGATGTAAATCTGTCCTTTGAGCATGCTATGGCTTCCTATACTTGTCCTTGATGAAGAATATTAATTATCAATATCTCTTACAGACCACTGAGATTGTTTAGGGTGAGACTTTCAAATGCCCTCATCATTGCCCTATCTCTGCCCCCACTGATCTTTTATTGTAAAATTCCCGTCTACCTCAGTGCTAAATGAACTCAGAAAATGGGAAACTAATTTGGTCTTACCACGTGGCTTGAAACAAAGTTTGTTGTTCTTGTAAGCTGTGTAGGCCGCTATCGATCCAACAACTAATATTACAAAAGCAGAAATTATAGGAGATGTAACTCCAGCTATTAATCCTGAATCTGTAGAAAACAAGAGAGAATTCTTTCAGAGTCACTTAAATAGTATGACTTAAACATATTCCATACTAAAATGTGTTTTTTCAAAACTTTGAGAATTGTTTGGTAAAACATTGGAAACCCATTAAGTAGAATTAAACAGAAGACTGGAAATTATGTTACATGACAGCTGGTGTGAAAACAGTCATACAGCATCATTTAGTATATGTACTACTTTTATAAGGCTAACATTTTCTTACTATTTATGGTGATCTGAAACAAATTGTAGAATAATTTATTTACTATACCTGTGTTTCCACCATGATTGAAACGATGCTCTTCTTCTCCTGGAATAGAGGGTGAAGTTTAATCAAGAAATGTCTTTCATCATGTTTTGAGAACAAAGCCTTTACTCAGCAAAATGTGATTTCATACAGAGCGTGAAATTGGGCAGCTAGAGCAGGACTGTGAGAGAGGAGCTCTGATTCTAATCCTGACTTGCACTGGCATTGGCAGGAGGAATAACCTTCCCCCCTTCCTGCCACTTCATTTCTGAAGAAGAATATTATCTGAAGAATATAAACAAAAGGGTAATGCTTAGCTGTCTACATCAGGCTGATTTAAAGGAAATAGGAGGCCAGTACTGTCGTTACCCTCTACTGCCAGACAATCAGATGATTTAAGTCAAGATTACAGACCTGGTGCATCTACTTTCAGTTCTCAGCAGAAGCCCCTTGCTTTGGGACTGTCCAAGATGAATTTGAAGGGATTAATCCTGCAAGGCTCTAGCTTAGCCCTGCAAGGCATTTAGGGGTATGTTTCAAAGGATCTAGAGCTTCATGCTCAAAGCCATGGTTTGTGGAGAAAGATGACTAATCTAAATAAAAATAGCAGAGTCTTGTCCTACACCTTCAGTGACAGATTCCTGCTAAAGCAAAACCAGCCAGCATAAATATTAGGGAGAAACTGCAAGGAGAATTGGCAAATACTACCTGGTATGTGTGGTGGTAAGGGCTTCCCATCAACGAGATCTAAGTCATTAAAACCTCCTGCAAGATAAAAATTAGAATTTCTGTTGCAAAAATATCTGAACGGTGGTAACCCCTTCAGCTCCCTTGTCCGGTCTTTTTGTACTGTTCTAGGGAAAAGTGAGGGACCTTTGAAATCCCAACTTCTACATGGTGGTGGGTCAGGTGTCTTGCACAAATAATTGCCCATTCACGTTCACCTGGAAGCTGGAGTACTTAAACTGTTGGTGTTTACCCATTCTGAGCAGAAAGACACGTATGTATGTAAATAAGTTAAATTTGTGCTGTATTTATTAACCCAAAGTTTGGAGCCACTTTGGGCTCCTAAGTACAATGTGCAAAAGCCCTGCTCATTGACTGACCCAGCTCTGTGCATTGGTATAGACACCTGTGGGATGTGTGAACCTGGGGCCTCAACAGCATGAGTCCTTATATAGTACGGACATCTCAAATTCCAGCAGTTTCTGCAGTGGGAAGTCAGTGGGTCCCTTCTAGGCAAGACTCCAGAAGGGCATGTCCACAGCTCACCAGTACAATCATACCAGAAGTAGATATGGGATACATCGTAATAGGTAGGATAGATGTACCACTTCCACTGTATTTAAGGGAGTGTCTGGGACCACACTGAAAAGCAATATAGGCTTAAATCCATCTCCCTAGTCCCATCTGGTGTATGCCCCAGAGCCATCTCAGATCCGTATCTCAGTATGGATTGGTACATAAGCTTATGCACTCCGTGTGGATAGATGTCAAAGTTAAGCCTTAGCATGGTTCGGTGTATACGTACTCAAAATGAAAGAACAAACAGGGTAAGTATTAATGTCATACCACTTAGGAGTCAATATCCTACATTCTGGGCAGGCAGAAAAGCTTTATGGTGCCAGCACAAAAGTTCAGAAAATCTTTCCAAATACTAGATCAGGAGCAGTGATAAAAAAAAGGGAAATGGAGGGACAGGATGATAGAAATTATGAACAAAGAAATAAGAAAGTAAGGTATTCAACATATCTGCTCTGAACAGCTCTTAGTGCTAGATTTTCTTAGGAGAAAATATTCTTACCTGCATTACTATGGCTTCCTGGTCTTGGTGGAAGAGGTGGGTATAAAGGTTGCCTCGGGATGTCACCTATTGATAGTAAATAGTTAGATGGATGGACAAGCAGAACTGAGAGCTGTAAATAAAGAGTATGATAACCTGAGATTTTATACCTATTGCTCATTTGTCCCCAGGTGAATTTAGAAAAGGGTCTTTTCACTAGTTAAAAAGTCTCAAGCCCTGTATCACAGAATCACAGAACCACAGAATCACAGAATGGGTAGGGTTGGAAGGGACCTCTGAAGATCATCTAGTCCAACCCCCCTGCCGAGCAGGATCACCTACAGCACGTTGCGCAGGATGGCATCCAGGTGGGCTTTGAATATCTCCAGAGAAGGAGACTCCACAACCTCTCTGGGCAATCTGTTCCAGTGCTCTGTCACCCTCACAGTAAAGAAGTGCCCCCTCACGTTGAGCCGGAACCTCCTGTGTTTCAGTTTGTGCCCATTGCCTCTCGTCCTGTCGCTGGGCACAACTGAGAAGAGGCCAGCTCCACCCTCTCGACACCCTCCCCTCAGATGCTTATATACATTGATGAGGTCTCCCCTCAGTCTTCTCTTTTCCACAGATAACTAGATATGAAAGCTAATCAGAAAATGGAAAGTTAATTTTTTCAAAACTGAAATGAGAGAAGAACTCAAAAAATGTCCAAGGAAAATATTTCATGTATTTCTGGCATGTCCTAACATTAATTAATGCTGACACCTGGAAAGAACAGTATGCTACTGTAGGTGTCAGCGGTGCAGTTACGCAGAGCCAACAGAGGAGCTGGTGTTCTGGGCTGGGCACGAGGCAACAGGTTATCTCCATGCCCTCAGCAGGTGTTACTAAGAACTGGACATTAGTTTCGTATAACATATGCTGAATTCAACTAGTGCATGATGCATTTTCTGCTCTAAACAGTGCAAAATGTACTCAGATTTCAGCTTCGTTCCTTAGGACTTTGTTCTGGCATTTAGTCTTAATTCCTGCCAGAGTATTGGGAAGAGATGCACTGGATAGACAGGGAGATTTGATTAGTAGTAGCAGTTTCCAAATTGCACGCACGGTGCTGGAGTAATGAGGGCTGACTCAGGTAAAATGCACAGGGCTGTTCCTCTGCATACATAGAGTTGATCCCTCTTGCTGTCCTTTCTCCAACCAAGTCAGTAGCATATTTAACTGCTCACATAGTCAGACAGCAAATTTAGCTCTGGATAAATCAAAGTTAGGTCACAGAAATAAATAACATTTTCCCTCCCTCTCCTTAAATCTTTCTTTCACCTACAATACATGTCAGATGCACTTTTATCATGTTTTCTTATTGCCTAGATGCTAAACATAATGCTTCTGTTTGCAAGTAACTTTTACATTCTGATTCAGCAAATTATTTAGAGATATGCTCAGCTTTCAACATGAATTTAGCCTACTGCCATCATTGGATTTTAGGCACACTCTTAAAGCTTTGCTGAATCAGACTTTGCCTGATTAATTCTATTTAATAGAAGAAGAGACTTGCTCTATTCCAGAACCATGGATACTGAGCTAAGACTCAACACAAAAGTGGAAAACTATGAATCCTATTATTCATTTCTATTATGATACTGCAGTTATTCAATCTTCCTTAAACACAATATATATTCTACGTCATACCTACAAGAAAATAATGAGGTACACATCATTAATGCCATTATACCCTGTATGAATGTCAATTAAAAACATGAAATGAAAATGGACCAAAGAAGTGCAAATCAAGGGAAACATCATCTGCCAACCACTGAATGAGAAGGTGACTTTTACTGAAAATACTTAAGTTATTCATTAATAATTTAATCAGCATACCAAAACCATCCTCTCGTAAAGATACTCAGTAAAAACTTTCAGGCATGGAACAATTACTATGAGCAGGAAGAAATGACAGCATAAATATATGAGGCTTATCAACAAAATTAGATTCAGCTTTATAAAGTGTAGACTAACATGTCATTCAGCATGGGTATGAAATGTCAAAGGAGAACCTGGAAGTGGGAAAGAACAATGTAAAAGGTATGATTCTCTAAGACCGAAACATGAGTACACCAGACCACTGCAATAGGAGTCATAATTCAGAGGTTCTGTGCTATGGGCTAGGAAGTATTTTTTCTTTTGTGTAGCCTTGATTCAAGTGGAATTTTATGCCTTGATTCAACGCTACTTGCACTGTAGATTATTTCAGTGTGCAAGAACCTTTCTGGAGTACTTCACATCCTTAATATACCTCCAAACACACTAAATAAAATGTGGTGCACAGCTCAGCACAGTATTGGGAATACATCCAGGATCAGGTTTGTATGTTATAGAAATACCTGGAAGTTACAGCAGGCTACAACAGCTTGACTGCCTCAAGCCTAGACTGTATCACATCCATCAGCTCTCATCTCCAAACCATTCCTTCCTCCATTTCTCATTTGTGGTCAGCAGAGCTAAAACAAGCTCACACCTGTCATTGGCCACTGTTACCTCTGATTCCTAATCATCAGCAGATTAACTTTTGGTAGTTGAAGGAACTACTGGCATTATCTGTTGTCTTCAACCTTTCACCAGAGGCTACCACCTTGAACCATCATGGCTGACTGGGCAGTATGTCCGCTCCCCAGCCATGGCTGTGGTAGCCTGGCATGGTGATGTAAACCAAAGCTGACTTCAGTTCGTACCAACAGACCAGCCTGAAACTCCTAGAGCTGGCATCCAGACACAGCCCATCCTACTGTCCTCGCTCTGCATGGTGACCTCTGGCAAAGGGGCTGCATGGGCATGAGTAGTAATGACCCCCATTGCTACAGGTCCTCCTGCAGTCTTGAAATCTTTTTGCACAAATTAGGCAGATTTCAGAAAAAGAATACCACCCAAAAAAAAAAAAAAAAAAGAAAAGAAAAGGAAAAAAAAGAAAAAAACCACCAAACATTATATCAGAAAAGAAGAAAGTACTCACCCCCACCAAGAGCATCTCCTAAATGCAGATCATTGTCTAAAAATGAAAAAGAAGAAGATGTACAGAAGTAAGTAGCACGCAGTTCTTGAGGGAAGTGAAATGTTAGTTTTTAACAGAAAAGGTAACAATGTTCGGCAAGCAACTGTTTTTCAGGTCATACTCACAAATTCAAATAAGGTTTTCCACTTTTCTTGAAAAACCTTACAGAATTTAATATTTGCCCACAAAATAATTGACAAATTATATCATACTTTCCACTCAAAATACAAAGGACGTATTCCTTCATAATAAATCTTACAAAGGAATCAAAATCAGTACATCTTTAATATATATGCAAGATATATAAATAAAATGAGTTATGTTAAAATATTAAAATGTGTCTGTTTATTTGTTGTTTTTATGTGTGTGGGGGGGTTAAATATATTTATTAATATCTATGTCTGTAGTTAAAACTGGTAAGTGCATGCTTGGCTTAGGTGTAATTTTTTGCACTGCAAATTCTGAATATCTATTTCAATAATAAATCCTGGGAAGTAATAAACCTACTTAGGGAGAGAGAATTGAATTAACTAATTTATGTAAGGATCATGGTGACAGAAAAAAATTGTGCTTCAAGCAATCATATGCACCTGTCTAAGGCTGGGTGACAATCTGTTTTTCTTTGGCTGAGCTATAAAAGTTTTAAAAGGTACTTAAATGTCTGCATAGGCGCATTATGCAGTGAATCAGCAGGCTGTTTCCATTCCCCAGCACTGTGCACATTTTTGCAGGACCTGGAATGGAATTTTCCATTAAATAAACAATTTGTCAATGAGCTGCGTAAGATGCACGAACAAGAGGAACTCCATTTCCAATGTTCAGGTGTGGATATAAGTATGTGGGTGATATTTTAGGGTGTGTGTGGAATGACAGTGAGCTCTCAAAGGTCACTGAGTTATAGGCAGAAATACATTAGGCAGATGCCGTAAGTCCAGGGATCCCTTTATTGCTCCTAATAAATGTGGAGTGATAGAATGAAGCAGAAGAAAAAGCAAAATCTACCTAGATTTTAATAATGATGCTTATTGCCACATATATATTAAATATATATTTTTTCTTTATAATGCATCACCATGCACAAGTTCTTTCTTCATGTGTTCTTTCCATTCAGAGGGAGTAGGAAGCTGCTTTTGCACAGCATCAAGTCTCATTATATATAAATACATATATATCAATATATTTTATATATATATGTAAATATATAATATATATATATATATAACGTTGGTGTAACTACTCAGCAATGCTTTGATGTCACCAGGAAATTTGGCAGGAAAATAATCAAATTCTTGCTACATGAATAGGTTTGTTCTTCTCAAGCCAGGTGTTAATTCTGTCTGGGTCTGGCCAGCAGAGAGTTGCATTTCAAAAATACCTCTACATGTCAAAGGCTAATACTATTAGGAGCAAAAAAATTGCAAAATGGATTCAATCTATTATCAACATTAATAATTCAGGTAAAATGCAGTGTTCCATTCTGGAGGCTTCATGCAGAGATTTGTTACAGAAATGTTGAGGTTGGTATGAATGAGGTACGAATGGAAACGTGCCTGTAAGCACAAGAAGAAACAGCAGAACAAACAGTTAAAAGAACAGACAATAAAGGGCACCATTCCCAGCAGTAAAACTGAGGAATGTGTTGTTTCTGTCAAAACCAGGAGGCCTGCACTCCAGTAAGGCAACAGCAGAGATAACTTGTCAGCAGAAGAAAAGCAGAAGGGCACTCTAAAGCTAAAGGTTGCAGCTTATCACCCATACCATTACTTTTCCTGTTAGCCCACCCAGAAAACAGGCTAGAGACATAGTCTATATTCCCCAAACAAGCAAAACCAGACAGTGGGCAGCAACCTGGCCTAAGGTTCAGAGAGACCGAAGTAAGCAAGATTATGACACAAAGGACTTTTCCATAATAGCTGACTCCTGAAGGATATGAACAATCTGCCCATAAACTAGCTCATCATTTCTTATCAAGAAGAACCACAGAGACAGAGTAAGGGCTCCGTAGCTGGTGTACCTGGTCCCATGTTGCACATGATGCTCACCAGACCACTTGAGCACTCACATGTTGGTGCTCCTGAGAATGTAGGTTTGAGCGTATGGCAATTAAATCAACAGCAGAATGAGTGTGAGTGGCTAAAATCAACTTATTTAGAGATTTTAAAACTAAACTTCACCTTTCCCTTCCACTGAATTTTGTTACTCTAGTTGGGAGCTACCTACAGGAGTGCTTCAGCTCAGACAGAGGCTCTTGTGTGATGCCTGGAGGACATGGCCTGTACGGTAATTGGCCCTAGCTTTACCAAAATTGTCATCTCAGCCAGCCTCATCTCAACGATACTGGCTGAATGAGACATAGAGGAAACCCTGAAGTTAAGATGAAAAATCAAGTAGAGGTTAGGGCATACTTTTGTATCGTCTCTCTGTACATGTTTCCAAATCCAATCATTTATTTTAACACTTTTTTTCTTATTAGTTTTAATTGCTTTTAAACTCCCTGTAATCCTCTTTAGTGCTGGGAGAGATTCCAAAATGGTCTGGAAAACATGGAGTTCTTCATTCCCAGGATTTAGCAAAGTTGATTCGGGTAGTGCGATCCCGCTGTTGTATCTCTAACAGATTTAGGAGTCCCTAAAAATCGAATTCCTCTCACCCAACTGAGGCAGCGTCACTGTAGGTACTGACTTCTGACTTGGCCTCCCTAGTCTTGCCTTTAAACACAACTGAGGACAGGGTCTTTCAGGTCTTTCAAGTAACCTACTTAAAACATCTATGTTAGGATGAGAACTAATCCACATTTAGGATTACGTGAACTGTTCCTAGGCTTGCTAATTTCTCTCCACGGACTTTAAAGGAAGTCAGGACAGCTAGCAAAGTAGAGGACAGTGGCTTCACAGTACTTTGCAACAGATACTTCTAGTCTAGGTCAAACAGATTTTCTTTGCAAAAACAAGTGGGAAGGAAGAATGCAACCCTTACAGGATTCAGTACCTACCGCATCCACAAAACACTGCCCTGTTTATTCAAACAGTGAGCCAGTATCACGTGGAACATGATACTTTCGTGTACCTAAAAACTTACGGCAATATTTATCCAGGAAAAGACTGAAAGTTGTTGTGTGGGCTAATGTTATCCAGCATTTCCTGATTCAAGCATTTGGTTTGATAGCCAGAAATTTCCTTCAGTGTAATTAGGTGAAAAATGTCTACGTTGCCATAAAATGTTCCATCATAAATATGCGTGTGGTTTTGTTGTTGGTTGGGGTTTGGGTTTTTCAACAGTAACAGGTATTCATTGAAAGTCATCATTTGTCATCCTCAAAAGTACAGCTAAAACCTTTCAATCATCTCTGCTCTTCCCAGTTTTTTTCCTTTCTGACACAAGTCATTGTAGCAATCAATACTAGATAATATTCAAGTCTGTTATCAAGCATTATGAATATTTATGCTAAAAAAGAGATAATGGGAAAAAAGAAGAACAGCTACCCATTTTTAGCTACAGTTACCCATTTTTATACTCCCCAGGGATGTCAGTACAGGCTGGAAAAGTATTAAGAGGATCTTCAGGAAATAAAATGCCATCTGTGGCCAGTCATTCTCTGATGCCTTACTGGAAGTAGTAAAGACATGTAATTGGTAACTGTCCAAACAATACTTACTTTACATACAGAAGACAGCTAGTAATCACACGAATGATCTCAGCTATGGCACGTTAGCAAGTATGATCAAAACTCTCGTGGGAGACAGTTTCTACACATCAGAATTCAGTTATGACCCATTGTCTGCATTACTCACTTAGCAGAGGCCTTGTTGGTCTTCTGATCACTGTAGGCTTCCTGGTAATTATGTCCTCTGTGGGACCCGATGACATACCAAAAAACAAGAAAATCTTAACATTGTTCAACTTATCTAAAGAAAGTATCTGCAAATCTAGACAGCTGCATTCAATAAATCTTTATGCTACATGGCAGAAACTAAAAAGGAAGGGATATGTTTCCAAACCATTATTTTTTGTTTTAAAGAAAAAAATTTAATTTTATGACAAAACATTGATTTTTTTAAACAACAAAAAAGAAAAGATAAAAATAACATTTTCCAGTTGTATGTAAATTAAAAACCTAGCATTTCCGTGCCCTGTATATTTTTAACTTAAGTACTAGCCACTTCATGTTCCATTTCCCAAGAAAAAGAGAGAAAGGACTGAAGGTTTATTATTAACTCTAAATGCCATAAGAAAATAAGGACAGCAGATTTACCTACCTGAGTGATCGAGAGCATCAGCTAAATCAAAGTCACGTTGACCTAGAAGGAAGCAGAGAACGTCAGCGGGCAGGCGTCCGTGACCTCTGAGGACTCTGGACGAAGCCAGAACTCCGTGTAGAGGCAAAAGTAAAATCCACCCAAACAGGAGCCGGCCCAGAGCAAGCTGTCAGCCGTTGCCCCTGCCCCATGCAGCCCGGGATGGCCACACTCAGAGGAAGCTCTGAAGCTCAGCTTTAAAGCTCAGCTTTCCTGGCATGCCTGCCTTGAGATTGCTTGTCACAGGAATCAACTTTTTTTTTTTTTTTCCCCTGTAACATGTGCTAGCAGATATACTAACAGATATAAAGATGTGTTTACCTAATTTAATTTCCACTGTACCTTAAAAGATAGGAAAAAGGAGAAAAGTACCCTTTACATTCTGTCTTAGGTGACAATGATGTCATTAAATGTCACAGCAGGGCAATGAGCATCCTGACCTTTGTAGTTAGCAGGTAAATAAAACTGGGAAACATTTAATATATATAAACTAAAGCATACAACTTTGAACTGAGCAAACACTGGTATTCATCTGAGATTTACATGCTACTCTCTACAGTCTGCCGCTGTCCTTCTAATACACAGCCTTTGAGAATCACCTCGTTGCAGAGCAGGTATCCACTAGTCCTCACCCAGACTGAAACTCCATCGTTCCTGTGTTTGCATGCAAAATAAAAGATCAGCATTCACGAGCCCACTGAAAGCCACCATGTGCCATGGCTTTCCTAAGCAGGAATGTTTTACTGTGTCTATCAAACAAGTCTCTTGATCTGCATCCGTTTATTAGTCTGCCTAAAATGCTTAGTACCTAGCTCTCGGCGAAAGTGTTTTTCTTGGTAGGTGTGGAACGCTTCACAGCAAGAAAAGCGTCATTGTTCACGCAGGGAAGCTGAGGAGCAGACGGAGGCTGTCAAAGACGCCCCGGAGCAGCAGCACTCAGTGTCAGTCGCTGCTCTACGGGGGCTGGCAGGCTTCGTGGTGTTCCCCACATTAATTACTGCTCTTCAATAACAGCTCTTGTCTGTGTCAAAGAGCTCCTGGGAAGATTAATTATCAGTGGTAAAACACTGTGTGATCCTCAAATAGAGAGCAGCGCGGGAGTATAAAGTGAAGCCATTTTGATTCCCATGAGGATTTTCATGTAAGTCTGTGAACTTAACTACAGCTAGTGTCAGACGGAAAGGATAAAACGAGGCTGGAATGCTAAACAGCGAGTGGCCTCTGAAGCAAAACTGTCCCTATAAAATAGTATGACAAACCCGTGTTTGAAAAGGAAAAGCAGGTAACAGCATAAGGCTATCCTGCTAATGTTATTAGAGTTTGAACATGTTTGTTTGAACATTCCTTGTAATTTGAACTGATTGTGGAGTGTCCCTTTCCCCTGTCCTGGCCTCTCAGCCAACCGAGCCGAATCCAATAGCCTTTGGGCTGGGTCCTTAAATGAATAATATTCTAATCTTATTTTTATATGAATCCTTTATCTGCGTAAATACATAAAATCGACAAGTGGCTTCCTCAGACGATATTCCCTGCCGGGGCCCCGAGGGCACGACCGCCCCTTGCTGGCCCCGAGCCCCTGCCCGTGGGCTGTGTCGCAGCCGTGGGACCTGTAGACCGAGGGGCAGAACCCTGCCTCAGCCCAGCCGCGTCACCCCAGACCTGCCATCCCTAATGCATCCTGCTCTTCAAACTTAGAGGGTCAAAGTATGTTTTCCTGAAGCATTTTGTTAGTGCCAGCAATACAAGAAAGTTCAGTTTGAGTGTCCTTTGATTTTACCCTCTGGGTAAATCTTCATTCTTAATCAGCGTGCTGAGAGCTGAAGGAGGCTGCCTGATCTGAGCCCTGCCGCAGCATAACACTGCCGGGGCTCAAACCACTTCTCCTCAGAGTGAGTCATCAGAAATAGTTCTGATAGAGCAAGGAGCTGTTGCCAAGCCAGCTCCTTTGTTACAGGTCCTGACACGCAGGAGCTAACGATACAGAAAGCAGCTACCGAGGTCCTAATGCTGTAAAAAGAACTTGACAAAATCGTCTTCTGAATGAAGACTCTGGAGAACTTCCAAGTGTAATATTTCTTTGAAGGTAGGAGAAAGAAAAAAAATATATAGGTCTCTAATCAAAAGAGATGGTGGAATTCAGACAAGATGATGCAGACGCTTCCCATTGCATGAGAACCAAAGCGAAACAGCAGACTGAAGCAGTTACTGACATCTGTCTGCCCCTCTCCTGGCAAATAGCTAGGTTTCCCTCTTCTGTCGTATGTCTGCTCTGTGACCGAAAAGGTGGGAAAAGATGACAGATGTTGTTTTGAAGCAGCAAGGGAGAAATAGAAGACTGATGAAATTTTAAGAAGAGAAAACAGACGCCTGAGAAACCCCTGCAGAAATTATTCAGACTGATTTTTTTTTTAAATTATTATTTCTGATGATAAACCAAGTAATAAAAAGAAACACACCAACACAATGATTGATCGGGAGTAAGAAAGGAATCTGCTCTGAAGTCTGTGGCAGTATGTGGACATCTGTGTAGCACAGTCAAAGATATTCCAATAAACTGAAAAGACTGCTTGGACTTCCATCCCCACTTCCTCCGATAATAACATCAAGTGGCCGCAAGGAGAAAGATTTTGTGGAGCAGAATTTTAAGTGCTCATTACCATTTCTGAGACTGCACCTAGACATTTTAAGAATCTAATTTGGGAGGATAACAGATGGTTAAATAGCTGAACAGCCCAGATTTCATCCACAAAATAGTAGGGCTAATAACAAAAACACATTAAAGACTCAGAGAATATTCAGCTCAATAGGAACTGCAGTCACTTCAGGGAACTCTGAAGATAAACGGCATTGGAAATTAATTAGACAAGCTTCTTCACAGAACAAACAGAAATTTGTTTTTCACCTATAAAAGTGGCTTCTTTGGACCATAATGGAAACAGCTGGAAATATACTGATAAAAATGAAAATGAAAGAAATTTCAGTAGGGAGAAAACAGTTTTATTCCTTTGGATTATTATTTTTTTTTTAACGTGGATGAAGTTATGAAGAGATTTAGTTATGCAGGATGTGCTACCTAGAATTATCTCTGTTATTACTGCTTTGGGCTAGTATGCTATTTCTTGGCATCACTTCTAGCCTTTCTTCTGGGAGTATCCCTGTTTGTACATAGAAATGAAATGATTGTAATATTGTTTTTTATATTTTTTTACAATTATTCAAAAAATATAAATACAAATTATTCAAAAATAAAAATATTTAAAAATATGAATACAATTATATTTTTATTTTTATTTTTTACAATATTCTTAACAGAGAATTTTAGAAAATGCTTATATGCTCCTGCGACACCACAGAACAGTCCTTATCTGCAAATGAGAAAATGCTAAGCTACGAAAGCAAGCCTTCCAGATGGATATACAGTTTGTATTGAGAAAGGAGCTGTTTTAACGATATTTATATGAGCTGCTCAAACACAATGAACTATACTAACAGCAGGACTTTTGCTGGCACTTCCAGGCTTATTTGGGATGTAATTCCCTCATCTCCACCAAACACATGGAGCTGTGCCAGCAGAAGTTTGAAGTGTAGACCTGGACTAAACTGCCACCACTAGACTTCCCTGTGACAGCCACACAGGGGAGAATGGACTCCAGAAAGCCAAGCATGAAAACACCACACCTCAAGCTGCAGAGTTACTGCATTTATTTTTACAGGCATGATTCTTTCAGGCAGGGCATTTGCTTTCACCAGTGCCCATACTTTCTATTAGTCTTTTTAGTATGACGTGTGGAAGGCTGGTGGCATAAAGTCACTGTCAGTCCACTTGCTCTGCTCTAGAGGTTGTTACGGTTGCTCTTTGCCACAGAGATACTGAGACCGCTTTTAGTAAGTTCCTTTGAAAGTAAGACACATCCTGCTAAGGCAACACGGAGCTTAGTCACTCCCTGGCAAAGTCATACCCTCAGGCAGATGCACATTTAATATTCACTAACTTTTGCCCGTAATAGTTTTTTGAAAATGTGACCCAAGTAACTAAATTACAGACGGCAGCATCTTTTGCCTATGACTGAATTTGTAACCTAAATGTTAAATGGATCCATTGCCCTTTAGCTGTGTAACTGATTGATCTCAAGGGTCAGAGTTCCCACAGTTTTTGAGGAGAGTTTACAAGGAGCAAGGCCAGATTCTGCAGGTGGACGTTACCCGTTAGTCACTATGACTGTAGTCAGAATTTTTGTGACTAAAGGCTACCATGGCATCACTCTGCAATTCTGAAACTCAGTAAGTAGGCTCAGTCCTGCACTGCATCCATATGAACAAGGCTTGTGGCCATTAAAATGACACACATTTAAACAAGACGGCATAAATATTGTTAAATGAGAGTCAGGTTATAGCTCAAATGAAATGAACTTCTCTTTAATAGCCTAGTAATATAAATGAAGCTTAGATAAACAAGACAATGTGTTTATATGTGTATATACATCTGTATGGACATACATCTTTAATGTGCATGTGTGTGTTAGATAAATTCTGTCCTTTTGTCTTTGAGATGATTAAATTAATGGGCTTTGAGTGCAAATTCTGTCCTTTTGTCATTGAGATGATTAAATTAATGGGCTTTGAGTGCATTGATAGCAGTCATGATTGGGATAAGATTAACTGTGTTACAAGTAAACTTGAAAGCAAAAAAACCTAGTCGTGTGAGCTAGCTGGAAAGGGAAAATAAGTTGATTTCACGTTATTTAAAAACAAGGAAAAAAAGGTTTCTTCAGCATAATTAAATAAGAATTGTTTTGCGAATACAATGAGCTTAAAAGATTATGAAGCTGGCAGAGATAGAGAAAGAAATGAAAGACTCACAAGTGAAAAAAGAAAAATCTGAAAAGGAACAATATGATACCTAAATCACTCATGGGACTTATGTTCTTTTTAGCAGAAATGGTAAGTTATTCCTTGTACAGATCATTTCTGATTATTATACAATCATGATACATATTTTCCCTGTAATGAGAAAATATTATGTATTCTCCCAAGTCTGTGGTTCAGAACATCCCCGTTTACTGGTCCAACTTTATTCAGGAAGTAATTAGGTTTGTTTAAAGGAAATTACTCATATAAGAAAAGTTGTGGGAGAACATAAAGGTTTACGCCCCAGAGTGGGCACTTCGGACAAAATCTCAGTGAGTGGGTACTGTTTCTTTGATGTAGTACTCTCATGACCCATATTTCCTGATTTTTTTTCCACCATGACCCTTTCATTCCATAAATAATGATGACCATTTCAGCCCCTTGATGGCGTGGTGGAAAATGAGCGTGCTTTAAAATCTGTAATTTAGACCTAAGTTCCAGTCTATAAACCACAACATATGCACTTGATTATTGGCTTCATGTTTTGCGAGGCCACTTCTGTTTATGTTTTGAATTCAAGGGAAATGAAGAAGTCTCTCTTATTCATACAAAAACACATTTAAATAATTACCAGCCAATAAGATATATTAATAAAGCAGGAGTGGCAGTACTGCTTTAGGTCTAGGAAGCATGGTCTCATCAAACGTTGAAGAATGTCTTCTATTTTTATGGTGTTTACCTTGCTGTGGACAAATAGCAGCTGTTCAAAGGTAGCTACTGCTCTTTATGATGTGATGCACCCTGCGTACATAAAACCAAATATATATGTCATTTTCTGTATTTTGCTTCAGAGTGACTGCAGAAGAAGCTGGTGCGTCCTGTAAAACTACAGGCAGAGCAAAGGAGTTGGTATCTCTAACGAAGCAGCACCGTGTGCCTGCGCATCTCACGAAAGCAGAAGATTGAAACCGAGATTTTCAGCCTTGTGTCATGGGGAACTGGAGCCTACGTCACGGCTTGGGCTGTTCAGCCAAAGCTTCTTGCTGTCCGTGTGTGGTTCGTGAAGCTGTCAGCCTGTTTCAGCCATTGGTTTTGAGGGTTAACCACAGTCATGTTACGTGAGAGCCATTCAAGTAGGTGGACTCGAAGAGAGGCCTATATGAGTGCTCCTGCTGAGACACTATGGTGTGGCACAAGCAACTCTTGTGCTTGGCTTTTGAGTGACCAGTCACTGCCTGAGCACCTGCTGGCTAATCCACGCTTTCCCTCATTGGTAGTTTAGAGACAACAGAGGGGGCTGAAGATAATGCAGGAGGTCAGAGAAATGCCAGGCTTTGTCACTTCTGTTGCACAGTGTCTTCTCATGTTCCTCACCCCACCTCCATCACCAGTGCAGTAATAGAGGGCATGCACTACCTTTAGCTCTTCAGCAGGCAGGATAGGCAGCACAGATATCAGTAGTGTTATTCCGTAACAACGAAACAATTTCTTTTCAGAAATTCCATTGTGTAGAGCTAGTCCTGCGCCCTTGAACCCACAGTATTCCATCTGCATAACTACATGGGTCTCAAGGGGGTTAGTAACACTGCCAAGTCAAAGTGGGTGGCCAGGGTGTTTCGTATGCATTCTCTGCTTGTGCTTTCAAGATGCAAGACAGCAAAGAAGCTAGGCCTACAACCTGTTTCATGCCATTAATAATGTGTTTACTTTAAAACAATAAGGCTGGAAAGAGTTGCTGGAGGTCAGCAAGCAGGTCTGTCCAGCAACAAAGTCTCTCCTGAGTCTCAAAAGCCACCCCTCGTCTCATTTGGACTAAATGAGAAAAACAATTAAAATCCTTTCACAGAGCTGAAGGAGCCACTGGAATGCACAGAGAAGCCTCTGTGAATGACCCTAGGCAAATGGTGATGGAGCATTAGTTGGTATCTGAACTTCAAAAGCTGGGGAATGGGGAGAGGATCTGGCAGCAGAGCCTTCAGAGGGAACAGAGGCCAGGACGTTCCTGGTGTGCAGAACGCTCTGCAGACCTGGGCTGGATTGACAAGCAAAGGGCCAGCCTTCTTTTTGATACCATCATGCTCAGGAAACAAGATGGTCTGTACAGTCTTCGTGAATAGAACTATCTGGCTGGTATCTCTGTTTCTGCCCCTTGCAGATGTCAGCCTGCAAGGTGGAGTCGCAGTTTTGCTGCAATACAGATTGTGATCCGAGGGGGGGGCCGGTTGTGGCTGCGAACTCAGGACTGTTCCCTGTGTGCAGAGAGAATGCCTGGTTCCTCCACACTGATGCTGTGAGACCTTGGACACAAGGAGGGACTTTGCTTTATTTTGTCTGCTAATATTAGTGCCTACTCTGGCCATTGTTTTCATTTAATCTGGAGCATTGTTGCCTTCTGAAAATATATTGTTGTGATGTAGCTTTTAAATAAATTACTCAGGAATTCAAAAATGCATTGATGTCAGGAAAAGCATACACAGTGGAAGTCGGATCATTATATTTTCATAGCTCATTCAAGTTACTTCGTTCAATTGGGGGGGCCTATTTGGCTTCATGAGATCTTGTACGACAGAGCAAATTTTGGAGAGTGTTTTCCTTTAACAAACTGGATCTTAGCCCCCATGTGGAAAAGAAGGAAGACTCTAATGTCAAAAGAGGTCAAAACAATCTGGAACTCTCTCCTCGTAACCACAGGAAAATGCCACATGAAGGCATACTTCTATTGATTTTTGATCTTGAAAGAATTATGACATTTATTTATTTATTTATTTACTGGTCTCAGTGGGATGGAAAGGGATTGGTAATTGCTGATGTAAATGAGGGAAAAACACAGATTGAAAATAGGCAGTTTGGGCACTGCTATCAGGCTTGCAAAGTGGCAGTGGTGTTTGAAAAGTGAACCAGAGAAGCTGGGTAAACACAGTGGTTGTTAGCTTTTCCTGAGTTCTGGCATTGCGACAGCTCTGCTGGTATTAGTATTTCAAGCAGTTCAGGTATGCTGTCTATCAAACTGCAGTCACACCCTTGGATGGCAGCGCGGACATACCTACAGATAATAGCAGTTCTGCTATTGGGAGTGAAATAGTTTTGGCACTTAGCAACAAGGGAATTCATTGTCCAGTATATGCCTGCTGATACCATGAGCACTTCAGCACATAGGCAGGGACCTCACGCAGTGATGGTCAGGACAGGAGCTTGATGGAACAGCACAAGATAAATAGGACTGGGTTTTGCATCTCTCCATTCTGTCTTTTAACTCCAGTGAATACTACATTATTCATAAAACTAAGTCACATAGTATATGAAATCCAAACACGTCTGTAATTTTCTCTCTGCAAAGTGCCTATATAATTATCTGAGAACACAATTAATTTTGAGTCAAAATCTTAGTAAACCTTAGCTGGACAGTGGCACATGATTTACTGGCTGCCAATAAACGTTTTTCCCTTTACCTGCGTAGCGTACAATACCTGATGGAGTAAACTTAACTTGTCTCAAACATCATCAACCTTGGTACTGTCTTTGCAACTGACTAACCACGTGACCTAGTAGTTGGTCTTAAAGAGCATGGATACATAGATTATATCTGTACTGGGAACCTGAGGAGCATTTCTGAGCAGTCAGGTCTGAGCAAGTCTCAGCTGCTTTCCAGCTCCATGCAGGATAGAGACCTCAGACTACACTGCTTCCCGCTGACATGTGCACACGGAGAAAACTGAAGCGTATTGCCCAATGGGACCTTCAATATGTTTCAAAGAGGTGCACAGTCTCAGTTACTGGGGGACTAGGTCCTAAGCTGTGTCTTTCCATGCCCTAAGTGGGACGTGGGGACACAGCTGAAGCTGAATTACTGTGGCAGAGCCACAGTAATTGACCCGTGACATTAGCATGAACTTCAGTGAAAGAAGTTTCTACGAAATTTCTTTCATTTGGGTTGCGCTAAAAGCCACTCAGGCAAATAGCTGTTGCAGCTCAACTTATGTGGGAGAACTCATGTAACCTGTCTGAGCTTGAAAATAACAAAAGCCAAAAGAGCTTGAGTAAAAGCATAGAAGATCACAGTAAGCACGCAAGTTTCTGAACTATATCAGGTCTCAGTTTTCTTGAGCAATGTGGTCCCTGGTTATGCCATGTTTCTGATGAGAAGAGTCCATCAAGCTAGTCCAGCCAAGCAACTGAAGGAACATAAAGGAAACTCTAGATCATAAGGGGAGTGATATGATCTGGCCTGGCCATAGTGGCACCGCACTTTCCATGAGCTTTCACAGATGGTTACAGCTTAGATCAGGGTTAAGGCTGCATATAAAAAGGTGAATCATGCCATAGACATCCCTATCATAAGGGCTTAGGTCAGCTTTTCACTTGCATGCCCAAGCCTTTACTCACATGATGTCTTGGCTAGGGCTGAGAGGTGGTTCCTGTACATATCCATTGAAACATGGTATAAATACTTTGATGATAAAATTCAGTGGTTGTTGCAACAGACTTAAAATAATTCATTTTGCTTTTCAAAAGTGGATAAAATAGTTTCCAGAGTCTTAAGACTGTGCCCGAAGCCCCCAGCAGCTTTCGGCAATGACTTCTGCCCCAAAGCAGGGCCTGAACTGGGCCTAAATTAGCACATGCGTAAAGCAAGAACGGTTAGCCTGACTGTCCTTGTAATTAAAGTGACACAGTATATGGAAATTGGCTTGCCCATGCTCACATTATTTAAACAGAAATATTTAGCATGAGACCTCTCCAGAACAAGAAAGACTGCGTGCCAGTAATGAGAGACAGTGTGAATCATCACTGTTTCACAACACCCTATGGGTTGGGCCATCACTGTCCTGCTGCTCTGATGTTTCTATGACATATTACTTGCAGAAGACCTCCAAATAATTCCTAATTTTTAAAAATGAATTATTTTAAGTCTATAGCAACAACTACTGAATTTTATCATCAAAGTATTTACCATGTTTTTGGGGACATTTACAGGAACCATTTCTAATTAAGGGTAAGTTTTTTCCACTGCTCATTGCTGCAAGGTGTCCCAGAGACTCCATTTAAAACCGGGTTAGGAGGAGGAAGAGCAGCAGCAGCTATTTTAGAACTAGTGGTTAATGATTGTCTTCTTCCTGCAGTCAAACACTGCTCTAAAAGCATTTGCAGTAATACTCATACATGATAAAGAAAAGGTTACCAGTACACTACGTGGCAGATGTGCATGAGGATGATCCTATTTGGTTTGATACCATAATGAAGTTTTACGGACTGCTTTGCTAAAAGAAAATTACCTTAGAATTTAGAACAAACACTCAATGCAAAAGGAGTGCATTTTCCCAACTGCTATTCATTCTTCAAAATATATGAAAAAAAATATTTTCAGTTCTGCATTACTCCTGCATTTAAAGAAATATGTATGCCTGTGTCTGATTTTATATATTCAGGAATATGTTGGCTAAGGGTAATAAATCAATACCAATATTAAAGCATAAGCATCTTTAAACTGGAGCAGCATTTGTTTTTACAATACACCTATATCTGAAAAATATCGATAACCAAGAAAAACTCTAAAAACACAAAATAAGCATTTGGCTAAGGATCTTTTTGGAAACTCTCATTTTACAGCTTTCATTAGAAAAAGTATATACTCAAGTTCAAGCTTGTGAATAATTTTAGGAGAGCAACACTAAAGAGAAAATAAGAAATGACAATAAACAAACTCCAGTTAGCATAGTCATCATGAGTAATTATCCTAAAGATATATATCTCTTTAGAAACTACCGAAGTACTTACCAAAATACTCTCAAATGCTTCTCATGAAACAGTAGCAACAAAAATAACCGCAGCAAGTATTTCTAAATAAACAAGTATAGCTGTTGAATGGCCGGGGTTTCGTTTTTTGTTGTTGTTTTTCACTTTTAATAATCGCACCCTAGAAATAAGCCAAGGCAAAGGTCACTTACCTCTTATGTGGACTAGAAGAAAGCCAAGGCACAAAAGAAGGATGCTTCTGAATCTCCCCATGGTCTTCTACACTTCAGTTGCACTGATTGTTTTTTCCGGATAATGACGCTAGATGTTGGCAGCGCAAAGGTTTGAGGGAGACGCTGTTAATCAGTGGCTCTATCCAAAAAGGCCACTCACCATCACACTTGAGCACTGAGGAACAGAGAGAGGTCCCTAAAAACCTGGTCGAGTACAGGACAGGTAACAAAAGCAGCCAGCTCCACTATGGCAAAGCCATGCGCAGCACCATAGATGCCACCTGCCCTGTAAGAAATGCATTTATCGCCCGGGAGGCGAAGGCGGAGAGCAGGGGAGCCAGCAGCAGCACCCAATGAGCAGGGAGCCAGCGCGCTCTTACTCCACCTCCTCCCCTGAGGGAAAGCCAACCTGTTTTACATCTTCTCCTTCAAAGTAGGGTATGGTGCCATAGGCACTAAAATAACTTGGGAGAGGAGACAGGCATTCTCTGAAGAGCAGTTGAACAATCTCTCAAATATACTCTGTCTGCAAAGCGCTGCTTCCCTGCTCAGTTTTTGGCTGAGCGATACCTGCTGCTAAAGGAAGTCCTGTCAGAGCCCAAATCCGTAGTGAAAGCCGCACAGTTAGGGAAGTGGAGGCCAAGAATCTGCTTTGCGGGGACTTGGGGATTGCCTGCAGAGGCACGACAATAAAAATTAGATTATAAACTTAACATGTAATGTCAGCCTGCTGACCTGAAGCATGCTGAGCTCCAAGGTGGATGCTTTTACTCACAAGGTAAATATTGTGTCATGATTTTTTCCATTGATCTAAATATACATTTTAAATACAAATATTCATGCATATCCTGTATGGGGAGAGACCTCGAATAGTGCCACACCACAGTCAGAGCATGACAACAAAAGGCTTTGGAAAAAGAAGAGAAACCATGTATACATGCATGAACATATATTAAAATCACAGTTAATCACATATTAAAATGTAGTTTTGTCATAGTCTTTCTGTAATAAATGCATGACAATTCATTTGCCTGTTGAATTGGATTGCCACCATCCCACTGGCACCCAGCACTGAACAGGACACTGGTGCGTGCTCCCTTTTGCTGGGCGTAAGCTGCAGACATTTTTGTCAGTGCTACTTTGACTAGGGCAGCAAATATGCTCAGGACTTTGCTACCATTAATGACATCTGTATGCTCTTGGTGTTGCTGGATGATCCCATCTGATGGGGAGCAAAGGCTGGCCCCAGGAGCATTTCTGTGGAGTTACCTAGAACATATGATACAGAGTTTGCACTGATTCCGTGATTTTGTTACCTACAAAAAAGCAGATGATACAATATAAATTGGACTGATAAAACCCAGTGATGCTGGATCTTCAAGAAGCTTGATGTTCAAACTAATCAGGTTTGTGCTTTTATCGCCCCCAAATTCAAACAAGCAGAATGGTTTATACAGCACTAGCTTATTGGATCACATGGCTTAACCATTTTTAAGCTAGTAGTAGAAGATCTAAAGGTCATTTTATGTATTATTCTCCTTGTCGGGGCCAATTGCTCAATCTCAGAAGAGTTAAGGACATTTAGGTTAAAGAGATGACTTTGTCAGCCATTTAAAACAAGGATTAGATCATGATGCTAGCAATCCCATAGGTCTACTGCTTATTTTTTTCCAGGATAACAAAAGCAGGCATACATGTGCTAATCTGCATATCGGTGATGAATTTGCCTGAAGAGAACAGAAATGTTAGCAAGGCTATGTGCTAATCCCAGGCAAGTCCAAGCACCTCACAGACATTCAGTAGCTTTATTTCAAAACAGTTCTTGGAAGTGAAGTCTTCCCAAAATACCTTATCTCACTTGTCTGCTGATACTAGTTCTTTGGGGTACTTTCTTTGGGATATTAAAGATTATTAAACTAAGTTTGAAGGTGATGCACTCCTTGTCTAGTTCTTCTGAAGCCAGCTACTACTCTGTCTAGCTAAATAAAAACAATACAAAGAAGGCACAAGAAGGGTGAACTGAAGGAGTGGACCTCATGCTGGAGTCAGGATGTGATGAATACTTATCCCAGTTCTGTTCTTGGGGCACTGTAGGACCTTTTTAATCTCAGCTCCCTCTGCCAAATAGATGTGCAATGGTTTGCCCAAGATATCAAGTAAACAATATTGCATATTAAGCACAAATATCACAAATATAGGGCTTTTTACCTGACCACAGATTGCAGTTTTATCACTTTGGGAAATTATTTACCCATCTTTTCATATTTAAAGGGAAAACAAAGTTCTGCCTAATATTCACCTGACTGACAAGGCTAATGAGTTGCCTAACTTTTCTACTCGTTCTTTCACCAAAAAAAAAAAAAAAANAAAAAGCCCCTATACAGTTAAGAAATAGCAAATGGGTGGAGAAATGGAGCCAGTGTGTCTGTCTATTCTCTACACCATATACTTTTAGCCCAGCAGACAAACTATAGGAGAACAAGAGGGCAGTCACAACTGACCACAGTTGGAAACCCACCCTTCCTGTGGGCAGAGGTTAGACATTCCTCTCTTTGACATGGGCGACCTGCTCTATGAGTCTATCGGAGATGAAAGAACCAAATTATAAACAAGAACTACTGGGGAAAGCCACTAATATCCTACAGTATTAATTTTTCATCATAAAAATAGAAGTGTATTAATTAAAATCTTGAAACATCTGGTAATTTTAGACATTCATCTAGATGTAAGCCAAATGCATAAGTGAATCAGTGATATAATTTCTTGGCAATAGAAGAATATAATTTCTACGCCCTAACTAAAACTTCAGTGTTTTATCATTGAAGGTAGAGAAATACACATTTCAGTATTTAGTCCTTGTGCTTCTTAACATACTCCAAATGCAGGGGTTTGAAAAATCTGTATTTTTGTTCCATTCAATTCCTTTTCCTATTCTAATCATCTCGTCACTTTCTTTCAAGTGTGTCCTTTATATCTGTATAACAGAAAAGAGCAAAAAGAAGGTAATCCTTTCAGTTTATGGAAAGGTTTGGGTATATTTCAAAATCTTTACAAGTGAAATCTACAGGAAAAAAAAAAAAGGGGGAAGAAAAAAAAACAGAGAATAGCACAGTTTATGCAGTGACCTAAAATAATGAGTGAGGAAACTACTGAACTACACAATTGAGAGTGTAAATCAGTCCAACATACACTGAAAGCTGAGTGTATTAAAGAGTTTTCCTTAGCATTCAAAATTTGGCAGATTTTGAAATGGACATGAATAGGAGCTGCAGTAAAAAGCTGCAAATCTTATGTTTAAGAATTGCCTGTTTATATTTCCACAGCCTGATGAATTCTTTTGGATAAGTTTGGATAAGTAATTGAAATGGGCACACTTTTCAAGCAGTCTTTTTACTGATAGCTAGGATGAACTAAACTGCAACCTCAGCTCCTTTCTAGAAGCTAAAATAACGTGATGTTCTAGAACCAGATGATCCCACTTTACGTTTTTTTCTCCCATCACTGCAGATAACTTGAACAATTCTAGGAGTGATGCAGCTCCCCTCCTCAAAGGAGACAGACTGGAGAAAAACCAAAACTCAGGAGAACGTGCAACAGGAACAGGAGAGAGCTCTGTGTTGCCATCCTCAGTTTAATGGTGAAGATACCTCAGCAGGACTGAAATTTGCAGTACGGGCCTGGAAAAGATGGTGTTTTTTCATCCCACTGCACAGGCTGATTGAGACCCATATGGAAACTAGAACATTAATTCCCAAACTCGGATCTGAAGGTCACGTGGTCCACATGGCCACGATGGGCAGCAGCTGATCCATGGGAGATGACCACAAAAACACATCAGTATGGTGAGGAATAATTGTTAACTGATGTTTCTTGACCCAATGAGCGTGAGAACTAATGGACCAGGATATTTAGTTATACAGTTGAGAGAAGAGCGGTTGAGCTAAGAAGACACAAAATCAAAACTTCAGTGGGTAGTGAGGCATACAGCAATGTAGTAATTAATACCCTGAAAACTGAAAAGTAAGTGAACTGCTATGTTTTATCCACACATAACTAACAGAAACCCACAAATTAGAAGTTTCTTGCTCACAGCAAGAGAACAGCACGAAATTTCAAGCCTTCAGCCTTTTCTCCCTAGGTGGCAGCATCCAGTCTTTCTTCCGTCTCTCGCAACTCCAGTCTGCAAAGCCATAGATGGACAAAGCCGTAGAAGATGAGACTTGCCGAAATCAGCATCAAATAGCCATTCCCCCCAAACATCCTCTTGAGGCGTGCCTGCTTTGTGGAGTCTAGCTGTGCCCAAATTTCATGCAGCAATATGTGCCTATTTAGATGGAAAAAATGAGTAAACTTGTTCCCAGTTAGTCACTTGGCATTGCTGAGTTAGTTTTGGTCCTCTCACTATCAGAAGGTGAGAAAATGACAAAAATGCCTCTGCAACAGTGTCGACTCCTAAAGGCTGAGACGATAGCTGCATGAGGAACACAACTTACACAAACACCATTAAGGTTGCCCATACTAAGCCTTCTTTTTCTGTCCATACTTTCATTAGATTCTGTGTTACCAAATCTAGGTGTTCTTGTTCAAAAACTGTGCCTGTTCTTCACACAAATGTCTCCTCTGCACTTCACGCTGGTAAGCACCCTGTGAAAACAGCTCACCGCTTTGTTGCTACTGGCCAACTTCCTTCTAAACTGATAAAAAATTTTGTAAGAAATAAATCTGAATTGCCAATGGAGCAGGAAGACAAGCTCCCTTTGAAGACTACTTCTCTGGTAGAGCACCAAAACTCTGGTATTTCCAGAGCTACTAAGAAGGAAAAAAACAATTTATTATTTTTTTAAATTTATTTTTAGAAAAACCATAACGTTGATAGGAGGGTTTTAATAAGTAATTTTTAGGCTTGCAAAAGCTGGAAAAGGATTCAAGAATCTAGTTAACCAAAGCTAGTTTGAGCTTCCCCCTCATTCTATCCTTAACAAAGACTGGCTTATTTCTGTTTCCTCTACACTTGGCATTGATATATTTATTCATGCAGATAAGCTGTACATTTAATTTCTTTTATTTACATAGATCAAATGTTTACGTATAAATCATTTTTCCACCCTTCAAAACACTTAAAGGTTTTAGCACTTTCATGTTAAAAGCAGAAGTGGGGTAAAAAGAGGTTTACAAATTAATTCCATGACAAAATAATAAAATCTGTGTAAAGCTTTGTTGCAGGCTAAAAAATAAGTACAAGAAATTCTTAAATGAATTATCATTGGCATACATTCATATTTGAATGCATAGATACGCATGTTTAATAACCAAATTCATAATGACTTCTAAGATATTCCATGAAATATCAACCTTCTGTAGAACTCTGCCAGGTGGCTGAAAGCACATTAGTAAGACATACTGTAAAATTGCATGAAAATTGGAACTACTTAGAATGAAAGCCAACAGAACTGGTTGGACCATTCCTTCCAGGCAGAACTCGTTATTATTTCAGACTTAGTCCTTTGACTGTTATGAAGTGCACAGTTTTCCATGTTTCCACAGATCCTTGAAAACTCCCTGTGGCTTTTAAGAGCCACAGCAAACCCCAGAAGTGTTTTCAACTGAGGATGCATCATGGCCCTTCATCCTGATGGCAATCCTTCACAAACCCAAAAGCATTCTTCATATGTATGCTCAGTGGAAGCTTGCGGAGTGAGGCTGGGTTGCTCTGGTCAGTCTTGTTATTCTTTATTTCTGAATTGTAGCACTGTTTTTGCCTTCTAAGTGTGTATTATAAGCCTTCTGAATTCAAAGTATCACATTATTTTCTCTTAAGTTTTTGGTTATGTGAGCCTGACAATGTTAATCCCCACTCCCTAGCGTTTCATTCACAACTGTTCAGACAATTGTCAAACCTCAATCTCACAAGATGTACAAAATCCAATTATGGCTCTGGTTTGTAAATCAGGCTTTTCCATATCTGACCAGCTCAGTAGTTGCTAAGCAAGAAGGGCCAGAAAGGATGAAGGGTCTGTGTGCACTGGTTTGGGTGTTCTGAATCTGTACCAGACAGATGCAAGGAAAAAAAATGCAAAATCAAAATGAATTTTTGTCTTTTAGATGCTCAAAAACAATTATCACGTCCCTCGTGGCTGACCAAGGCAGCTACACAGATTGTACGAGCAGCACCCACACCAAGATCCATTATCCACACACAGTGAGCCCTTTCATTTGCTTTTAGGTACCCACAACATATACCAAGTTGTTTGGTTGGTACAGTCACTTCATACAGGATATTAAAA
>VXAL01015772.1:183308-198633 GCA_013399475.1 Chauna torquata
CCCCCCCCCAAATACCTACATTTTTCCAGCTTCAAGGAGGAACGCCCAAGACGAGACCTGTTCAGATATCAGCTCGTCTAACTCTAAGAAGGCATGCAGATGGCTCTGTTGAAGATAGATGCTCCTCCAAACACTCTACCACAGTAGCAACCAGAGGATGAACCACCACCACCACCACCACTTGTTAAGACTATCTGTCACAAGGTTAAAGATATATCACTAAATGAATGAATGTTACATTGGCGAGTGCATTCCAAGAGCAGTATTTCTTTTACAAAGGAGTGGCAGAGGGAAAAACAAACACACGCACTCAACATTATGCTTTGGTGCAGCTGAAGTTTCACCTGGAGCAGAAATGAGGCTATTTCAAGAGCCTCCTGCTGCCGCCACCTTGAAAATTAGTCTGAGAACTCTGAATGGTTCCAGCTGCAGTGGCTTCCCTCCAGAGGAGGAAACCAGCATAAAAGAGTGTGCATTCAATGATACCACTATTTTATGGAACTGTTTTCACACATGATCTTTATGGAGAAATAATTTAGGATGATACTGCTGACTGCCAATCTCACAGAAGACATGCTCTGAGACAGCAATAAAGAAATAGGGTAAAGAAAGAAAAACTCATTCTATATTGGCTGGAATTATTCAGTACTCTGCAATGACAGTTCTGTTTTCCAAGCATCCAGCAAGATGTCAGGCTCCTCAAAAACATTATTTTATCTCAATAACGGTAGCAAAATCATCAAAATCTAACTTACAAAACTCACTACAACAATCTGTACTCCAAAATGCTTGCAGTCTGATTTCCAGCAAAGACTGACTGGTTCTCCATTGTTCACCACAAACCTTTGTAGTCTTTAAATCACTTGCTTTTATGACTTACTGGCTCAGCTTTTAGTATGGGTGGGACCAAGCAGAGTAACAGTTCAAACAGCCTGAAAAGAGAGAGGCTCAGAACCAGGGATTCAGCTGGCTTCAGGGAAGAAACAATGAGACAACGTAGATAAAGATACAGAACTAGATTAAAGGTAGTAGCAGGATCCAAGAAGAAATAAATCAGCAAGAATATGCTGCATTCCTTAGAGGTTTAAGCAGCACCCAGAGTAACCGTGCTTATGAGCATTTTGCTAGTCTAAACAAAGATAATTGTAAATAAAGCTGATTAGCACAATACAGCAGGTACTTCTAGATCCTAGTGGCATGAGCAGATTCAAGAACATCTCAGAAGTGTCCACACCATTTTCCTTCCATACCCATAGTTCAAATACCAGGATATCATGAGAAAAGTCAGCAGCTTCAACAGGCTGTCCCCAGGAACCAGCAGAGTTAGTGTCAGATGGAGGGAAAAACAGCAGGTAAAACAAAAGGTGAAATACTTCCCCTTTACACGAGACAAAGTACTTCAGAACAAACACAAGCTTTTGAAATGCTGACGAGCGAGAAGGTATTCCAGAAAGCCAAGCAGCTGTGCAAATACGAGTCCTTCCCAAAGACCCTTTAGCGCCCTCAGATATTTACTGCTACAGTACTGGTCAAATTTACATAGCACTGCAGAAGCCGACAGGAGCTTTGGGGTAGCGAAGTTCCTCCATGAGTCTCATGCATGGAAACACACCAAGAAAGGGGACTTGTGATGAATCACCACAAGCTTTCCTACTTGAGCAACAGACTGCTTGAATTTTGTTTTTCTGAAAACATTGGTGCTCTCCTTTTCCCCCCTGGAAGGCAGAATCACAGAATCCTCTTCATGAAATCTGCAAAAATGTTCATATTATTGAGGCCTCTAATCTCTGCACGTGGATCTTGGATGACTGGGATGCTGGTAGCCACAAGAGCAGGAAACCAGGCTAAACACTGCTTCTCCAGCTTCCAAGAGGGAAATGGGATTTTACACTCTCACGTCCTGTACTCGTTCTCCTTGGGGAACTTAAAACAGAAGAAGTAGAAATAGCCAACACCTAACCATAACAGAAGTTAGAGAAAATACAGGAAGGCCAACACCTTGAACTCTGTTCATGAAACACTTCAAATAAGAGGGCAAAGCCATTAAATCCCCTATAATTGCCTTTTAAGCTTGATTCCAATTCCATTTTTGCCCCATCAGCATTAGTTACCTCCAATAAAAGACTTACAGCTCAACCCACATTCCGACAGTCAACATGTCCCAAGTGGGCAAAACCGAGAGATGCAACCAAATCACAAAAAAACTGTCAGGAAAGTGACACTGTTCTCCAAATGTAACTTCAAGAAATGCCTTCTAAGGTTTGAAATGGAGAACCTGGAACGTGAAGACCACTCGCTGCACGTGGAGGAACGTACTCACAACTGCACCACTCCTCTCAGCCAGGGCAGAGGTTTGCAGGCAATGTCCCTCTGCAACAGCAACACAGATGGGATGTTTACTCCCATTGCCAGGCAGCAGTCTATTATTAGCTCTGCCCGAAGTCTGGTGGAATTAAATCCCACACGGTCAGTTTCAATCTGGTTCCTCCTGTAAGTATCCACCTATCAACACTGCTCTTCACATTCAGTTTCTACCAGACATGCGGAGCAACAGAAAAGAAAAAAGCTTTGCATAAAGTTCTCTTCAGAAGAACGAAGCCCCCTCCTACCTAAAAGAAATATGGTAGGAACACAAATAACAACTGTAAATCAGCCAAAAAGCAAAGACAATTTTCTACATTTAGGGAGTGTTTTCTTTCTGCACATCTGGAGCATTCACTAATGTTTCCACCTGGAATAAAGTCATCTAAGGCTCCACTGCAACCAATAAAAATATTTATTTCTTCTTCAAAAACATGCGTAAGACTAATAACTATCATGTTAAATTTTTGAACAGTCATTCAAAAGCTGCTTCCCTAAGAAAAAGTTACGTTACTTGCATCAACATGGAAAATACAATACATAAAAATTTGGACAGTTATGTGGCATAATTTTTTTCTGATCTGACTGCTGGAAAATAGATTTTAGGCTAATCTGTAATGTATTTTAATACTTTAAGTTATTAAGTATTTCTTCAACCCCAAAATGACAGACTTCAGGTAAACAAGAAATGAAAGCCTACAAAGTCACACTTACACTTAAAACTATTCACTTCAATAATTGTAGTCACGTGAGTTATTTTAACAGCACGTGATAAAACAAGCCATTTACTGGGGAAGTAAAACCTGTATTTTGAAGCACGGTTTGGGGAATTTTCTCTCTTTAAAAGTTTTCCATGCACTGGACTACTTTTGTTGCCCCTTTGAGCAGTAGGAAGTATGAAAGTACAATGGGGCTCTAAACATCAGCTATAAGCAGAGTTTTCCAGGGAGGATCTGATGTACGGATAAGATAAATTCTTTTTACAGATGAGAATTGAAATGCATTGCTCTGTTGCATGAAGTTAGTAAGCAGAAACCTAAACTACACTCAGAAGCAGTCTTAGGAAACCCTGCACTCAAATCTCACCAAGACCAAGCATCATGGGCACTGGGCAACTACTTCCCCCCTTTGGCCACTTTTGAAATCCTGTCTTGGCTAAGCAATTTTTTCTAAGCCAAAGAAACCAAAATCCTTGAAGTACCTGTTGTTCACAGCGTACAGCTGCAAAGTTTTAGCTGCTCAACAGACAGGTCTTTAAGCTTTCACAAAGCCGACAACCTCGCAGCTACTAGTCAGAGCTTACATTTCCATAACCGGTTGCGTTCCTACCACAAGGCTCACATTTATTCTGCAAAGGTCGAAGTCAGAACGTCGGCACCTCTCTCTCTTCCAAAGTCATCTTACTTCTTGAGGATTTCTGCACTTAAACCCAGTAATAGCTTCAACAGCTTTCAGCAAGAACCTTTCCATAGTTGACCAAAAACTCTGAAGCCTCTTGCTCTGAACTTCAAAACAGTGGGCATATCACAAGCAGCCAGAAATTACCTGTTGAAAACTGTGGAGCAGTACACACACTAATGGAAATAAAACAGGCACTGGGGGAGATGGTGGGGCTGGGAAAGGCACACACACCAGGCTGACGCTCAGTGTTGATGACCATTACGTCTTGCTGAGATAACTCAGCCCACAGCTATCACCAAAAAATAAGTCAAATGAACTGGAAAAACTACAATGGAGGTAAACCAAAAGATTAGTCTCAAATTTAAGAGAACTATTTCATCCAAGCAAGTTGCTAACTCTTTGGCATCGTATACTTTAATAAAATGATTGGTTCTCATGAAAACAGCTAAACCTGACAAGTAACTTAATGTTATTTTATCACCAGAGGTTTATCTACAGTTCTATTCATACAACAACATTCCAATTTCTCTTTGCACTGAAAACCTTTATATGCATCTGTGTACTCCAGTACCCTTCCTAGTCTTGTACCGAGGAAGGGAGAAGTACTTTCAGGGCAACTGTGCAATCTCTTGAGCCATGACTTCAGGAGTTGTGTGCTTCTTGTGTTCATCTCGATATTCAGCAATACACTTTTTACAGCCATAAAGCGTGTAACATGACAGATTGGAGGCTTCCCGCCACCAAGCAGTCAGGAATCACCAAGGAAAAAAGTCAGCCAGCATTTTGTTTACCTGCACCCTTCTCTGCTAACACTTTGCACCTCTAGTGGCTTCCTGGATTCGGGTCAGGGAGGGAAGGAAGAAAGAGCAGTCCCAGAGAGGGCTCACAGGGAAAAAGAGCTGCTGCGGCAGCGAGGCTCAGCTGCAGAAAGGTTAGGGAAATCTTCACTAAATGGAAGATGATGTTTGATTTTAGCACAAGTAAGAAGGAAGAATTAAGGAGCCAGTACTTGTGATCTGGCAGCCAGTTAACTAAAAGTTCCAAAAACTCAACAGTTAAAGAGCAGTAAATAATTTTCACTATGATCAAGGAAAAAGATTTTAAATTATAACTTATGATGAACAAGCCTCCAACCCAGTACACAGCCTTCCATTTAGAAATTCTTTAAAATAAAATTTATTTGAAATATACATGGCCAATGTACACAGAACTAAGAAAAGACTACTCTTACTTTTACAGCACTGAAACGATGGCTCCATAGTAAGCAGGACTGCTTTAGGTCTGCTGATACTTGTAAGGTGACAACTTACTTCTCTTTCACCTTTCTCACCAGAACTCCTACCAATTCAATACAGTTTGTATACTAGTAGCAAAATCCAAACAAAATCTGTAATCTAGTTAGAAACATTAACTGAACAGAAAAAGAGACTTTGCTTTTATAGACTTTTTTCGTTGTGGCTTGTTCAACCACGACTAAAAAGATTTTTCAAGAACTCTGAATACTTCAAAATAGCTACTACAGCTTTTGCCGAAAGGCAGAAGAGAGGAGACACTGCGTTTTACAGTTTGGGTTTCCTGTGGGGAAGATGGCGAGAGAGGAAACAAGACCCAGTGCCGTGCTTTGCAATGACTCAATTCATATTTTAATCCTCTGCTCTGAGACTGAATAATTTCTGGCACCAGTCAACTCATTTTAAAACAAAACCTATAGTTCTGCTCAAACTTCAAAGCTTAAAGTGTTTCAATAGCACCAGGGACACTTCTTCCTGTAAATATTTACTATTAAGGGGTTGAGATAGAGCTGTGATAAATGACAATTAGGTAAGACAGGATTTTGTGATTTGCACTGTTTTGTACCATACCAGCATTGGTTTGGAAACACAGGACTAGCTTCAGCTACAAGATGCGTGATGTGACAGCAGCCAGCTTCTCTGGATGAAGAGGAACACTGGAGGAAAAGGCCTGTTTTGATTCTCCAAATAACAGTCTCATGTACACAGAATTGCTACCTAAAAAAATATTGCTGAAGGACAGCCGTGCACACAGAGATACTGTACACACACAGGTCAGTGTGACTAGGTTGTGTTGCCTAAAACAGGTAGATAAAAAACTAAATAGAGTAGTTAGAATTCAGCTCAGTGGCAACCAGCAAGCCAGAAATGTGGCACGTGGTCTTGCTCAGATGAGGTTTTCTTCTGGTTTCCTGTCCAGATTTTTTTTTTTTCCCCACTTCCCATCCTTCATTATTGTTACTTGAGCAACGAGATAAACCTTCCCTTTAGTACCAAGGCCACATTCTTGAGACACAGTAGGTCTGATGCGTTCACGTGCTCAGTAAAACATGTGAAATGCATTCAGAATAAAACCTTTCACATTTCTAACTCCCGTGCATCTGGTGAAAGCACTTCTACTTTGCTATATTTAGATGAAAATATTTATCAATTACTCTCCGTGCTCACCCTAGGAAATCATTTCACCATCTCCACTCTCGTCACTTTCCAACATAAAGTGGATTTTACATTCTAGTGTTACCACTTGCACGTAGCCATTGCGCATGCAGGACTTTAATCTGCACTAGTAATTTCCTCCTTTGTAGAACACCGCAGGAAAGCAAAAGGAGCGGATGGAAGAACCGCGTGCTGAAGGCAGCAGTGCCTGGGCATAGGGCTGCCAGGGGAGGCAGTGACAAAGATGTAGTGGCAACACCTGAGGGAAAGGAGCAGAAGAAGTGGTGGGCAGGAAAGAAGAACAAGAGGCAGAATCAGAGAGGTCGGGGTGCAATGAAGCCGTCAGCTCACTACAGCCACAAGTTTCACAACCACAGCTCTCGCCTAACGTTTTTTGGGGAAAAAGGCCCACCTCTCTGCTTAATTTGCACAGTAAAGACCTGGCCTTTACAAAAAGCCAAAATAGCAAAAAGGAAAGCTGGAAGTTTTCATGAAAAGGGGAGGGGGAAGGGCTGCTGTAAATCAGATGTTAAAGTCACTGGGTAAGACAAGCAGGGAGAGCTCTAACTGAAAGAAGTTATGGCCACATAACAGACATACCTGCGACATTTTGGGGAGGCAGAGGGCAGGGAATAGTTGCTGAAGTAACTACTGAATTTGGGATTCAATCCCAAGATGCTTAGCCTCCAAGATGTATTGAGAAACACAGCAGCAGGAAGAGATTTCTGGCATGACAGAGGGAGAATACAAACAGGCACGTACAGCTGGAGGCAAGGGACTGAAACAGAAGACCATAAGAAAGAAGAATATAGAAAAAGATCACCTTCTCCAAAAGCTTTCTACGTAGGCTTCCCTAAACCCTCCCTCTAAACCTTACCCTGAAACTTCTTGTTTCTAAGACTAACAAGGACTTGGTGCCTCCAGAGCTGTCTGTTTTGTCTAGAAATCACATCAGGTCTAATAAAAACTATCTTACCCTGCATGCTTGCTTCACTTATTTTCAGTTCGTCACCTCACATTGCTACTATCACCGCTAGCCCCTTCCCTCTTCATGCATGATAAATATTTTACTCCAAATCACATGGAAAAAACAAATGGTGGAAAAACACAAATTTCAATGCTGTAACTCCATTGTTTTCCAGATACGAAAGGTTTAGAGTATAATATTTTTTTGTGGCACGTACCTGTAAACCAGTGATACTACTAGTACTGCAAAATATTACCAGACTTGCAGAATTTGCTCTCATGGAAATATCAGTTTAACCAATTTTTCACGTATTTTTTTCCTTCAAAATACAGCATTTATTCACAAAGAAGAGATGCAAGCAATATTTTCTGTGGCTAGGCAAAAAAAAAAAAAAACAACAAAAAAACCTCAACAACTCGCAAAGACAGTTTTGTAATTAAAATCTGAGTAAATTTTTACCAATGAAAGTTTTACTAGTGACACCTATGGATGTTTAATAAAAAAAGAACTAGTTATTTCATGGACAGGTTAACTTCTACCTCAATACACAACATTTAACCAATGAAAGAACAACTGCTATCCTAAAGACAAAGTTTAATTTTGCCCAGATTAAAACTCTTGAGCTCAGAGTGAAATCAGTCCTGCAGAAACTTTACACGCACCAAGATATGAACACCGTTTCTTGTGGAGAACTTGTAAGAAATAAGAGGTCTAACAGGAGCCTTACATGACTCAACCTATGAGGAAAGTAGAACTGAATTAACACCTGCAGTTAATTAACAGTTGCCTCAGTCAATAGCTTTCCTTTTATAAGTAGTTAAAGACCCTATTTCTTAGATGTGTATAGCATGTGGACCCTTCACAGATGACATCTATATAAAAAACCATAAACAGGATTTGTTGTAGAGCCAATGATGTTTTGTGATGAAACCTGACTTAAATTTAAATTAGTTTTTATTTTAAACACACTTAAAATTATATTTTTCCCAAAACATGTTAGAATAGTTTCTGCATTTGATATGTTAATTATGGATTTTAAAGGAATTGTTCTATACCTAGAAAAGGTATTAAAAGCAGGCCTTATGCCACAAAGAACTAAGTTTGTGGACCATCATAAACATTTGTTTTATGACTTTTTGGAATTCTTCAAAGAAAACCTTCCAGATCCTGCTCTTCTGGGCTCCCCAGATGTATCAAATGCCAGAAAATAAGCCAGTTTAAAAGAAGGCTGTGTACAGTATCACTGCAATGATGTTATTTTCAATACTTGAAAAAACATGCTTTCCTGTAGCAAGCAGGAAAATCAGAGAATCGTAGAATCATTTAGGCTGGAAAAGCCCTCCAAGATCATCCAGTCCAACCTTTAACCTAGCACTGCCAAGCCCACCATTAAACCATGTCACTAAGCTCTGAATCCAAACGTTTTTTGAAGACCTCCAGGGATGGTGACTCAATCACTTCCCTGGGCAGCCTGTTCCAATAAATCTTTCCCAGACTACAGTTTGCAAGCATATCGAGAAAACAAGACTTTTTTTTTTTTTTTTAAATGGAAAAGAAAAGTAAAACTAGCTCCTATCATGCCAAGGAACCTTCCAGCTATTAGCTTTTGCAGTATTGGTACCAAGTCTGCAGAAAAACACTCAGTGCTGTAGCTTCCATGAAGTGCCTTCTCCAGGTGGCATGGAGACCTCCCAGGGGACACGGTAAGACACAGATAGGCAGATGATAAGATACAGAAGATAAAACACTATTTCCCTTCATGGGGCATAACTGGCAGGGTCAGGGTGGCAGGCGGCTGCAGGGTGCCCTGTATGGTAGGAGACCACGACCTGCCCTGTGCCACTCGTGGCATGTGGATATGGTGCTGATACGGCTGCAAGAGTCCCAGCGAGTGCCAGAGGAGCACTCGTGACCCAGCTCAACCATATTTAAGACAGAGCAGCAACTGCCTGGGCCTAGGGAGACGTGGGGGAAAGACTGCCAGGGGAACATGGTGCTGGGGATGCGCTATTGATAGGAGAGGCTTTGTGCCAACACAGCGCGTCCCTGAGGGACCCCTGCCCACAGGTGACCAACGCCAGGGCAGGGACAACCCTGAGGGAGTTTTTGCGTTCTCAGTACTCAAATCCGTGATAAGATGCTTGTGGTAACTCGCAGGAAGTCAAATTAAGTAAAAGCTCCCACAGTTGAGGCTGTTTGGCCCATCATGGGAACCAGTGGAGAACGTGGGCAGCACCGAGACCTGGCACAGCCCAGGATGAGAGCAACTGTAGTGACTCCGCAACTCCAGGGGGAGCCTTGATTCTGGTACTGGGAATTTCTGGTGGTGTTTATGGTGGCAGTGGTGTGCCCACTGCATATGGCAGGGGTGTGCAAATGATGTGTTAACAGGTGGGAAATGCAGAGTCCCAGGGGACCCATGAAACGCCTGCCAGACAGGAAGGTGAAAGCTCAGCAACGGGTCTGCGCCTGCCGCAAGCCCTGTGCAGGAACCAGGAGCACCAGGCAGGGGCTGCAGAGGGGCTGTGGTGGCCGTGGCACCCCTGTTTCGTGGTGGGGTGCTCCAGGGCTAGCCGTGTGCTCCCGGCAGGGCTCAGGAGGACAACAACCAACCTCAGCAGCAGCAGAATGGAAAGTAATGCGACAGCTATGCAGAGAAGCATCTTCTTCAACACAGGGTGCTAATGCATGTATCTGCAATTCAAAGGCAATTTGAGAAACAAAATAACCAGGCTGACCAGTCAGACCATAGGCCAACTTGCCAGCATAGATTTAGTGTGGGAGTATAAAGGTGGGTCCATGAAACTGCTGCATACGCCAAGAGGGATTGGATTTACCACTGGGGCAGAAAACACAGCTTAGGCTTGTCCCAAGAAGCCATAATGCAAGCAACGAGGCAGTGCGAGATCCGTGGAATAACACAACACACTTGGAAAGTATGAATGAAGAAACAGCATGTGTGATGCGAGACAGGAAAGCCTGGAGAAGCCTGGCAAGCTGATCGGCCTCCTTTCCTCCAGGAACATCGGCAGGTACTGTGTTCTCACAGCGGCAAAGCTAGCAATGGGTTGCTAGAAGTTTTTCCACTCGGAAAGAAAACGTAGGCAGCATGCTAGAAGAAACAAACACGTATTTGCTGGCATCAGGGAATGCAGCCTAGGCTAGAATCAGGTATCAGCAGTCATTTCAAAAACACAGCGGTCCAGGAATGAAAGGAAGGTCAGGGAGCAGAGCATGTGCATCATATTCCCTATAATCCACAGGCATCTGGCAAGGGAGACCAGTACAATGGCTTACTTAAAACTATGCTCTGGAGAAAAGGGAATCTCACCTCTAGGAAGCTGTGGGGCTAGTTAAGAGAAAGGCAGGAACCTGTCATAGGAGCCCTGCAGGAAATTAGATACCTGAAGTTCACCTGGGTGATAAGTACCAGCCAGCCCTGGTGACATTAGGACAGAGATAAATTCACATCTCTTCCCCTGCAACAGACAAAATCCAGAAGGAAGGGGTCTTTATTGCTTGAGGACCTAGGTTTACTTACTAGGTGGCCTTTGAAAAGGGGATAATGAAATATGCTGTTACATATGATAAATAATCTTATTTTACTTCACTAACTATGCTGTGTGTTTTGCAGACACAAGACCTGAAGCCTGTAGTCAGCATTTGGACTTCTATGATGTCAACCCCATCCAGACTGTACGGACAAGGCTTGGATTTAGTGATGGGTCCACGTTCAAACTGTGATGTTAAGGCCTATAATCTGGTTCTCAGAGAGCAAGGGCTGGGGAGGGGAAATTTTAGGGAGTGTATGTGGACACTGTTACAGCACTAATTCTTGTTGTCTTCTCTGCAGAGAGGTAGGGTAGAGTTTGCAATGAATGTCTATTAAGGTTGTGATGATGTTAAAAGAAAAATTTAGAACAAGATGCATGCTCAGAGAGTCCCTAAATACCTGTTTCTCAAGAACGTACTGGGCATGGCCCGGGCAGGGTTTCAGCAGTAGAGGGCTTCAGGGTGCCCCATGTGGGAGGAGGCCACGAACTGCCCTATGCTGGTCACGGCCATGTCCAGTTGGCACTGAAACAACTTGTCAAACACCTTCAAGTGGTCTGTGGAGCACAGAGGACTCCTGCTCAAACACACTTAAGAAACAGCAGCATCCACGAGGGGCAGAAGACATACGGAGGTGCTCTAAGAGCCACACAGAGGAAGACACTGCTAAGGGGAAACGTGGCTGGAGACGTGCTTTGGGCAGGAGAGGCTCCATGCCAAAAGGGTACATCCCTGAAGCTGTGCAGCCATGGGCTGCCCTCACCAAGGCAGGGACACCTCTGAGGGACCATGGGCAACCCACAACAGGGCAAAGAGGAGCAGAAGAAACCAGCAGGAAGCACGGAGAAGCAGCAGAAAGAAACCGTTAGACATACGACCTTCCTGCTCTGCCTGTCACCCCACCGAAGGAACAGGGAGGGACTGAGTGCAACCAGCGACAACCAGGGAACCTGAGACTAGCAGGGTGAGGAGGAGAGGTGTTGGGCTTAAGCTGAGCCTAAGCAAGGGGGAACAGCTTAAGCATTCGATTCATTCTTTTTCTCAATACCCAAATCCATGATTCAGTTTGTGTTAACTGACTGTAAGTCAAGTAAAAATTCCCTAAGTTGAGACTGTTTTGTTGATGACATTCTCTCAAAACTCTTTTACTAGACTGCAAAGAGTATGTTCCTGTGCCAGAGCATGGAAAAGCAGTTTGACTAAACGAAAGAGGCTTGCCCCTGTCAAGATGATCTTAACTGATGAAGATTACTGTTATTACAGTAGTTCACTAACACAGCTGTCACTTGATGAAATACAAGGTTATTGCAGTGAGGGGTTAAGATAGCAAGAGCTAACTCAGAATCCTTTCTCAAGTGCAGGCGACCCCATCACACATACCAGAGTAACATCAGGGAAATATTGAAATTGGTCTTGGCTGGACAGCAGTAGGCTGAGTCATACTTAACTCTTGCCAAGTTAAATCACTGTAACTAGAGAAAGCTTAGGGATTGTTGCAGTGATGTCATTTTGATGTAGCAGTGCAGTGGCCATTTTATATAAATAATAACACACAAAAAGCTCTTATCCATCTCAAATTAGAGGAAACAGAAACATGGAACAGTATGTGCTGCACTTTTCAAGTTCATGCTGCCATGTATGCACACTGGCACCACTACTAAAAGTGTTTAATTGAAACAAAGTTCATTTATTCCTTTAATTAGATTTAAAGGGCAAACAACTGTAGAGACCACAAAGCAGAGGTCGGTATCCAGCAGTCCCTGCACCACCTACCTGCTCCAGATGAAAGCTCTATCCACAAGATTACTCATTTAACCTTCTTTCACCCAACTAGTCATTTTTCTCAATGCTGACTTGCCTCAACAAGAAATCGGGAGCAGACGTGTTTCCTTCCCTCCACTCAGAGCTCTATAGTTACCGCAGTCGTAGGAAGAAGGGATCTCCGTCTGTAATTCACCTTAGGCTACTGATCTTACAACACAGATACTTCGGCTCCCAGCAAGTATTTTCCTCACCTCCCAGTGTTCACTACCACAACTATTTCTGGTGGCAATTATGTTTCAATCAACAAGCTCTATTCAATTCTTGTGAAGAATACTTCAAGCATATATTCTCAAGTCTAAGCCCTAGATCCTCAGTAAGCAGACACTTTTTTTTTTTAATGTTGTGATCTTTCAGCAGTATAGAAGGGAAACCGAGCCTTCTGTCTGTGTGCAAGCTCTAGCAGTTTTCTGTTGCTCATCATGCAAGGATTTTTATTATTATTATTTAATTCTTCTTCTGAGGTGCTGTGCTCTTCACATAAATTGTGCAGAAAAACTGTTACCTCATACTTCTCTTCATTGGATTTTGAAAATCAGATGCCGGGCTAACCTTGTGGTTTTGCAGATTTAAGATGGCTGAGCCAACCTCACAACCAGCCACAGCAGGAAGTCTCCTTCCCCCTCTGCCCCTGCCCACCTCGTTTCCACTCTCTCTGATGCTTAGTCCTGCCACTCCCTTGCGCTGGCTCTGACACCCCTCAAACCCTCTGCAGAACACACTCAATGCACCGGATTAGTCATTTGCTGATTCACCAAGCTGAATCATCTTGATACAAGCTCCGATGGGCACCAGACCAAACACAGATGGAGAGAAAAGGAGGGATCCCACTTCTTAGCAGTGGCAAGTTGCTAGACTGGCCGTATAAAGCGATGATATAAAAATTCACTTTCGACCTTCCTCTGGATTCAGCCCCAATGACATCCAAATTCCAGCTTTGCCTGACTTGCGGAGCTCACACTTGGCAAACAAAAAAATGCTCCAATACCAGTTGTGAGGTTAAACTGCGAGCTCAAAGTTCACCACTGTTTAATAACACATTCAAATACTCATACATCGACAATTGTTCGAACCATGATGGCTTTCACGTGCCTAAAATGTATGACTCAATACAAGTTCTCACTCCCAAGGCCATAGATTTGCATGCTTGAATTACGAAAGATAGCACTCCAAGGGAAACCAGTCATGTCCAAACAGTTGCATGACAGCTGAACTACTCACAGCACAATATCCTTAACTTTTTACAGCAGTTCTGTGAATTTAGATTACATACAGCCTACCAGCACCAAAATTCAAAATTTCAAAAGCATACAACTCGGGCTTTCTCTTTATTTTAATCTAAGATTGCACCACCACAGATCTGAAATTCCTCTGAGCTGCTCCACCCTCCCCAGACTGACATTCTCAACGGTTCTTGAATTCTTATGGATTTTCTTTAAGAAAAAGTGTCCAAACTAATTATAACCTATTTATGTGGTTCATATTACCAGCATTGACCAGCAATCTGATAAATTAACCACAGTTTTAGAAGCAATCTTTTAAAAATGCAGCAGCAGTTTCTTCAGAATTCCAAACAAAACCCCTGAAGGTGGTTTTTGCAAACCTTCCCTTCAACAAAACAGAAACCAGACAGCCTGTATTCACCTCCAGACTTCTAGGCAGTAAGTTTAGAAAAGCTATTTTTGAGTGACTCCAAATACTTCCACATCTTAAGAGCATGCATCATGCAAAAGATCTTGCTGTCCAAGACTGTGAGGACTGCTTGCAGAGGCAGAGGAGCACATTTTCCAAGTAAGTAGTAAGATATCTCAATGTTAGCAGCATGAATCATCTGTAAGTTTTAAAGTCGGTTATTATAAAATGGTACTATTTTTCCATGAATCCAGATTTGCTAACCTAGCAGTTAAGACTGCAGTGAGGCCACAGTAGTAGAACTCAATTCAACTAGGCTTGAAGCCGAATTGTTTATCTGGCATCCTGCAGTATCTACAACTTCCAGTCAAAGCTAGGAACAGGTATTTTTCTTTCTCTCCCACAGCAAAGAGATACAGAAATTTAAGCTTTGAAACAGTACTTCTACAAAGAACTTGCAAGAAAACACCTAGACATAGCATCAAGTCTGCTTATCAACACGGTAAAAACTGCTTCTCATAAGGAAGTCACGTAAGTGGGAAATGACAGCTTGCACCGCATTTTCCAGTTCAGGAGCCTGGCCATTAGCTTCCAAATGGGTGGTGGGGGCACGACACAGTATAGGGAACTTTGCTAATTTTCTCAGATCAAATACACGATTGCATACACGCCGTTCTCATCAGCGTTCAAGAAAACCGACCCTGAAGCCACGAGAAGCTCTCAGAAAACACGCTACTACGCTACTGCGTTTCACGCTGCAGTTTTGCCATAATAATTAATAATAATACTAAGGCTGGCACGCCAAGGCAGACTTTCTGGCGAGCGAGTAACTGTTGCCCCGAAATTACCGTAACTCTGCTTTCTTTCCTAAAATGGAAGCTGAGCGACAGCAGAGCTCCCGGCCGCGCCGAAACTCCCGGCTACGGGGAAACCGCCCCGCACGGGCGGACGGCAGAAAGAGCCGCTAGGGCGAGGACAGCGAGTGCCCGGGCAGGTCACGCACCGTCGGGGTTTCCAGCACGGGAGGCGGGCAGAAAGTTCAGGAATAACTTCCCAGTTAGTTAAAGTTTAAGGACGAAAATTAAGGGAGGGGGTGGGCGCGAGGCTCCCTTTGTCCCCGCAGCCCCTCGCCCCGCTCCACCGC
>VXAL01015773.1:2432-48183 GCA_013399475.1 Chauna torquata
AATTTAGAGTTCCTATTTCCTATATTTCTTATTAACATCATCAAAAAAATCATGTCAGGTTCCTTCCTTTGCCCTTTATAATTCAGCATATTAGTCAGAAATAGCTCAGAAAAACAGATGTCTAAGAGGTTGTCAAGTATTGAAAATGAGACCACTGTTTTTAAATTCTTATGTTAGGCTGGTACTAAAGCAACAGAAAAATGATAGGTAGGACAAATGTGCCAAATAAAAAGAAGCCACATCACATCACTGTATTATTTTTCCAACACCATATGAGACACTGAGTTGAAATCTCAGAAATAACAGCTTACTCAGCAAACTTGTAGGGTTACCTATCATCTATCGGGTCTTAGCAGAGTTTCAGTGCCAAATGCTGTTTCTCGCGGCAGCTCAATTTTCATCAAACTCTCATGAAGTATAGCAGGTAGGAAACTATCAGAGACAAAGCAAAAAGACAAATATGTCTGTGTAGACAGTGATATGCAAGTCAAACTGTTCATTAGCAGGTCTAACCACTAAGTAGAAAGAGAAGTAATCAAAAAACTGGGAACACGGAATTTCTGTAGACACCTATTTTTTTATGTTATACACCAAGGACCAAATTCTGCCTATTTTATTCTGTAAGCAAGATCACTCTAATCAATGAAATTAAGCATATGCTAAAGTTAAGTATATTGTTAAGTGCCACCTATAGAAAGCTGCTTCCTCAAACTGAGGCAAATGCAGAATATGTACTTGCCAGCTTGCATGATCTGCAAAGATTAGATTTCTGTATTGACGGTCTTCTAAAAACAGAGAAGAAAAATTTTAAATTCTAACTAATATTTGACACATTTTAAAAACACTACATATGGGAAAATTAAGAAGTTTTTTTAATTGAGGGAGGAAAGGCCTTACTAAAAAAGAAAGAGGACTGCATTTAGATTTTGAATTTAGTAGTACAAATTTCTGTCCTGCAACCGAAGTGATTTGCAATTTCCCATGGAGAGAAAAGGCCCCTCTCCCAATTACATGCTTTCATCCTTGTGAGGACTCTGACACTCATTTCCCCGTTTGTCATTCGGCTCTTTAAACTAGCAGAATATTGAGTTTTTATTTTTGAGGTTACTTTTCTGTTCATTTAGTCAGATAAATCAGCTCATGGTAATGTCATATGAGTACTTGACACAACACAAGGAAGATGAAGGGAGGAGCATGCTGCTGCAAATGCGGGGGGAAAAAGGAAGTAGAAGAAGTGACATTACCCTCTTGGAGGTGAATAAAATCATTCAGTCACCTTGGTGGAGTTTTTTTGTTTCCTTCTCTACAAGGAGGGATCATATAATTAATGCCAGTGAAGGTCATCATACAGTGCAATACAGATTTTAGCTAAGAAAGCAATGTGATAATGACACCATCAACTCTGATCATTTAGGGAACACAAAAGAGAAAGATAAATACAAAAAGCAGAATTAAGAACAGAGTAGTCTGAGCCCCAAAGTTCAGATCTGGACATTACCTCCAGTCCACCTCAAGTCTAGCTTTTAATAGATTTCAGAGACACTTTAGCCATAAAGCAAGTATTTTCCTTTCAACTCTGTACTCAGTGCACAGAAGTAAAACTTCACGTAACAAATAAAATCAGAAATCAAACAGTTCACTGCTCTGATTCTGATCTAAAACTGAATTTAAATAGAGGTTGGCTAACTAGGAAGCTCTACAGAGTGCCATAGTCAAATAAAAAGAAATGTTTAAGGAATTATTTATAAAAATAGTTAACTTGCCACATAAATACCACAGTTCCATTATTTTTTGTATCTGTACTAACCATGGACTAGCCTGAAAATAAAATGGTTTGATGCTAACATTGTGGCAATGTCTATATTGGGAATTAAACTGTTTTTTCTTTAATTGGATTTTATAAAACGTCGGCACAATAGTGAGAAAATATAATTAATAAATCAATCATACAAGGAAAAAAGATTAGAACTTTTCTCTGTTATTGTGCAGTCCTAGTGCTTTACGATTGCCCCATCACAAAGTTGAAATATGTTCAAAATCCCCTGTAAGATCCAGTCTGTTCAGGACAAAATTTTGCTGTCCTTTTCCTTCCACTTTCTTATTTTGGGATTGATTGCACCTACATAATTTCACAAGCTCGTATGGATTTTGCAGCTCAGCCTCTAAGAATAACAAATAACTAGGACACTTTACTTTCAAAGACGTGTCATGAGCTGAAGTTAGAAGCCTGTGGTAAGTTAATTTGTTTCTGTTAATGAAAATTTATAGTTTTCATTGCAAAACATTTTCTCTATGACCAGACAACCTTAACTGGAAGCACTCCAATTTAACAGCAGCGCTTTACGATATTTTTTTTTAAACATTAGCATTAAATATGTGCTTACATATACTTATCCAAACCACATTAGCTCTGATTGTGCTAGGCATGATATATGCATTCAGTAATAAAATAAGAAGTCTCCATTCCAAACAGCCTACAGTCTAAGCAGACAAAATGAAAGAAGATAATGACTATTTTGGAGAAAAAAACTGAGGCAAAGTTCAGAATCATAACCAATGTGTTAGGATATAAATAAACCATCACAGATATAGGAGTAGAACAAGGATCTTCTAAGTCCCTCTTCAGTGCCTTAGCCATAAGCCTTCTTCCCAAGAGTAAAATGCAGTATGGCTTACTATTATATTCTGAAGGTTTTTAATCAAGTAATATTTGGATTACATATAAACACATCATTTTCTCCGAAAAGCAAAAACAACTATTTTTCTGACACCGTGCTACTCTTTAATGACTTTCCAATTTAAAACGAAAATGTAATGACCTGTGACTTCCCTCATATCCCATTTACTCATCTTTTCCAGCAGCAATCCAGATTTTCTCCTGCATCTGAAACTGTTGGTGGATTTTTCAGGAACAAAGAAAACGTTAATAGTCAGACTGAGATTTGCTCATCCTGGGAGTGGACACCTGATGGAATATTTGGGGATGTACCTGAAAATTCCTTTTTTTTTCAAGAGTTCTAAGACAGCAGTGGTAACATGCCAATGCAATACTGTGAAACAAAACAGATTTTTTCCTTCATTATTTATAGACTGAATATGCTAACCCTGAAATGGTTAAAGACCAAACAGGGCCTCAGTATTATGTGAAACTTAGCGCCTCGGGTGGCCTTATGCCCTAAACCATTATAAAACATTGACTCAAGAGAGATCAATACCAACATATCCTGGCAGTACTGGAGTTTGGAGCTTATGAAATCTGACAAAATCACAGCCTGAAACTGTAATTGGCAGAGAATAACAGAATTTGTTATTACTCCTATTATACTTTTAAAATGAACATGTTTGGTACATGTTTATCGGAAAAACAATGAAACTTCAACTTCAGCCTTCATTACTATTTTAGGACCTTGCATTTTTCTTCTCTTTAGTCAACAGAGCCACCTTCGGATGAGGATCTGGGGTTTTGTTTTGGTTTTTAAAAAAGGGAGATTATTCACATGTAGGACTAGAAAATTTTGCTACATTTACTAATACCATATTTCCAAGCAGCAGTCAGTGCAATGTGTAAAACTTTCTGGAATTAACAGATCAAAGAGGAAAAGGAAAGATAGCAAGACACTGTACCTTAACAGCTGCATGCCAATTACAACCCTCTGTTAACAAAACATCTACTGGAGGTGTCTTTGTCCCCTCACTTGCACAAATTCAATTAGAGATCTCTTTTCCTTTCACACAGCTCAAAATTTCAAACAGGTTTCACCTAAAAAAATGAATGATCTCCATTTCATTTAATTGAAGGCATTATTACACATTTTTATCACCACCCTAGTTGTTATAAATTATGGTTCTTTCACCATTTGATAAATTATGCAACTTTCATCTTTGTGCACTTTTAAAGTTCACCTCTAAAAAGGAGGTCTTCTGTATAAAAAGGAACCCTCTTGATCACGTGAGATAGTTTAAAGAGATGTGTATTACACGAGGTGAGGTATCAACAGAAATCTGCCACGGTGTGCACCTCTAGTTAACGCCACCTGTAGCACACTAAATGTATCTGGCATTATTAGAGCCTCACGTTTTTATCTAGCTGAAAAACTTGCAATGCTTTCCTGGTTGCTCTGTTTGTCAGGATTCCAGGAAGCTGCATATGGCCGTATGACAGTATCAGCAGCATTCAACATAGTCAGAAATAGTATAAATTGAGGATCTAAATATAATAAATTTTAAAGAATAATCATTTGAAAGCTTTTGGGGAAGTTTTGCTTTTCGGCATGCGAACCTTCAGTTTATACTCAGATCGTATTTTCCTTATATTCTCTTCACCTAAAGATGACTACTTCAGATGCAATTCCTAATCACAAAGTCTCTAGTCCATTGCTTACTAGAAGCTTTTAGGATTCATTAAGACAATGACTTTTCTTTCTAATTTTGGTCCTTTTTTCCCTATGCATTTACTGCTGGTATGATACAAGGAGCCCTTATGATTGACAAAAGATGGGAGGAAGGATGCTTAAGATAAAGTGCTCCAGTTGTAAGTCTGTCATCTATTTTGCTAATCTGCCATGAGGAGTTTCTGCAGAGAACTCAGGTCAGGCAGAAAACTGAGGGCTGAACAGGACATACATACAGTGTACACACCATTTGGAAAATTCGAGCTGTTTCAGCACATCAAATCAGTAGAAAAACTATTCACTTCTGTTGTATTAGTTTTCTGCCAACTCAGTGCACTGAAATGGCTCAGCAACCCAACGACCAAGGGGGTTTGGGAAAGGGACTGGTCAAAAGCAAGAGACAGCAACAAGTCAGCCAGCAGTCGGATTGCCTTTGGCTGCTAGAGCGCTACAGTCTTAAGCTCTTGTCATTTTTTACCTTTGATTGGCTTATCAAGAGGTCAGACGGGGAGCAGTGCTGTTGTAAGGATCAACAAGTTTCTGAAGTTTCCATCTTAACTTCTGAAGCACCAAAGGCCTTCATAGAAATTAGCCTAACTTGTAATGTGAGGCGAACTGGTAACAGAGAAACAGTGAAGGTAACTGAGCTACATTGTTATTCAACAGCTTAGGTTTCTTTGATCCTTTCAATAACTAAGGTGTTTTTGCAAATCTGTGAAACACTTTATCCATTTTTTCCTCCTCCCCCACCCACCAAAAAAATCCCTATTGAATCCAAGGATTTGGGAGCTATCCTTAAGTGTGGCAAACCAGTTACTTGTTGCAGGTCTACAAGGATAAAAGCTCTGAGGAAAGAAAGGAAATGAGAGAGAAAAGTGATTGTTTCTATTTAAAAAAATCTACCTATAGATTTATTGACTTCACTTTTGTTTTAAGTTGTCTAGATATCTTGCTAATTAGTATGCAGTATAATTCATAAAACAAGCAGAAAACTGAGAAAATCAAAGGCAAAAAAAAGCCAGGAAATTGCACTTCTCACACTACTTGCTGCAGTCTCTTTCAACCGTTTGTTTACTGCATCTTACAGATGTGACTTAGTTATAAGACCTTTATTATTTGTGGAGAACACTTATCCAGTCTATGCCACGTTCTGCCCTCAAGTGCACAAGCGCAGTGTCACCAGGATTGTATGCAAGCACCTAAATGTTCTTTACTATCTTACGTGAAAAAGATTTTTAGTATTCCTATTGAGGAAGAAACATCACTTAACTATACTGTGGGAAACTTAAAATCTTTCATCTAAATTCTCTTTCTTCCTTTTTTACTGAAGCAGCAAAACAGTGTTGTCTGATTTGCAGAGTACCTTGCAAAAATTTAATCTCCTCTAGAACTCTGCCATTTTTATAACAGCATTATTTAGTAACCTTAAAATAATTTTCTATATATTTATATTGCTTCCAGTGAATTTGCAAATTTACAAAGCTTTTCAGAAAATGACTGTGTAGCCTAGAATATGGTCTCCCAACCCCTGCAGGTCTTTCATGGAGGTTTGCCTTTTAAACCTGAAGTCACAATTTTAGGTGACAGCAAAACACGGAAATGGGAAGAACAGGGGGCACCAGTCATACAGCAACGCATCTCCCTGCTGGGCCGAGAAAAGATCATCATGCTCTAACTGGAGGAGAAAGAAGAAAGAGTTAGCAGTAGCTGCTGCTCTTGATCGTTCCTAATCTCCTTAAGGAAAAATGCTGAGACTTTTTGGTGGAGCAGGGAGTAACTGGTCGGCTTGGAAAGAGAATCACACTTGTGTCTGCAGTTGGCCAAGAACAGAAGGAAACAAAACTGGAAGCGTAACTGGATGCCAAAAGGGTACACGGCAGAAGAAATTCTGCGAACTACTCACCACAGATAAACTTATTTTCTCACGATTTTTGTAGCCATGATACAGCAAATAATGCCAATGTTATTTTATTTGGGAGGGAATTCCGTCTTAATTTGATGTCTGAATTAATGTCTGAACTTCTTCAAACCTTCAAGAATAATAGATTAAATTTTGCAAGGAACTTTCAACATTTTCTTTTAAAACATGACTAAAATAACTGACACTGTTTTTGTGCAGCATAAAAGTGTTTTTCTAGACTTGTCTACAGACTATATTATGTATTTCATTGGATTATCATATAATATCTAAGAACATTTTCTTCTGTAATTTGCAACATGTTTCTGTTACATTAACGGAACAATATGAACTCATCTCTTCAGCTAATTAAGTCCCACAGAAATATCCTCAGATGTGTTAGTTGCAAACTGCATTGAGTAGCAAAAATGTTGGCATATTTCAAAGATACAGCATTCACACCTTACTAGGATTCAGCTTGTGATCACATTCATAATTCCTTTGACCCTCCACCCCTCAATTCACACTACTTTCATAAAACCTTCAAAATTATCCATGATCCAAAATTGTCTATAGTGTGGAATAGTAACAAAAGTCAAGCTAGTAAAAGTCAAGAGGAAAAAAAAAAAGGGAAAAAAAAAACAGCAGATAAGCCATGAAAAATGTAACCCAAAACCACACCGGTCATGTAAATCCATAAATTACACCATTCAAACAGATGTACTCTGATTTCTGATTTGGTCTGTAGACTAGACCAAATTATACCATTCCTCTAAACTTCCTGACTCTTATTAAGTTCTTGGAATATTAACCAACAACTTTTAACAGACCAAAATCTTTTATAAAATACTATTCATTTCAAACTCTAGAACTCGCCAATGACCCTGAATTCATTAGCAGCTAGGATTACGTTAGATAATATTCCTAGACATATATTCAAGTTGTCACAAGTTGAACTTCCTATAAAAGCTAGCCAAGCAACTACTTAGTCCCTTTTCCCAAAATGGCACAGCTTGTATCATGGGGCACTAAAACTTCAAGTGTTGTTCATGTACACACATTAGCTTGTTTCTTTTCCTATTTTAAAAAGTTTGTTCTGAGAATATAAAGCTTTTAAAGAGGCATGGTTTTACTCATAAAGATCCATAAAGGCCACATAAAGATCTTCTGTAAAACACACATGGTATTTTAAGGCTGGTGGAAAAAATCTGGTATTTGTAGACCTTGTTGGGAAGGTGACACCTTGTGAGCTATTTGCTGTTTCCCAGGTAGCTTCAAAACATACTTGCTTACAAGGTGTCCTTGCTGTATGTTAAATTCTGCTCTGTGAAAAAAGTAGTGCCGTAGTGTCACCTAGTGGGAAGCTCTGCTTGTTGCCTCGTGTTTTCCCAGTACCAACAAATAATGTGTTAAATAACAAAAAGGAAAATTGATGTGTTGTTTTTAATTGCTTTCTGACATTCCACATTCCAGTCCACTATATTCCTGTTACAGGCCCTTTTTTTTCCTCCTTTCCTTTGCTAAAAAGCAGGTGATAGTTCAGAGTAGAACAATATATATACTATATTTTTCCTCAGACTTAATGTACATCTGATGAGTATTAGGTCTTAACTGGCTGATTTAAATATACGCTGAGTTCTGTTGCTGTTCTTTGGTTCCATGTCAGTATTTTAATGAAAGCTTCTATTCACTATTCTACTCTATCTTTTCCTTTATTTACTACAATGACACACATTTCCACCTAATACTATTTCCATTTCCTCTCAGGAATTCTTATGACTTGTGAAATGACAGTTTCAAACAGATGATTCTTTCAGTAGTAATGAGGATTGTTTCAAGGATGGTGGGTGTATTTGCATTAGGGAGCATAAATTTGTGGTTTAAAAAAAAATGATTGCTTTGAGTCAAAACAGGTGTGATGACACCGGGAAATAATCTTTTTTTTTTTTTTTTTTTTTAAGAAAGTTCTTTGATTAGAGGTGATTGGTAATTATACTAGCTAAGTACCTGCACTAGAGGTAGAACAACAGTTAAAACTGTTGTCTCTAGAAGTGTGATAACTTACATACATGTATGTGCTTACCACCTTTACGCTAGCACAAAGTAGTTGCTCAGAACTTGGATGGATCCAACTCCACTTAGCAACTACTGAATTGTTCTTGCTAAATATAGTGACCTGCATTGCTCTGAATTTTCTACAATATGCTTTTAGACACACAACAAATTAGATTTTTTAATATTATTCCAACTACGGCAACATGTGGTATTTATTGACGTTAGCCTTTTAAATGCCAAAAACTTGACTAGTTTGTTTGTAAAGCAAACCATGTTTTGCTGACAGATATTATAGGAATGCAAGGTATAACTGACAGCTAATCACAAACTATGTTAGCATACTATGGCATTTTTGCTGATTTAAAATATTTTAAGTGTGTGATTCATTTGAAATGTTAAATGGCAAAAGAAGCTTCTTAAACCATTACCTCAAAAATGAATAAATCTGAGATAAAGAGGAATTAACCAAAGAAACTGTCTTGCAAATTATCATTGTGTGGAAAATTAATATTCCTTTCAAAATCAATGAATGCAAATAACATAGTTAATTTTAGAATACGACAAGCTATCTCCCATTTTGGGTGGCCAAACTTTTGTCTTAAATTTACAGTTTCCTGATTAAAATTCCTTCAGGAATAATCTATTTCTATACTTTAAATCCACCACTATTTAAATATTTCAAGTGGGATTTTTTTTCCCCCCTCTCTTAAGAAGGAGGAAGAGGGATGACAATAAAACCCAACAAAGCCATGTAAGATCTGCATGAAAAGGGAACTGAATTTCACTTAGCTCAGACAGCTTCACAATGACACTTTTTCTTTTTTAGAAGCATCTTGTTGATTTCTAAGGTTAGGAAAGGCAAAAAGCAGTAAGTGGGTCACTTAGTTTCCCGATTAACTTTTCAGTGAGCCCCAACAACTCTAACTCCTCAAAAGTTCTATTTTTGTAATTACACAGAACTGCCATATGTACTTTAGCAGACCTAGACAAGACACGTAATGGGCTTTCAAAAGAAAATGCCGTTATTTTCACATAAATAGCAAGAGCTGGACTAGTGGTCTGTAAAGAAGAGACTACAGTGGTGAAATACCAGCATCTGCAGAAGCCAAAAATAAAAATGAACCCACTTTCAGAGCTAAAAGTGAAGTGTTATTCATGCACAGTGCCTCTCTCTGACAAATGTGCAACTCAAAACCAAAGTAACAAGCTTTTTTCTGAATGTGCTTAAAGCTGTATCCTATGTAAACTACATCCTTTGTGGTTGTTTCTTTACTACGTACATTGAAATGTTTTATTAATAGTAACATACAGAAAGATGATCACAGACTGTAGTACTTTCACTTCCTGTTTTTTACAAAGTAGCTAACTGTAAGGCAGTACAGGGAAGCCTGATGCATCATTACCTCATTGGAGCAACATGCTGAGAGGTAAACAGGAGTTTTGGTTTGCTTTAATCTTCAGTCACAAAAACTTTCATGTCCTATTCTTTAGCTGTATTGAAAAATAAAAGTTATTTAGAAGCTTACAATTCTGCTTTGCTCCTCTAGCCAATATTGTCCTGATTCTTAACATTGGGTGGATAATAACGGCAGAAAATCAATGTCAAGTCTTACTCAAGTCAAACAGAAGTATATTCATGTCAGCAACAGCAAGATAACAACCTGCAAAGCTATTAGATACTATGGCCATATAAACCCACTGTCAAGTACTGCTGGAGTCCACCAGATGGAGTAATATTTATCTCTGCACCCTTCCAGTAAAATGAGCTTACAGCCTTATACTTAGCTCATATGAATCATGGGTGAATAAGAGGCTGCTGATCTCTGAATTCTCAACAAAAATGTAAGAGTTTCCTTGTGGTTTGTGCAACAGGAGTTGTTAAACTTTCAGCATCTGAGAAGCCAAGTGGACAGAATTAATCTTAAACTAGTTTATAGTGGGAGAATAAATAAGACAGATGTGAAGACTGCTGCAATTGATCTCCAATTCTCCTATTCCGTCTCCCTTTCTCTCATCTCTTAGCAGGAAAAAAACAAAACAAAACACTTTTTTCTGTGTAGCAAAAAGCTAATATGAAGCATCTACTACCTCATGACTAAATGAGTGATGTATCTCGGGTACGTACAGTTTCTGGCTGGAAAAAATGGATGATAAACCACCAATATTTGAGACACCTAGTAAGGCTGAATTTTTATATTAGGGTCATTTCAGTTCCCCTTCATGATAAATCTCTTCTACCAACCACAGCCCAATACATTAAAGAAGTCGCCTGACTGTCTACAGCTATTTTCTATTGACAGTGATATGAGCAAGCACTTTTCACAACAATGAACTCGTCATTCCTATCCACCATTTTAATCAAGCAAGGATGACATGAATTATAGGCAAAGTAATAAAGATCTTTTTAAGTTTTCATAATACTGCAGAAATCTGGGATTTCAAAAGATACTACAAGTTTTCTAATTGAAAATAATATTTGGGAACACAATGCAATGAAAAAAACTGTAAAGTGTATTTTTGTAATTCTAATAACTTGTTTAAAAAGTAAACTCTTGCTCACTTTACCTTTACCATGCCCCTCCCCGCTCCCCCCTCACAAGTCTTTAACTCAGAATATCAAGCAAACTGCAAAGTTCTGGAAAGGTTTGTCTTAGTCCTGCTTATGCATGCATCTGCTTTAAAATTGTTCAGTTTGCTCTTGGTACCTGGTGTCCAACCTGCAGACCAAAGGCAGGCAGGGTGTGGAGCTGCCAACTCGATACCTCATGACTGGTGTCATATGACACTTTAAAGATGGCTGACGGGGAGAGTTGCAGTGCATCTGCTGCGGAAATAAAAGAAGACTTTGAGATTATTGACAAAAAACAGCTTCCTAATATGACCGAGTTGAAAAACGAGGAAAAAGAGAAAACCGCGGAAGAAGCGAGGTGGTCTGCTCCTATCTTGTCGCTGGCTAAGAAAGCCTCAGAAAACTTAGCGCTGAGCTACGGCAACGCTCTGAAGTCTGCATCTTTGGTAGGATTCATATCCAAACCAGTCAGCAATGACAACACAGCAAAAACAAGTATGGTTATGTTTATTTAGTAAACTTGCTTTTATGCTGCACAAATAAGTTAGCTCCCGTAAGTGGCGTTTATTAGTGTGTGATGCATTATTATTACTTGGAATTTATTTTTAAAAAAATCTGATGCTGCAGTCTTTTATTTAAGTGAATGCATACAAACACCACAGATGTAGAATTTAACATAATATAACCGGAAGAATCCTAAACTGTTAATATGTTTGTGAAAGTTTATTTTTTGTGCAGTAGGCTTTTATTAATTCTTTTTCTCCCTTTAAGCTCAGCTGAGCAGCAGCCTGACTGTACTAAGAAGGGTAACAAATTAACTAGATCACTTGCTAGGTGGGCTGGTTCTGGGAAGGAACTATACTGATACTTCTTGCATAGCTTTCATGTCAGAAAGTGGACAATTAGACTAAGAAACAGATTTGTTATAAATTAATTTAACTATGCTAAAATTTGTCTTATTTAATCACAGCTTGCTTTATTAAACATCTGTATTCATCAGTATAGCAATCATACAGATTTATGGAACGGATTTCTCAGAATTGAATTAAGAAGGCTTTAGTAGGATCCTTATGGAAATTAGATCTCAGTAATATTCAGAGTATGGAAATAAAACCATTCAAATGTAGTAGTAGCAACTGGACGCATTAGTCTTGTACTCCAGGCTCTTGAGCTAGTGTTTGATGGTTTGGGACCAATGGAACTCAGTTATGCTAACTGGTTCTGACCTCTTTGTTTTAATATTAAGTACTCAAGCAGCATTTCTCTGGGGGTGAATCATAACTACATGGTGAAATAAGTCACTGTAGACGGACTTTTTTTTGGTGAAAATTCCTCAACGTTGCATAGTCAGGGTTCAAGATTAATTGGGTCCTGAAAAAATTAGATTCTTACCTTTTCCTGCATCTACAGTCTCACACCAGACTTCTCAAAGATTTGTTTCCTGGATGCCCATCTTGAGCATCTGGGATTTAACCTGAGGAAGGGCAGAATATCCCATTATCTTCAGCTGCATTTGGAATAATGCTCTGAATAGACACAATTGAACACAACACAGGGCATCTGGCAAGGAGTGGGGAAAACAACGTTCTCCTTCTTGAAGTGGAGCTCCCAGACTTAATGGGACTTTCACCACAATCTTTCAGCTTCCTATTTGTAAAGTAAGGGAATACATCTACCCAAATTGTTCAAAGTATTTCGATAATATGTTGATGACTTTTATGGAAAATTCCACAAGAAAAATCCGCTCATAACTTAGGCAATTTAGTGTCTGTTCACATTTTGTATCTATTCTGTCCTCCTGTATAAAGAGCTTTCCTATTAACTTTGGACAACCACTATAAATTCAATTTAAAGCAGGTATTTTTAAGAAATAACCTGGGGCCTGCGAGAGTACTTGTGGAAAACTAACAATTTGTTCCCTGCTGCCATCTTTTTCTAGAGATTTTATAACCTCTACCGCCTACTTCATATCTGTTGATCACATGTAAACTCTGCTTCACACTATGCAGTCAGTTGGAGAGATAGAAAGGGAAAGGTACATCATAAACCCACTGTCTGCCATTGAAGAAACTGTCCTGCCTGGCTGGGAAGGCAGGAGCTACAAATCTAAAAAATATAAATCAAGAAACAGTTGCAGTCTTAAAGACCAAAAGATGGAGAACTGTCAGCTTTTCATCATGCTTCAGTATTTTTCTACCTCAAGGTGTGCTCAATAGTGTACAGTAAACTAGGCATGGGGCTTCAAAATGATGTTAAAAAAAATCAGTTGAGTTGAATAAGAGGCTGTGTGATCATGTTTTTAAAGACTGCAGCATAACATCTAGGATCTTTTGCACTTACATAACTCAATTTCTAATCTCTGAGGCTTGACTTTGGCAATACGTCTAATACCTGGCTACTCTGCGTGTACTGTGTACATAGTTTTGCAAAAGATGTATTTGACTGTGTAAACTTGCAACAGTCTAAAAAATTGTTCAGATTATTATTTAAACTTAACCAGTGTCTTCTTGAGGGTTTTTATTAACTGAAATTTGTGTTCATAAAGAACATTTAATTCGTAGTATTCTTTTTTTTTTTAAGTCTTGTGGATGATACAATACATGCATATCTCTTGAGCAATGCTTACGAGAAAAACATTCCTGATAAGTAAAAATTCAAATTCAGGAAACACTCAACTTGATGAGTTGCTACTGAACACCTCAATACCTAAACAAAGCCAAGAATTTCATATTTCTAGTCAGCTTTTTTCTGTTCTTAATGTATAACCTGACAATATTGACATCAAAATTGAAAATACTACAGCCCTTATAATCCTCAGCCTCATCTCAGACATTATAAGCAATTTTGAGGCATCCACTACATTGACTAAAGATACTGATATGATATAGGTAGGCTACTAGGAAGACAGGACTTTGTGTACTCTATGATTACTGAAATCAAGTTGATTAGGATAACTCTGTTTTCCACTCTTTTCATAGGGAAAACTCTCACTCAATTTTAATCCTAAGTTACCATTCTGTGCAAAAGAAGGTAATAATGAAAATTAGTACCCAAACAGACTTTTGAATGGCTTTAGTAACAACTTTAACAATCTTGCATGTGACTGACACAGAAGTTCTACCTGTTAGACTTGATCTTCTGTAACTGCTATTTCTGCAAGGAGTATGATGATGTTTGATGCACAGATGACACCAGGATTCTCCTAATGCAGCATCACTGGCTCAAAAGATCATTTAGTTGGCCATAGGTCTGCTGTTGGCAGCATCTGTCAGAACCTGTGTTGACTGATTATAAAGTGGTAGCTGGTAACCCGATTGTCGTCTTTTTTTTTTGTTCGTTTGCTTTGCCCCTCCTTCAGGTTAAAAGGAGGAGTACTTCCCTTCCCCAACAGAAGAGGAGCTAGAGTGTCTCCTCAGAACGGGGGCTGTTGCTGAGAAAAGCAGTGATGGGGCTGGGACAAGTACACTTAGGCCTCTCAAGGCTGAGGAAATTGGGACTGTAATGCTGCTCTTGTACCCCTGTCTTGAAAAGCTGAGGCTGACCTGCATGGAAGAGCGCGTCCCCGCCCTTCCGGACGGCGGCACTACCTGCCTGGCGAGGCAAGGAGAGCTGACGAAGGGCGCTCACCTCCCGGGGCGCTGCCACTGCCACGCACCCCAAACCTTCTAAAATGGCGCCTGCCCCGAAGCGCGGCGCGTGCAAGCCACGCTCGGTCTCGCGAGAGCTCGGGGGGGCGTTGCCGTGGTAACGCGGGAGCGGAGGGGCGGCCGCCCCCGGCTGCGCGCTCCTGCCCGCCCAGGTGGGGCCGCGCCGCGGGCAGCCGGCCGCTGAGGGGCGGCCGCTGGGGGCGGCAGGGCCGGGGCAGCTCCCCCAGCGCTGTCAGTTCTGGAGCTCCGCGTACACCGCGTTCGTGGGTTGAGGGGGGCTCAGCCGGGCCGTGTTTTATACTCAGCGCTTCTAAAGCCATTCGCCTGTGCAAGATGGAGGCCAAGACGGGGAGACGGTGCTCTCCTCAGCGCCGTGAGGGGGCAGCAGGAGTGAGGTGCTAAAAACAGCTCTTCTTTTTCCACCTGTGTCCCTGCCACCCAGGTGCGCGATACCACGCCATGGAGGAGCGCGCCAACCTCATGAACATGATGAAGCTTAGTATCAAAACCCTGATCCAGTCGGCCCTGAGCCTGGGCCGGACCCTGGACTCCGACTTCCCTCCCTTGCAGCAGTTCTTCGTGGTGCTGGAGCACTGCCTCAAGCACGGCCTGAAAGGTGGGCGCCCACTCACCTGCGGTTCGGCCGCCGTGCTGAGGGGAGGCAGATAATTGAGTCTGTGTTGTGTCTCACTGTGTCTCCAGTGTGACTTCCCTGTGACATTGATGTTAATAGCGTACAGGGAATGCTGCTAGTCAGTATTCCTGATTATAACTGTGTTACCCTGTGCCTACTAAACTGTCAAGGTATTTTTGATGCCCTATTTTTGCTGACATATTAAGAGCTGATAAGATGAAGTAAAAAGTGGACTAAAATTTCTGATTCTGGAATTGGAGGTGGAAGCCTGTCAGTTCTCATCACAAACTTCTCTGTATACTCCCTTTAGTTAAGAAGACTTTTATTGGACAGAACAAATCATTCTTTGGTCCTTTGGAGCTAGTGGAAAAACTTTGTCCTGAAGCATCAGATATAGCAACTAGTGTTAAAAACCTGCCAGAGTTGAAGTAAGTTGATTGTTGGTGATTATGCATTTCACTTATACTGCTGGGAAAAATAAACCTTTGGGTAGTCACTTACATTCGTTAATGAGATCTTGTTCTCAAAGAGAAAAATATGGTATGTAGGAGGCATTGACTTCTCTAAGAGACAAGGAGGCCGTCTCAAAATATTCTGTGCTTCCGATTCAAACAATGCTGTCAGATTAAAAACAGTGTTTGGAAACTTCTATAAGCTTGCTAAAAATAACTGTAGAGTCTTTGCATATTTTTTTCCTCTTGTTTCCATCACTTTTATGGCTTTTTATAACTTTGTGCATGCATGTATTTCGATAATTCAGGGTAATGAAGAGATTAATTTTATTCCTAGAATGCATGAATAGTTGGGTTCTGCTGCTAGCTGAAACTATGTAGATCTTTCCAACTTAAGAAGATTTTACAATATTCTTTCCTCTCACTGAAGCAATGGGATGTACTCAAATGCTTCTCTGCTCTGGAGACAACATTTTATTTCCCCTGGGGTTTAATTTTTTTTAGTAAATAACTGTCTTCATCTCCCTTTGTAAAAACAGAGAATTTTGACTTAGATCTATTTAAACATTTTGTTTTTACCAAAACATGTAGTGTTTCATTTTAGGACTGCTGTGGGAAGAGGAAGGGCTTGGCTTTATCTGGCACTCATGCAAAAGAAACTGGCAGATTATCTCAAAGTGCTTTTGGACCACAAGCATCTGTTAAGGTAACAGTACAGACATCCGTACATTGTATTCACTGAAACCTTGCATTGCTGTAGTAAGAGGTCATTAATTGACCAGTTTAACTTTAAGCTTGTTCTTGCAACCTGCAGAGGAGCAAGTTGTTCATTGTTTTTGCAGTGAACCTACAGTCAGGAGTATTTTCTGTGAATGGTCTGCATCTTCTGCCTTGTACGGTGAATTAGTGAGGGACTGATCAGCTGAGCTTTATAGGAACTACATTGCTATTTAAATTATTTCAGTGATAGAAGTACCATTATAATTGTTATGATGTGCAGTGATGCCTATAATATTTCTTCTAGTGAATTTTACGAGCCTGATGCATTGATGATGGAGGAGGAAGGAGCAGTCATTGTGGGTCTATTAGTTGGGCTGAATGTTATTGATGCAAACCTTTGCTTGAAAGGAGAAGACTTGGATTCCCAGGTGAATATTAAGTTTAAATAAGATCAGTCCTTAAAAGGCTCCACTAGAGTTAAGCACATCCATAAATGCTTTACTGAGGTGGGTCCAGAATTTCTAAGCCTGTTATGCAGCCAGGGTTTGTCATTGTTCGCATAAGTGGGCATTTGAATGCCTTATGAGAAATCAAACATTAGATGAACTGAGCTAATTACGAGATATATTGTCAAGATTAGTCTGCTAGGGGCTTTTGTTTTGAGGGGGAGTGGTGGTTTTCTTTTAGTTTGGGGGTGGGGGGTGATGTCCCATATGTCTGCTGCTTTAGTGAAACGGACCGGGAGTTTAAGGAATGTTTTGAGGTATTTGTGGTCCGAGCAAATGAATGGCATTTTTGTTTAATTTAATGTTGCATTGATCTTTGCTTAACTTATTGTATCTTGTAATTTGATACCATGTCCTGTTTCAGCCAATCTGTTTTATTTTCTAGTTAGGTAAACTTTGACAAAATGGGTCAGTAGCATTGCAGAAGTCTAACACTTTCTATGCTAGTGATTAAAAATGTATGTTGCTATAATTTAATTCTTATTAACCCTTTTTGTTTTTTAAGAGAGACTTGCAGAAGATAATGTTGAAATTGCGTTGCCTGTTCTACAAAATAAGAACATGGCTGGCTGTTAATCTCTTTAACAAAATCAAAGAATTACTTAAACATCATGTTCCTGTAAGAAGATACTGTGTTTGTCTGTAGAAAGACTGATTTAAGGTGTTGGTTTGTTTTTATTTTGTGGATGAGGGCTGGAACGTCCTGTGTAGAGGCTTGGCATGTTTCCTACACTGACAGGTACATAAGTATTCATTTCTTTTAGTAGGAGTTTATGGAAATGCTGTCAAAACTAATAACTCCTGGGAAACTGAGCACACTAAATATGGTTATTTTGATGTTTTTATGACAAACACTGGCTTGCATGCTTGCTTCAGTTGTGAAGAGTATAGGTATTATCTGTCCTTCTAAACTTAAACTTTAGATTTTTACTTTTTTTCCAAATATAAAGTAATGCCTGCTGCTACTCAGAATTGCACTGTAAAAGTGTGTTAATTTCTTAAATATGTTTTTCAGGTTGGAGTGATTGATTTCTCTTTGTACCTTAAGGAAACGCAGGACAGTGATAGCAAACAGTATGTATGGTGAATTAGCGATCCTAAACTGTTAGTTTTTTTGAAGAAAAAACCTGTCAGACAATCTGTGGGAGCACATCAGTGCTAGAGATCTCAAAGTCTTTTAATCATTCAAAAAAGAGAATCCTAGATGGATTTGTTAGCTAAAGAGAAGTACAACAAAGATTGAGGCCCTGGTAGTTTTAACAGTACAATGTGGAGAGTCCGTCCTGAGCCAGGATTAAGTTAAGAGCAACCAAAATTTTAGGTAGTGTATTTCTTGGTTTTTAGGAGATGTGATCCACCAGGGTACCTTTTGTTAAGTCACTGCTTTGTTTTTAAGCACTATTTCAGAAAAGCTCTCAATTAAGTAGCTATTTTTGTGGAAGAGATCCGTTATGGAGGAAAAAAAAATATTTTTTACTGAAGTGTTAGGTAAGGAATAGACTGCAACTGTCAGTATCCCTGTATCTAGAAGACCTATAGTGGATGGAGGTGACTTTATATAGTTTACTTCCTGCACTTCAGAGCACTTTACTATTTAGCTGCTGCTGAGAAACAGCAATACAAAGTATGAAGTATTACAAATACATAAAATATAGAGAATGTGTGCATGAGATGAGTGGTATCTGCAACCAGTTTTAACTCTTCTTAAATGAAAGACTTGCCTTTGCATCCATACTGTCCTTTGAAAGCTGGTACAACTACATGTTATACGAGTAAGTGCTTAATTAGTTCCACTTTTTTAATATTAAAAGCATACTCCAGTTCTATTCATTTTTCATAATATTTTTGAAAGCTAAACTGAAATTGATGCGAAGTCAGACAGTGTGCAAAAGTAAGTACTTTCTAGAACATCCAGACACATCCCCCCACCCCCAAGTTTAGGAAAGATATTTTTTTTCCCAAGCTTTGCATGTGATATAAAAGGAAGTCTGTTATAGAGGACATCTCTGATAAAGCTTTCTAATACTTACTGCTCTGGAGATCTGTCCTTTTGCCTCTAAAATCATAATGGTGTTCCAGTTATTTGTGCATCTTCAGGTCAAAAAAGTCTCCTTACTGCTTCCCAGTCTAGCTCAAACACAAGTATTTTTATAAGGAAAAAGGGAAAAGGTGGGAAATTCTGTGCTGAAAACCCTAGTACAAATTAGCACTTTCAAATGAAGAGAAATTTCTTCTCTATCAATAAATTCTCATTTTACAACTAGGGATGGAGGGATTACTGCTGTCCTTGACCAGAAGCATTATGTAGAAGAACTTAACCGGCATCTAAGGTAGGATTTCCATCTATTCTAAAGTACAAACACTCACTTTTCCATTATGGATTTAAATGTTTTTGCTGTTAGTCTTGTAGACTTTTGTCTGACAATGAAATGCCTTTTCAGATTCTTTGCCAAAGACTGACTTTCATTTTGTAATCTTACTCTTCTGAAGGCGAATGTAACACAGAAAACAAGTCTGTGTAATAACGTTTTGAGACTTTCTAATGGTAAACAGAAGATTTTGGAGATGCACTTGTGATAGTTTGCTCCTTGAAGAAGCATCTCAAAATTTATTCTTTAGATGGAGATGTGTTCTTCTTCTCTTTATAGGTTGCTCAGTGGGAGTAGCTGGCTTCACTTACCCTCCTGAGTATTGAAGAGGTGTTAAGAGTAAAAGCTAAGCCAAAACACCTGACAAATAATGAAGTAGGCTGCCAAGTATAGGCAAATGCATGGTCCTCTCAGAGCTTAAGGGAGAAAACCGTCTTTCCTCTGTTTTTCGTTTGGTTTGTTTTTTTCCCAGCTCACCGAAGTATGTCGTTGTTAGCAAATACAATATGGTAAAAGTATGGTAGGGGATAAGAATAAATGTTGAATGTTGGCACTTCTTGTATTGTTTTTATGCATTTTTTTTCTTCCTGCAGTTGCACAGTTGCAGATCTTCAGAACAAAATAGACTGTTTAGAAAAGACTAATTCAAAGCTGCAGGAAGAGGTTTGTATCTGGCTGTTAAGTATTTCTTAGCTCTTTTCTGTCAGACACAAAATGCCTGAAGAATTCACTACAGACTTTAACTGTTTCAGTTCATATTAGTGAAGTATGGAGGATTGGTAGGACTAGCAGGAGTTGGCACATGTGGCCAGCTCTGTGGAAAGGTTCTGTATTATGTTAGTAATTAAAAAGCTTTTGGGTGCTTACTTGTTAGACTGATTTCCTCAATCGAGGTCTTTTTCTTGCAGTGATATCTCCACCCAAAAGTAATCATATCACTAATGAAAATGATTTGTCTCTCTTCTTTCTACTCACACGCTTGTATATGTGTTTGTCATGTGAGTTAGAACAGAAGTCCAAAAAAAAAAAAAAAAACCACAGTTCAACCTGGAAATCACTTCTAGCTGGGAACTGAAATAAAAGCCAGCAGCACACATAATGCACATGATGAAGGCTGGGAGGGGTTTTTGTTTGCTTGTTTGTTTTTAGGTGATGGCTGTTTTATTGTTTTTGTTATTATGTATATATATTAGTTCAGACAGTGTTTGTGTGGTCTGATTTCTTAATACCTTTTGAGGTATCTCCACTTAAAAATGCCATAAGGCTCCAACAGTGAGTGTCAGTCCTGACTTGCCATGTGCCTTCTAATTCACACCAGAAAGAATACCACAAACCTCAAACCCGTGGTGGTGATTTTTAGCCTTTTACACTATGATGTATTTCTTTGCACAGCTAATATTCAGAAATAATTGATGAGGGCATGAAGCAGAGGTCAAGTTAGTAAATGTTGGTGGGCTTATTAATTAAGGCTGTGCAGTGAGTATGGCTACAAAATGGCCAGGCAGCTTCTGGGAAGAATGAAAGGCCCAAGAGGGAAAGTAAGCTACTAACTTCAGAATTCATCCTGATGTTGCATGCTTGTACAAATAATAGATATGTTCTTTTCATAGCTTGCAGCAGCAACTGACCGAATTGGATCACTTCAGGAAGAGCAGCAGCAGTTAAAACAACAAAATGAATTAATTCGTGAACGGAGTGAAAAAAGTGTAGAGGTAGGACAATGATTTAAAGATGAGGATCCTTAAAATAAGTGAGCTGTCTTGTTCAGCTGAAGTTAATGCTCTTAAAACAGCTTTGAACTGGAATGCTATGTAGCATAGTTTACCATGCTACTGTAGATCACTTTATTTGCGTATAATATACACATAGATTGGATTTTGCTGTTCTCTGCTACAGACTTAAACATGTACTTGCAGAAGGGAGAGGGCAATAATAGTGTTTAGAATGGTTTGGTTTCTCTTTATTTTTATTCTCTCAAATTTCAGCTTATTAATGTTTGCTAGTTTTTTAATTGTAAAATAGTAGGATTTTGCTTGAAACGACACAAATTCTTGTGTGAAACAGTATTTTGAGGCACACTTAACTTACATAGTTTGTGGTCTTATGTGGCTTTTGATAATGTTTCTTACAGGTAACAAAAGAGGACACAAAGGTAGAATTGGATACTTACAGGCAGTCACGGCAGGGTCTTGATGAAATGTACAGTGATGTCTGGAAGCAGTTGAAAGAAGAAAAAAAAATTAGACTGGTAAGGAGACAACTACAGAAAGTAAAATGAAGGATACAGGTCTGCATACTTTAAGGTAGCATTACAAATACAAGATGTATGCTGTGTGCTCCTTGAAACTATTCAGAATTCGTAATGGATTTGCAAGCAGGGTGCTGGACATAGATCACTTACAGTGCCTGTAAAGAACTGCAAATCTGGGCTTTTGGAATGCTGAAAGTAAAAGGTCTTTCTCTATTTAAGAATGTACCAGGATTATTATAGCAGAGACTAAGATAAAAAGAAAGGCAACTCTGTTTATCAAGGAAAGTATGGTATATGGACAATAGTTACTTCCACAGTGAACTGCCAGTTAGTGACTTGTGAAGAGACCGACAAGGCTTGATGAGCTTGTTCTAAGTCAGCCCATCTCCAGCTGCCAGGAGAAATGCTTCATTTGACAGCAAAGATGCACGCTGAGCTCTACACTTCAGGGCAAGGGTGCAGATCTGCTGGCATGATCTGGAGATCTGAAATAGTATTTTGCTCTTACTGACTTACTGTATTATTTGAGATCTAACCTTTCTGCAGAATCATGGGTCAGTATTACCTGAGAGAGTAGTACATAGTTTCGGGGTAGGTTTATATGGGTTTTGGAAATACTTATCTGTGGCACGTGACTACATAGCGGTAACTAGGAAATCTGTTTGTAAGGAACTAGAGAAAGAGTTGGAGCTACAGATTGGAATGAAAACAGAAATGGAAATTGCCATGAAACTTCTGGAAAAAGATACTCATGAAAAACAAGACACCTTGGTTGCACTTCGTCAACAGTTAGAAGAAGTGAAGGCTATTAACTTGCAGATGTTTCACAAATCTCAGGTATGTACATAGTGGTGAATAGAAAGAGCAGCTGTGGTGGTGGCCTTTACATGTTGATCATGCACAGGGTATGCATATGCACTTACATGCATCTGAAGTAATAGTTACATGCAGCAATTTTCGCAGGAATATCTATTTTAGAACTGTGGAAGAAATTATTTAATTTCTTACTGTGTTTCATTATTAACATGAGATTAGGTGTGTTTGGAAAGAAAGAGACTTTCCTTGAGTATGCCGTGTAGTGTGCCATAGGATCATCCAGGAAATGCTGAGAGAGTTATGGAAAGATGGAGAGCTCTCACAGGAAAGAAGGTGGTTTTAGGGGTCTGTGTTCTAACCACTGAATGACTAGTCGTTTAAAAAATGTAGTCACTTACTGCAGCCAAGAACTGCCTTGCTTCTCCTTCCCATCTGTGTTGTCTTGCCTTTCACTTGTACCACGTTTAACGCTGTTTACCATAGAAATCAACAAGAAGTTTCTCTAAACCAATAGAAAACTAAGGGGTTTTTTGTTTGTTTGTTTGTTTTTTAATCTATTTTCTGTAGCCTGTACCCAGATGGTCAACTGAGTGCTGTAGCTAGTGAGAAGGCAACACTGGATTTGGGAAGCAGGGAGCTCTGGGATCAGGTCTGGCCCTGGAGCTAGCGAAAAGCTGTTGGATTGGTTTAGGTATTCTCTGTTATACCCAGTTTAGTGTAAGACCTAGCTCTCCGAATGTGAGATGGCTAGAGAAGTAAAACAAAAGCCATTTTGCTTTCTGGGCCTGGCTCCCTTCCTTAGTCTCTTCCTTGCTCTGGCAGCTTTTAGAGTTTACTTTCCCTGTCCTTTATGTCATAGGTATTGCAGGGGGTTAGGAATGTTCTTGCAGTTTTTTGTTGTTGGGTGGGTTGTGGAGTTTTGTCATGCTTTTTTAGTTGGACCAAAAAAATACACTGGTAGGCATTTCTACAAGGAAATAATGGAGTGGTAGTATTTGCACAAAATATGCAGAGCTTGTCTCCATTAATGAAACAGGAGTTTAACTAGACTTCCCCTCCTACCTCTGGTGCCAGAAGTCCGGAGGTGATTTTTCTCCATTTTTATGGACTGTTTCCTGATGTTTGTTCAGGCTTTGTCCAGGCCTTTGCCTCCTTCACAGCTGCACATAAACTTGCAGAGCAATGGCTAGTGAAACCCCAATGCTGAGGTGTGCCTTTGCTTTGAAAAGCAGTATTTACTTGATGTGAAAAATGCTTTTTTTTGGCTTCTTGGTTCCCTGCATGTTAAGTGCAATTGTTGCATTCAAATTGTAATAGTAACATAATCGATACACATATCCTTACAATATAATGAGACAATTTCCTTCTTCAGACTCCTTAAGAGAAGATTTTTGGCTTGTAGCTGATCTCATGAGTCAAAACTTAACTACAGTAAAGTGTTTTTCTGAACTCTTAACAAAGCAAGTTGAGGAATGTGCTCTGGCACTATCAGCATTTTGTTTGTTCATTCCATTTAGGCACGGTTTGTAACAAGCTAAATGGTCTTTATCTAGTGACTGACTTTCATTAAGCACTAACACTGTGCTTTGGAAAACTGTAACGTATTACCTGCAATATTTATTCACTTTATTTCTACAGAATGCAGAGTGTTCGTTACAACAGAAAACAGAAGCAATATCCTCTTTTGAAGGAAAAACAAATGAGATGATGTCTTCTATGAAACAAATGGAAGAGAGGTAATAATTACAAGCTCAACACCACCCAAGTCAGTAGAAAGATTCCAGCTGAGACCTTTATAGAATGACCTTCTGTTTCTCAGTATAATGCTGTCAGTTAATGTCTCCTATAGACATTTGGGCATGCATGCCAGCATGATATTCTTTTTTCTTTCTCCCCATTATTACTCTCTGCACTTGTCTATTCTTTTTTCCCAGGCAAAATAGTTAGTTGACCCATATGAAAATCATAACTCTTTCCATAGGCAGACTGTTCAGAAATGTGTTAACATCAGTTTAAGCACAGGTATGACTCTTGGTTTTGTGGTTTGCAGAAACAATTGCTTTCAAAGACTCGATTTTTCTCCAATAGAATCTTCAGTTTTAGCTTTCTATAAAGATCTGTATGGTAAATATAAAAGAACAAAATGACATTGTATAGGTGAGGAATATGTGAATTGACAGTCAGTGTACATGTTCCTTACTTTGTAGACTGCAGCATGCAGAAAAGGCAAGGCAAGCTGCAGAAGAAAGATGCAACAAGATGAAGCAAGAGCTTGCTGGCAGGCTTGAGACTTGTCGGCAACAGATGTCCCAACTGGATAGCAAATGGTATTTCATCTGATCTTTTTTTTTTTCCTCTTTCCCTTCTACTATGTCTTTATGAAGGGCTATCCTTAAGTGCTGTAGGATATTTTTCTGCTGTAGGGTTTCTCAGAATCAATTATTTTTACATAGCTCAACTCTGGAAAAGGAATTGAAATCTGAAAAGGAACAAAGACAAACCTTGCAAAGGGAACTACACCAAGAGAAGGATGCTACCACTCTGCTCAAAACAGAATTGGAACAAATGGAAGGACTGAAAAAGGTATGCATAGTGCAAACATGCCCAGTGTTCAGAATTAAAACCAGCTTGAAACCAATGCAATGCTTGCATCTGTAAAGAGATTAATTCTTTTGTACCATGCTCCTCCTCTGAATGGTGCCAAAAGCTTGGCTGATGTAACACAAGTCTGCACATGAAATGCCAAGATAAGGAACTTGGAGTAGTACAGGGCTCAGGCAATGAAAACAGCTTAGCTAGAGATGGCTCAGGAGGTTGCTGTCTGACCCGCCTTAGCTACATGAGCATCCGAGCCACTTATGAGTCAGCAGCTGGAGCTGGGATAGGATAGCTGGGAACAAAAACTCATCGGCTGTCCTATGGTGAGGTAGCCCTGCTCATGTCGGAAATGGCAAGTTCAGAGCTTTCAGTGACTCCGTGAGAATAAGATTTTCAAGCGTTCAAAACAAGAGTGAGATGTTCTCATGTTTTGTTTTGTTTTTTTTAAAAACATGAAAATTCTTGTTAACCTGTAAAGAACTGACTCTTGTGTATCTAACAGCTTAGACTTTGAAGGCGCAATTGTACAGCAGTATCTGTTTGTGGTATTAGGACTGCTGCATTCTAGCTATGCTCAAGGACAGTGGGAGGAAGCTCAAAGGAGCTTGTATTTGTGAATTGGTTGGGTATTTTGGATAGACTGTCTGATCTATGTTATAGAACAGACTTAGCACACGAACTTGATTTTGTGCTTAATTTTATAGGAACTGAGAAAACTGCAAGATGAGAAGCAGCAGTTAGAGAAAGTCTGTGAGGAACAGGAACAAGCTCTTCAAGAAATGGGACTTCACCTCAGCCAGTAAGTTCTAGGAGTTGAACTCCTGGAAGTGATGTGACTTGGAGGATAGAGTACCAAACTAATACAAATAATTTTAAAACACATCCAGTTATAAAATCAGTATATGTGAGAATTTGAGGAGGCAGTTACTATACGTGGGGAAGCTAAACAGCCATGAGATAAGAGTGAGGGAAGATCCTTGTATGAGTAAGCTGGCTGAGACAGGAAACTACAGTAATTGCTTAGTTCTTACAGTGGAACTCTGCTTTTTCCACATTGCTTCTGAATATACTGAAAAAGGGGGGCATACCCCAAGGTGACAAAGTTTCCTGGCGATACTAAGTGGTTCAGAGTTGTCACAGTGAGCTGACTGAAGAAAAAGAGTTTAGATTCAGTGGCTGGACCAGTGGAATGGCAGATAAAATTGAAGGCAACAAAATATAAAGTCATGCAGAGGGAATAATTTCTTTTTTTCCCAGATCTAAGTTGAAGATGGAAGATATTAAAGAAGTAAATAAAGCACTAAAGGTACTCTATATCTCATGGATATTTTGACTAAACATGTATTTTGCTTACCTTCACATTTCTCCACAGTTAACTCCTAATTCATTTTATCCTGCTTTAAAAAGATGGCTTTTGAAAAATACCAACAATTGGTTGGTAAACTGCTTCTGAACTTCATTTTATAGATTTCTTTGTAGCTATAGTGAGGGTTTTGTTCCAATTTTGTAGGGTCATACCTGGCTGAAAGATGACGAAGCAACACACTGCAAGCAATGTGAAAAGGAATTCTCTATCTCAAGAAGGAAGGTAGTGTTGTTCAGTGGATTTCTTCTGCTTTTCTCTCAGAAAACAAGTTGTGCTGTTGCATGGTTTGCTAGGGAAAACTGACGCTGCTTCAGTTCCAGATCTTGTTGGTATGGTAACTAAACAGAGAAGTAATTCAGCATTCTCCGTTCTGAGAACAGTAAGTCTTCTAAAAGAGAGCCTGAAGAGCTGTGTGTTCTGCTTGGGCCCTTTCCTTGGTAGGGAGCTGTTGTGAGTTGTGTTCTCCTGTGGTGTGGTTCATCTCGCTTCCCTGCTGATTTCAGTCACAAGGGGACGTGCTGCGGGGTTTGGGACAGCTCTGTGTGCCAGCAGGGGGAACCTGGCAGCCCAAGCACCAGATTTCCTCTGCGGAGAACAGGGCTGTGTGCCCTGTTCTGAAGGCAGGGCCTGGCTGCTTGTGGTGATCCACCCGGGGCGTGCCAGAGAGCAGCCAGCTGGCACCAGTGTGGCTCCCCCAAGCCCTTGGCTGGGCTGGTTCAGGGGGTGAGGCAGAGGCGAGGTGAGTGCAGCTCCTGGTAGCTAAGGGCAGCTGGGCGGTGTACAGACCATGCCGCTTGATGAGCTCTCTGTGCAGGAGGAAATAGTGCTGTGAGGGGGGGCCTGTTGGGAATTGGAGGGTGATGGTAGGGGACTCTCAGTGTCTTTCTAAGTCTTATGTCCTCAGTATGCTTGGGCCCTTGTTCTTACTTTAGCTCTCTGTTTGTAGCATCACTGCAGAAACTGTGGGGACATCTTCTGCAACACTTGTTCCAGCAATGAACTTGCACTGCCGTCGTATCCTAAACCTGTCCGTGTTTGTGATACTTGTCACACTTTATTACTTCAGCGGTGTTCATCTAATTCCTCCTAAGGCTTTGCTAACCTCAAAGGGACCACCTTACCTTTGGAAAAGTAGCCATTATTTTTTTTAATTCTGAATTCCAGGTACCTTCTGTGCAGCAGACTGACTGCTCTCTAGTATTTTCCACTGTTAGACAGGTCAGTGTAAAAGAATGGGTAGGGATTATGCAAGCTAGTGTTTTTCCAACAGGAATAATTTAGAAAATTACATCATATAATTTCCATTAAAGTTCTATTTGAAACTAAAAGGCAAATTCACTTTCTGATTTTTATACACAAGATATTTGTATTAAAATTTGTATATGGCATTTCTACAGTTACTTAATCCCTCTAACAGTTGCTGTTTTTCTGCACATTAACTTCAGTTCCTCTATCTTTGCTGTATGTGTTCCTATTTGTTATTCTGGCTACTGTACAGTTTTGTATTTGAGCTGAGAGAAGGAATGTCTTTATGAATTGTCTATGGAAAGAGCTTTATCAGTGTAAATGAATGTGCCTTCAACTGTACTTCCTAGTCAAAAACTATACCTTACACTTGTTCTGAAAGTAGCTGTGATCACAGTATGGTAGCTGCACAATAAAGCCTTCTGCAAAAACAAAGTAACAGTGAAGTTCTAATTTTTAAAAGCTGAGTCAGTCATGTAGCCTGGAAGAGAATGTTCTTATTCTGTGGTGCAAATAAAAGGCTTAAATAGAGACTGAAATGCATCTAGAATAGCCATCAGCTCAAGCGCAGTGTTCCCCAGGACATGCTCCATAGAGCCAATGCTCTGTGGAGGTAACTGCTTCTGTACTTCCGTGGGAGGAAGCAGGAAGTGAGCCCCACTTGCTGTGAGCACACATGGGCCACAGCAGGGCAGCTTAACCAGCAAGTGTAGTGCTGCCTTCTTCCACTCCAGTTAACAGTGGGTCCCAGGTCCTGAAGCCTAAGGAGGCTTCCACTCGCTGCTGAGGCACTATAGTTTAGAAGTACGTAACTCTGTGCATGCACTAAGCTGGGCATCTCTGGCCCCAAAACCAAAGATCAATTACTGTAGTCTGACACTACCAGCAGCCAGGGGAAGGTTTTTAATAGAGCAAGGACAAAACTGGCTGCAGTGCAAACTGCTCAGGCTTTAAACCTTTCCAGCTCCACTGCTGTAGAAAGAGACCTTAGACATACCCCCCTCAGGCAAGGGTTAGAAGGTGTAAATAAATTTACCATGGTAAATGCATGGAAGTAGCTACCATATCATTTCAGGGGAAGTTCCAGTACTCAAGCTATTAAACAGTCTTAAGCTGCTTATAAACCACATCTTTAAGCATGGTGTTTGACAAACTGAATTTATTGAAACATGGCTGCGCTAAGCTCCAGCACTCTGGCTCCAAAGAAGAGATGCCTATAGTTAAGTACAGAATTATCTCCCAGCCCCAATTTGCAGCTTTAAAAGCTTGTCAAGCAGGTAACTGGATGAACTTGGTCATGGTGCAGCCTAGAACATTCTGAACCAACACAGTTCAGCACCCACAGCAGTAGGTGGCAATTCTCTTCCCTAACCCCACTTTCAGCTGAGAAACAATTGTCACTTTAATATCCCACAAAGCCAGCTTCCACATGATTCAAGTTAGGAAGTCATAATCCTCCATGGCAGATGAACATTAAGATTATTGGGATTACCAGGATCACTGACAACCCAGAAGCACGGTCCCACTTCTGCATCTATCTATACTACAGCAGTTGAAGTTCAAGAAGAAGAGTTCCAGTTTTTAAAAGGAAGATTTATTTAACAAGTTTCACTTAGCGCAATACACCTAAAAAGGAAATCACAATACAATGAAAGATTAAATCAAGGCCTCAGAATTTTATACGAACACCAAGACCAAAATCCTAAAGTAGCCGTATTGCGTCTCAACACGCTTCCCCCATTAACTTAAAAAAAAGCTTTAACGTGCCTTACAGGATATTAAAAGAAATAAACTAGAACTAACATGCCAAATGTTCACTTTGAATTTCAGACAGCTCCTATATTGTTTCTTTACAAAAAAGCATGTTTTTTTCAACATGTATTCAAAACAGTGTTGGATGTAATATGGTATAAGAGCAACATTTAACGTAATTCAAACAGCTTTAACCTAAATACGCTTACTGCTTAAATACACTCCTACAACAAAACTAACTTGAGAAACGCTCAAAATTGTTTAACAGTTATAGTCTTTGCTCAACTTGGTTATTACATCCTAGATGAATGTTCCATTTCTGTATGTTCAAAAATACTGAACCTGAAAGGTTTTAAAATAACAATCCTGATTTCACTTACAGTAAAGCATAAATCACAAGCTTGTATTGCAAAACTGTTAAACTTAGTTTTTTGTTTTTTTGTTTTTTAAAAAAGATTTGACCAAAAGTCAGCAATTGGTTACATTCCCCAGCCACCACTCATGTTGGACATGTTCGACATTCCACCCATGCCGTTCACTCCCATGGATGCACGGTTCCCGCTGCTGTAGTAACTGCTGTTCATGGCACCCTGACTTCCTGGGTCTGGGGTAGGAAAACCAACAGCAGATTACAAACTGATTGACGTGCAGTTAAAGGATCATCTCTACTGTGTTCTTGCTGGGCCACCTTGTAAATAATTATCTACTCTGCCCAATACTATAAGCTGTCAGTCTACAGCTCCATATCCAGAAATGGAACGTAGCGTTTGTTCTGTGGAACAGCCCTAACTCTTGCCCTCCTCAAGTGCCTCAGCATTTTCCATTACCCTTCTCCGGAGATTACCTGCCCTCCCATGTACCTCCCCCACCCAGGGTGGGTGTACCAGGCTGGCCTCCAGCATCCATACAGCAAGTTAAGCAGCTATCAGTGCAAGTCTGGAGACTGGCATTTTCTACCCATCTCAGAATAATTTAGCAAGCCTCCCCCCTCAGCAACAAATTCCTGCTTTGAATCCATTCCCCTCTAGTTCTCAGTTTCAGGGCTTGTGCTGCCCAGTCTCTCTGTACAGTTACCCTTCAACACCAATGAAGAGGACCTTGTGACACGCTAAGCCAACTGGACTCGGTCCACCAGTGAGTAAACAGTCTTACCGTATCCACTCATGCTGCTTTGACCACCGTATCCGCCTCCATAACCCCCACTCAACTGCTGGTTAGCTGGACCACCGTAACTGGATTGGCTTCCTTTCAAGTTAAGGATACAAACGTTAAGAACTTGCCTGTCAAGAAGGCTTCCCAGCACCAATTCCATCCTTTAACTAACCGCTGTATTCTGGAGATAGCTCACTCTCTAGCCTAGGTAACTTTCTTCCTAAATGTGTAAGGTAACGAGCTGAAAGCAAGCGATCAAGTTTTTACAACCTTTCCTACAATCAAGCAGCAACGGGAACTTTTAAGAACTACAGCAAGCGCTTGCTGTTCTCAAGCACAACAGTAGGGTTTACTTTCACAGTTTCTATTGCCTGACTACATAATGGGACTGTGATCTGCTGTTGGATAACATACCCTGAGAGACCAAGTGTAATCGACATCACACAAGACCACTGTCTGTGACAGCACCCACCCTTTAGGAGACACACTGACTCAGTACTTGGAGTCACTCTTTAGTATACAACCCTGACAGAGGCTTATTCCTGTTCCAGGCTGGTTACACAACACAGCAGTGCTACGCCTCACCATACAGGAGGCCTCTACGTAAGCTTACTAACCACTGCTCTTCACCTATTACCCATCTATACTCCCTCAGAACCTTTCTGCAGTTAAAAATATCAGTATTAAACGTTTTGCAAAAATCACAGTATTAGAACAGCAGTAGTATGTCCACACACATACACCCCCCCACCCTCAAAGAGGAAACCCCCAAACACCAACCACCTTAAGGTCTAAGAAATCAGAAAAGTAAGGTATCAAGAAGGGTATCTGCTTCAGAGACAGTGACAGTCATTTAAGACTTGCGCTGTAAATGCACATTTTAGACTTTGAAACAATTCTGGAGTTCACTAGAGCAATTCAAACACTTTCCCCAAATTCAAAACGGGTTTTCCCCGCAGCGCCAAGGCCAAGCTTGAATGGCAGATCACATACAGATACACCTTCCATCACCAAACTATATTTGGGTCTCCAAAAAAGGAAGGGAGGAAAAAAAGGGGGGAAGGGGGGGGGAACAGACATCTCCCACTACACTCTTACACCACCACACCCCCAGAAGCCACCCATCCCACCATACACATCCACATTCAGCAGAACAGTTTATTCAACCTATTAATAGTTCAAACATATTCCCAAAAGGTTTATATACCTGGCAATGTGCTAGTGTTCCAATCTTGAACTACCCCTTCCGATTCCTTGACTGTGTGATTAAGACAGAATGTTGAATTTCAGTTTTTATGCCAGGCATAGAATAAGAAGGAGCTGTACAAAATTAGCCAGCTTCGTTAAACATGAAGCTTTAAGAAGCGCAGTTACTGTTTACACATACCCATTGCTCCCATCATTTGACTGCCATAGGCACCACCACTTCCTCCTGCTGTAGAATTCAAGAAGAGTTCTACATATCTGTGTTCTGGAAGAAGAAAAGTTTGCCATGAGAGCATTTCACACCAAATTCACGTGTAGTTTGTCTCACTGTAAGTAAGGCTGCAACAGAATGCTTGGCATTCCACTTGCAGCAGATGTACTACACTGCAGTACTGTACTTTGCCTAAAGCCGTGTATTCAGAACAGGCATACTTACGCATATTTGCTTTGTCTTTGGACATAGCGGCCACTGCATCCTCATGAGTAGCAAATTCAACATCTGCCTCTCCAGTCACTCTACCATCTGGTCCAATTTCAATGTGTACTCTTACAGGGTTCAGAGGTGAGAAGAACTACATACAAAATATTTACAGAGATTAAAACGCACCAATATAGCACAGTTCAGTGTTCACAGCAAGTTGTTCTCTCTGAAGGAACACTTGCTAACAGCAGCACAGTTAATGTTTCCAGTAATGATCACAGCATCTTAAGCTAAGCACTCAAGAGAACAGCAGATCTGGAACTCACATTATAGATGTCGTTCTCCGTCGCTCTGTAAGGCAGACCTCTCATGTGGACACAGTGGCCAGTTGTGCTCTGGAAGGTGGATCCCCCGTCGCCGTATCTGTGGTCCGACATTCCTGCAGAGAAGAGAGTCCATTCTAGGTCTTTCAGATGTATTTAAGTTTCTGTTCCATATGTATTGAAAGTTAGTTACTATTCCTATTAGAGATATCTTACCTCTTCCAAATCTATCAGAACCAAAACCATAGCCATCATTATACCCATTGTAGTCATCATAACCTCCATAACCTATAAACAGATGAGACAACACATTCATTTCAACTGCAGAAAGATGCAAATGTACATATACAACAAACACACTGCACACATAACAGTGTAACAAAGTTCCATTTCTTCCAGAAGAAAAAGCCAAGCATGTATACAAACTAGTAGTTACAAAGCACGGAAGACAATCAGCTCCAAGTGTTGCTGCTTCTCAGATAAGCAGCTCACTCTTGGATTCTGTATACTTACCTCCTCCATAAGCTCCACGTCTCATTCTTTCCAAGCCACTTCCTCTACCAAGACTGTTATATCCCCGCGTAAGACCAGGTCTGTCGTAAGGACCTGGTCTCTGCATTGCCATCAGCTTGCGTGGAGGGTCATAGTGAGTGCGCACTTCTGCTCGACTACTCTTGAAGATCTCAATGTACCTAAAATTTTTTTCCACAGGAAGTAGTCAGTCTTAAATTCCTTCCACAAAAGACCTCACAATTTTATATTAAAGCAAGACAATTAGTCATAGCCTTGAAACTGGCAGTATATTTTAAGCCAGGTTTCTTTACATTATATAGGCAATGACGTACTACTTAAAAAACACTACGTTACTTTCAAATTAGTGTATTTTCAAGAAATTACAATTACTGAAGGGTTTACATGCTCCTCATACCTCACAGTATCCCAACCTTAAGGGTGGGGGAGCAAGATTGATTCCCCACCCCCCTCCCCCAAATTTAAGGTGTTAGTCAAAAAATGTAGGAGGGACTGATGTCCACTCAACTCAGCACTGTTTTGCTCATGTGGCAATATAAACAGAGGGTTAAAAACCCAGTCTCCACCAAGATTTTAACCCATCAGGATGCTATAAAAAGCTCTGCATGTGCTAATGAACCCAGCCTATGCTTCAGTGATTCAGCGTAGGCAAGAAGTGCATGCTTCAATGAAAAATAGTCACAAGTAAAATAGAATAAAAACCCTTTGTGACAATTTCTTGAAAGCTATGCTTATTACATTGGAGATTAATACAGTAAGAAAATTTGTTACATTTCAACTTATAAAACAAGTTTAGAAATTATCACATTTTCTTATGGTAATAAGAGTACTGTGCATGTCTTTAGAGCTAAAGGCATAATTGGTGCTATTTGAGAAGTTAAAGCCATAGTCTCTCAACTTTGTCGCTTTCAAGCTATCAGTTTTGCACTCCTCCAGCATTTCCATGTTTTCAAAGCACACAAGCTTAGTTCAGTTTTATTTTTTGCTTTGGATCAATTTAGTCTGTGCCATATGCACATTAACAATACCTTTAACTTATGACCAAGTTAGAGACCAAAATACTATTTCAATTTGGATATTAACACTTTCAGAAGAGAGAATATGGATTTAATTGTTTACCATAAGAAAAGTGACATATCCAACCAACCATCCATCCCCACCTGTGCCCTATTCTTTCCTTGTGTTTCTTTAGAGCCTTTTCAGCTATTTCCTGTGAAGCAAACTGCACGAAGGCCTCCCCCGTACTCCTCCCCTGGAAGTCCACCGGCAATGTTATCCCATTTGGCACGATTTCCAACCCTTCAACCCAAGGACAAATAACCCCAGTAGGGGGCAATATTAACATCACAAGCCCAGTCATGAGTTTTTCTTATAGCTTTAAAAACACCAGAATTTTAATATTTGTAAGTGAATGGTATGCTGAATCTAGAACACTAGAAGAAAAAGCATGTCAACAAAAGAAATCCATGATCACATACCATTCAGTTTATGTTCTTAACCCACCCTGCAGAGCACAGACAAGTTCTGAGAGTCAAGAACAACTCCTCAGATAAGGCATCTAATGCAGGGTGCATTAAGAAGTTTACATATTATTAAAAACCTCTTCAATTCTGTGAAAATATTAAATTCAAGATGTACTTTTAATGTAACAGATTCAAACACAGCAAGTTAAACAACTTCACATATAACAAGTATTTTTACTAGAAGTCACTCAGGTAAAATAGTCTTATGCAAATGTTAAGTTTCAGTATTTTTATCTATAGAAGTGCTTAATTAAGAAAAATCATGAATTTCAAAAATATTAGCTTATGAACAGAAGAGGCACATTTTGTATATTAAGCACATTAACAGTATTTAAAGTTTAAATCACTTAACGATATTAAAAAACAACTTAAAATGCACACGCTTTGGAATTGCTCGTTTATAATATATTACTAGTTCAGAATACACAAAAAACAACTTCTGAATTTGTAAAAGTAGCAACGTTTTTAATATTTTAAAGAAAAACAATAAGCTCAATCATATCTAAAGGCTTGTTATAGCAAAACATTTAGCCAATTTTAACATTCATAGTTAAGATAGTTACGATTTCTAAAATACTAACAAGTTCAATCCCTGGTAAGTGAACAGATTTCATTCTTAGCATTTAATAGCATTCCAATTGCTAAAAATAAACACAACAGCTGCAAGAAAGTGAGAATTAGAGTCAACACAAGACATTATCTCTTCATCCACAAAGACTTTAAGCTACACAACATCGAGGGCTTTTTCTCCTGGGAAGTGGGGTGGGGAAGGAGAAAAGTCTGTACTTGGGTAGAGTTCAGCAGAACGTTTTTCTTTCCCTTGGGGTACTTTATTCAGTACTAAATCTATGTTTTTAAGAAACCACGGGCACAATGCATCGCGTTCCTCATCCTGCTCATTACACTGAGCCCGGCAATAAGGGCATTCTATATCCCTCACAGAAGAGGGAAACTTGCAGCGTGAACTAGCTAAGACTATGTGGAAATATCCTCCCACTTGGATTGTTCACTTTTAAATGAGAAAGCAAAAAAACTTGTTTGCTGCTATCCTTACTTGCAACAGTATACCCCACTAAGTATAAATTAGGACAGCTTCTGGAGGCTTCCTCAGATATTTAGTACAAGAATACTTAAGAAATTGATCTCAAGCCCAAATCACTAATGGAGAACTACTTATTTACTTTTTAATACACATCAGTATCTTGTTGAAAATACTACTGGGCGATCAGTATGGTTTTTTTGTTTTTAAAAGCATAGACCAGTGGTGCTACAGCTAGTACTTTTACCCCACATACCTGAAAAAAACTGTACAATTTCTTCTTTACTACAGCCAAATGGGAGTCCTCTAAGACGTACAAAACCATCATTAGCCGTATCAGGGCTGTTGGGACCAGTATGCTTCAGAACCCAATCCATTTCAACGTTGTTTGACTTGAAAACTGTAAAAGGCACTTAGAATTAATGCATTCTGGAACGCTCAGCAGTTTTAAAAGTCATTTGCCTTGAGACTAGTCAACTTATGATACACAAGTCCATTTGTTCTTTCACATGCATTTTAGAAACAGAACAACAGTTAACCAAAAACCCGTCAAGTACAAATACATCTAGTCAGTTACTAGACCAAATCAAACCTTCAACATATCTGTGTCCCATTGTTTCTCTGTCTTTTTTCAGTGCCAATTTCACATCCTCTTCCGATTCAAGTTCAGCAAAAGCTTCTCCACTCGGTCTGCCCTCCCTTGTGTAGATGAAACGGATACCTAAAGCCCCATTTAGAATTTTGCAATCTAAAAAAAGAAATGGGAAGCTCCATTGATTTAATTGTTAGAGGAACATGGTGGCTTTAAAAGCTTCAAATATCCTAAAAGGAAAAAATGACTTAAGTTGTACAAGACAATTGTAGTGTTCTAAGTTTATTGGTCGCGTTCTGTAAGTTAAGGGCCTGAATAAAATCAAATTATCCTTCTCTTCAAGTGTAAAGATTAGCAAGACATTAAGGATAAACACAAACCAGCTATTTTTAAAGCTTCGCTGCCTCAAGTCATGCTAGGTGTGCTTTTGATGAGAGCTGAATTAGATCTTCTGGTCAGCATGAAGTAGTAACAATCAAGTACAAACATAATGAACTAAATCGGGACTACATCCAATATACCAAATTCCTGAAATAGTGAGCAAAGAACAACAGTACCAAGAACTAAGTTCATTTAATTAAACTTGAAACAAGAATTTTGAGATTTTCCTTTAAATGGAAACTTCTCTCTTCTGGCTGCTCAAGAACTGAAAGCAGTTGTGGCTGTTCCAGCAACACACCCTCAAAAACTTGTGTCTAGTCCCTGTTAGCTGAAGCACAGCTTTCCACACTGCATCCTAGCTGAAGCACTTGCTTTACAAACTTCACTGAATACTGAACTAACCCAAAACTTTCTGTAGCTGCTCACTGCAGCATTCCTGCTGCCATAGTTTTCCCTGGAGGAACCCTGAGAGTAGCCCCTCTCCCCAACCCCTATTCCCTCAGTTCTGCTTACCGGAGAAAAACCTCTGCACCTCCTCGGTGGAACAGGACCAGGGCAACCCCCTCACTTTCACCACATATCCCTCGCTGCTCTCTGTGTTCAGCATCACATTGGAGGTCAGGCTGGGCTCCGCCTCAGTTTCTGTGGTGGCTGAAGAAAACCAAACCAGACCCTTTGAGATGCCGTGGAGCACAGCTGCCACCCACAGACCCCTCAGAGCGCCCGGCGGCCCCCCTGGCTCAGGCCTACCCACCCTCAAGCCTCCTCTACCTCGGACCGCTGCCCGCCTCACACACACAGAGCCGCTCCCGCCCGGCGCACGCCTGGCCCGCCCCCCCGGCCCGCGCCCAGCCCCCGTCCCCGCACGCACACATGGTGGGGCTCCGCGGTGGTTCTAGGGCTCCGAGCCTGATCCGCTGTCCGGAGAGCGCCTAGTCCCAGTCAGGCGGCAGCAAGCGGGCGAGCCTGTGGCGAGAGCGCGCTAGGAAATGGCGGCGGGTACTCCCGCTTCCGCTGGGCCCGGCCTTCCGCCGCACAAAGAACCCCGGCCCCACACACCGCCCGGGTGGGCCCGACGACTTGCAGCCCCCGCCGACGCGCACCGCGCTCGTTTCCGGCTCGGGGCCCGGAGGTCAGCAGGAGAGCGGCGTGCGGGAGGCGGCCGCCGAGGAGCACGGGCTGGCCGCGCCGCTCACCTGCGCCTCAGCTGAGCTGCGGCGTGGCTGAGGACAGGGCGCGGGGTGCATGCGCGCCAGCACCCGGGGGCCTCTGCCCCTCCCCGCAGCACCCGCCTGCGCATGCTCTGTAGCGCCACCACGCTCGGCCGCCCCGGGACACACACCCCCTACGCATACGTTCCCCGCGCCGCTCCCGCCAGGTTGCGCATGCGTCCTCGCTAGTCTACGCCCCCCCGCCCCCGATGGGTGTGCGCATGCGTCGCCTGCCTCCTCCGCTGAACAAAGCCAAGGCGCTGACTCCCGCGCGGTGCGCGGGCCGGGCCTGCGCGCATGCGCCTCTGGGCGCCGCTCTCCACGCTGCGCATGCCCCGCGGGCTGCACGGCGCTTCCCCCCGTCCTCCCGCCGGCGCCGGGCCCGGCCGCGCGGGAAGCCGACCCGCACCAGCGACACTCGCCTCCCGCACCGACACGGCGCGCGTTGCACGGCGAGTGAAACGTCTGACTGAACAAGAAGTGTGTGGGAACTAGCACTTACCAGCTTCAAATGCTGACGCTACCCCACGTGAAACAATCTGCTCGCTTCGGTCACTGAAGCCTGGTGTGTTTGTAGGAGATGGGGGAAAGAAGAGACATGGGTCACAATTATCATAATAAAAAGGAAAATACTACTCCCTCCCATCTCCTCCAAACACACCGGACCTAGCTAGATTTCACCCTGAATCTCACTGTTACAGAGAAACCAAAGAGTTACTAGAGTAACTACAGCAGTACAGCCTCTGATAGTTGCACCCCGAACTGTTCAACTATTACCTAAGCATCCTATATCCCCTTTCTTTACACTGGAAAGAATACGCAGTTCATGTTTCAACCGGCAGTTGCCCACGCAGGTAATAGAGCCCATGCCAAGAGCTAAACCAGACTCCGTGAAGCCCCAGGCATGCCAACACTGATGCTGGAATTTTGGAGCTGAGAAGCAAGGCTGCTCAGAGCAGCACTAGCGTATCTCATTCATGTGTGCTTCCTTTCTAGTCAATACCAAAATTAGCTTACAGCTTTAGGTTGAGATACTCCATTGCCTGCAAATCTATACTGCCTTATCACTTATATAAGTACGTGCAATGTTTAATTTAACAGATACCAATCCAGACTACTACCACCCACCTCCCACCAAAGGCAGAGGCTTTTTGGAGGGGGGGAGAAAAAAAAAAAAAAGGAAGGTGCTCTGAAGTTTAAGTCTGGAACACAAACAACATGAGGAACTCATCGAAGCTGATGCAAATCAGACCAGTAAGTTGAGCAGCAGCTTCCTGAAAGCAGGTTTCCCTCGCTCAACGATTTCAAAAAATCTGCAGTAGCGGCTGGGCGGAGGCAGGAGCAGCGGGAGCAGGCAGAGGCCGCGCCGCGGGGAGTGGCGGCAGGAGGCGGCCATCCCGCCCCCCGCTCGGCGGGAGACTTAAAGCGGGCGGTACCGCCGGGAGCCCCGCGCTCCCGCCATGTCCACCCCGGCCAAGCGCCGCTGCGGCGGCCCCGCCAGCTCCCTCGACTCCAGCTTCCAGAAGCGCCTCAAGAAGATTTCCATCGAGGGGAATATCGGTGAGCGCGGAGGGGGGCGGGAAGCGGGGCTCCTGGGGCCTCAGGACGGGGCGCCCTGAGGGGACGCTTTGGCGGGAAGCCTCTTCCCCCCCCCCTCCCTACGGCGCGGAACGGCGGCGGGGGGGCAGAGGAGTCTCGCGGAGGGAGCAGTGCTGCGGGGCACCAGCCCCGCGGGAGGCCCCGCTCCCCTCCCGGCGATGTTCGGAAGTTGGCGCCATCGCCGGGGCGAGGAGGTGAAAGGCCGCCGTCCCCAGCCGCCGCCCTGCCCAGGGACACGCCGGCGTCCGTTACAGCAGGGACGCGGAGCCCCCGCTCGCGGCAAGCCGCCGCTGAGCACGGACATCCCGTCCTTCCCGCGCACCTCAGCCACGCCGCCTGGGCGGCAGCTGCCGGCAGCGGAGTAGCCGCCAACTCCTCCTGGCCTTCGCCAGCCTTCCCTGGCGCGGCTGCATCCCCCTGGAAGCAGCTGCTAGCGCTGCCTCGGCTACCGGGGCTCTCCCCGCTTGCCTCAAGACTCGCCCGCAGCAGCGCGCTCCTGGCCCGCACGCGGCGCCCCCGCTCGCAGTTTGGCCGCCCGGCCACTGGAGGCCCGCGCCGCTGCATTCTCGCCCCCCTCTTCCCTCCCAGCGCCGCGCATGCGCGGCGGCCTCCCTCTCCCCCGGCGGCCCTCGAACAATGCCGCGCCAGGCCCCGCCCCGCGGTGCAGCCTGCTCCTAAAATGGAGGCGCAGGCGGCCCCGCCGCCTCCGCCTCATCGCCCGGCCGCCTGGCGCCGCAGATTAGAGCCGTTTTCTCGGAATCTGCTCGAGCACGGTACGGGCGGCCCCTGGCCAGCGTCTGCTTCTGCTCCGAGCAGCTCCCAAGCTGCAGGCACGCTGCGCTGCATCTCCAACACTGCAAAAACGCAGTCTACGGCCGCAGACCTCACAGCTGCCACCGTAACTTAGTCAGCAAGACCGTTTTAATCCACACTCTCATTGAATTTTATGGATCTTTTGCAGCTGCAGGAAAGTCTACGTTTGTCAGGCTACTTGAGAAACACAGCGATGAGTGGGAAATAATCCCCGAACCTATCGCCAAGTGGTGCAACATTCAGACAGCTGAAGACGAGTATGAGGTAGGTGATGTAGGCTTGAGGAGATGGGGGACAGAAGACACTTAAGTGAGTGGCCAAGGAAACTATGCCAAAATTCACCTATACTTAGGTCTGGAAATAGTTTCCTCCCAAGACCAGTCATCCCCACTATGATCATTTGATCAGCTACTCGAATTGTAAAGGCTACTTAGCAAGATGCCATTCAATGCATCTTCCAAATAGTCACCCACCCCCCCACTCCACAGGAATCAGTCTGAAATCCGGTAATAAATCTATTCTAAAGAAGCTGTCAAAGACAACTATCAGCTGAGAAAAATCTTGTTTCTGTGCCTAAGTCAATTCCTTTTAAAAGAAATCCACACGATCACATACCAGAATTCTGAATTAAGAAAAGAAATAGCCAGTATATTTGCAGGTTTTTAAGTCTTCTCTCTTGTCCCCCAGGAACTTTCAACATCTCAGAAGAGTGGAGGAAATCTACTTCAAATGCTGTATGATAAACCTACAAGATGGGCTTATACTTTCCAGACATACGCTTGCTTGAGCCGAGTAAGGGCACAATTAAAACCCATCTCAGCCAAATTACATGAAGCAGAACATCCAGTGCAATTTTTTGAGAGATCTGTGTACAGTGACAGGTAATGACTCACAATGCAACCGGAGTTCAGAGTAAACAGCTCAGAAACACTGAGCTGGGGAAAGAAACACTTAAACTAGCATCTGCAAGGAACAGTTTTAATTAACACAGGTGTTAAGTTGAATAGCATAAAGAACACTATGGATGTAGGACTAGGTAGTTAATTCTCTCTGTAATTCTGATTCTAATGGAAAGTATTTAAATAGTTTTTTGTCATTCCTACCATGACACTAACATCTTTCATTGCAGATATGTGTTTGCTTCTAACTTGTTTGAATCTGGAAACATCAACGAAACAGAGTGGGCTATCTATCAGGACTGGCACACATGGCTTTTGAATCAGTATGAACCTGATATAGAACTGGATGGCATGATCTACCTAAGAACCACACCTCAGGTATACTTAAGTATTCATGACATACAGCAGTGACTAACACTGTTATTCTCTAAAAGTAGCAGGAATCCCATACTAACTTCAGATCTGATTCAGAGACCAAATTCAACATCCTCCTTTCTGAGCTGCTATTCTGATGCTAGCAAATGCTACAGTTGCTAACATCCACCACTCAGTAAGGATCAAAAGCTGAATTTGAACTTCTGAATCAAGTTTCACTTCCACACCAGATTGTACAGGAAGGAAAGAATCCTTCAGTAAGAACTACTACTGACTTTTGGCTCAGCCAAACATTTAAGCTAGTGCTCACTACTGTCTAATGCTTTTGACACTTAAATGGTTTCATCACAAGGACTATCAGTTCTTTGCTTAATGCTAGCATACTAAGCATGTCCTCATATTCAGGCATCCAAAGCAAGTCACCCAGCAAAAACTGCTCTCTAGTTAAGGAATAACTACTAGATACCACATGCATGACTGACTGCGTACTATTTGCCTTCAGAATTTTTCATCTGTTAAGCATTAATTCTTCTGATTTAAGGACCACTTGATCTGCTTAGTTGACTTAGCCTTAACACATTATTAATGTCCAGGCTTGCACTTTTTCAGAAGTGCATGGAAAGGCTACAGATGAGAGGAAGAGAAGAAGAGCAAGGAATTGAGCTTGAGTATTTGGAAAACCTCCACTATAAACATGAAACCTGGCTTTATGAAAGATCTATGAGGTAAGAACCCATTTTCTCTAGACAACCATTGCAGTCAAAATGGCTTCAACAATCTGTTGCCATAAGCAACAGAACACAAACGAGAAGACTAGTGGCTTATCCAAGTTTCAAATATAGCAAGGCTCTTTTCTACCTTAGTGCTAAAGTGGATAAAACAGATTGAAGTTTAGCTTCACTCAGGCACAGTAGGAAGGACTTGCATTAAGCATTACCTTCAACTAAAAAGATATGTAGCTGTAATTTTTCTTCAGCAAGGATCTGAATTTGGTAACTCAAAGTACGCAGGAATATGGCAGACCTGAGATTGAATTCAGTGGCCAACCACTTAAGTTACTTCCTAAGCACCTTCCAGTTTAAAGGAAGGCAAGGTCCCATCTACCTTTAAACTGGGGTGATTGTATTCCAACAGTTACCAGAAAGGCTTTCAGCAGTATCATACAGAGGAAGCCCCAGTCAGTGACTGAAGATCTTTGCATACCTTCCCCCCATACACACTTTCTTACGGACTCATATTAGCTTTCCTCTCATAAGGATCTGCTAGATGTGAATGCAAAGTTCAGATACAATAGCCTGAAGTACTCTACTGAACGGAAAGCAGGAGGTTAAACATTTATTACTGACTGCGCCACTTGACATTAGCACAGAAAGTCACTGCTGCAACAAAAGAACATCCTGAATGTTTTAATGATGTTCTTGGTAGGCAAACATGCCTTTTCAGCTGAAATAAGAAAACTACTTCCAGATGGAATACTAAAAGATTCAAAACAATTCCAGGAAAAGAATGTTAGATTGCACATCAGTCACATCTGCTTTCCTAAGTATAAATTTCATGTAGGATGACCCAAATGCTCAGGAGACAGGAATGCACTGCAGTATTGTGGAATTCTGGGAACGTTTACATTGTGTACTCATTCCAAGCTCATGAGCAAACATTTCCTGTATTTTTAATAGGAACACTCCGTCTGCAAAAAACAAATGAGAATGTTGTTCAGCACACTTACTGCATTTCTGAAATGCAGTTCAGACACAGAAAGAGAAAATAAGTACTGGTTTAAGAGCTAGAAAAGAAAGCATCTAGCTGCACAGCTACTGCTCTTATCTGCTCCTACCACGTGGAGCAAAAACTGTCTTATCTCATACCCATTTTAAATACCTGTCTTAAAACATGTTGAATAGGTCATCCACACCAAAGGGGGCTTAAAAACATAAATTAATTAGCAGCTAACTAAAAAGGTGCAGGGGGTACCCAGAACAGGTGATATTTTAGAAAAAACACTGATCAAAATAGGATTCCTGATAATTGATTCCATAGCAAAAAGAATGAGAAAGAAAATTTAAGTTAAGACAAGCATAAACAACATCTTTTTTCCTACCGTAACAATTCAAATAGATACTGAGTGGCCAGACCTGCAAAGTGTAAGTCATGTTGACAAGCAAGTACAAAGCCCTAGTCAAGTCTGTCCACCATTAAGTCATCAGTATCAACATCTCCTTAGGATGCCTTGGAAAACAATTAGAAAATCATGCTAGTAGAAGTGGTATAAAGTGCTGTGTGTAAAAAACAATTGCTCTCTCATAACAGAGTTGATTTTGAGAACCTTAAAGAGATTCCCATTCTAATTTTGGATGTTAATGAAGATTTTAAAAATGATAAGATTAAACAGGAGTACCTGATTGATGAGGTAAGTATTAAATGTTTCCTACCATTTTTGTTTGCAGTAATATAGCAACAAGTTATCAAATCTAAGCTCTTAAAATTTGTTACTAGTGTATTACACTATCAAACTCCAAATTTAGGAATGATGCAATAGTAGTTTAGGGCTAGTAGACTTGGTCTCCATCACGTGATCAGTAGAGGCTTTTTACTTTCCTCCACAAAACTATTTAACCTCACAATATTATCCTCACACTTCAAGCAGTTCAAGGGAAAAATGGTTATTTTTAAAGAGGTGCGCAGTTGTGGGGTAAAACAGTGCACAGCAGCTGCACTAGTCAGACTGCTCTCTGCCAAGTCTGCACCACCATACTATTCATTAAATAGTTTACACAATGATACTGTCCAATTCATGTCAGCCATGACGTCTCTAGAAAATCCTAGTCAGCTTAGAACTATTTATGCTCCCCTTCGCATTCTAAGGATCTAGGCTCTTCCTGGACAGAGCACAACATATCAGACAAATGCAGAGATTGTATGTAGTTCTAAATGCATGAAGTGAAACTTCTAAGTAGGGAAGGAGAAATACACCAGCCATTAGAGGAAACTGATAATAGGTCATAAGACAAAATGGTGTTTGCCAACTCTGTGGGAAGACAAGACTTGGGGAGTAAATTCCCAAAAGAAATCATTCTGCTGTAGCCAACCACTGTGTGTGCCCAGTCCACAGCAAAAAAAATCCTATCAAATATTTCCTCCATCTTGTTCTGGGTCAAGAATTTGAGATTACTAAGGAATGACTTCTACATCAAGTCTGATACTCCTGAGTTAAGTTAGGAAGGGGGGCAAAGTGTTCAGTCAAGATAACGTGGGAATATTTGCTGTGAAGTCATACGCTCACGGAAACTAGCAAACAACTGCTTAGAGTTGTGGACTATACCCACATATGCCATCTTCCCTCTAACTTTGCTTCACTGCAAGGCCACCAGTGTTGTCTCCACCAAAATCCCTTCACCACCCAGCATATCAGAAGTCCAGCTCTACTTTCAGCTTAGTGTGGGGATGAGACGGTACAGCACTATGCTGGAAGTGCTACTAGATCTTTGGCTCAACTTCCAAACAATCCCTTTCTTTGTAGGGAAGAGCTACTTAGTGAAGGCAAATCCATTTTTCTTTAATGAAATATACTGTAAAGCATTCCAGAAGCTACCTTTCAGAAATACTTCTTATCTTTCTAATAAATTATTTAGCTTGCTCAATTCTACCTAGTACCAACTATACTGAAAGGCATTTCAGATCATGAATATATACAGGCAGAACAGTACTGGAGACTAGAGTAACAAATCCTTTGTTCCCTAAGAAAGGGGGAAAACCTAATAGCTTAGGGTTTTATTTCTTTTTAAAATGCATCAAATATAATATAGGCTTTGTTTTTGCAGGTCAAATCTTTCCTGACTTCTTAAAGTACGTGAGAATTAAGATCAACATCAAGTGCTTGAAATTCAAGAGTTAAACCAAACAATCGGTGTGTTATGAGATAGTTTAGTGAAACTAGATATATTACCAGTATAGGTTAAGGCAAGGTTTAGATATAAAACATGCATCTGTTTTTTGTTTGTCTGAACCGTGTTTTTGATACAATTTACAGTATAAAGGAAACAATATGGGATGCTTTGATAATATATTTCACTTCGTGTATATTCTCTGCTGTTTAATAAAGATTTTAAGCTAATGTGGGCTCATAACTGGCTTCAACCATGGAGGAGTTAACCGGTTATCAACGGCTGACAACCCAGTAAATACAGATACTAGACACTGGGGCAGGGTTGTTTTGCAATAACTGGCATAGTTCACCATTTTAAGACGAGACTGTTATGGCGTCCAGAAGCCTTTGCTTCCAACTTCTGCTTTATTGAATGGCTGTTTTCAGAGGATTTATGCTACTTAAGAACGGACGTTATTGCAGCCGCGAGAGTTACACCTGGAATAAACTGCGATTTAAGGGCATCTTGTTTACGACCTCCCCCCTGAACCAACGG
>VXAL01015773.1:56592-78593 GCA_013399475.1 Chauna torquata
AGGCGGGCAGCAGGCCCCGGGGGATGCCGCGGCTGCCCCGTGAGCCAAGCAGCGCGGGCAGCCCGGCCTCCCCCCGGCACGAAGCCGCAGCGTCCTTGCAGCAGGCGTGGGCGGCGGGCAGCGTTTGTAACCGGGCGGCTCCCGGCGGCACCGCCTGCACCGCTCACCCGCGGGGTACAGTGGTTCTCCGTGGCCCCAGCTCCGAGCGGGCAAAGCAAAAACGGCAGGCCCGGGCGCAGGGGAGCAGCTTTCCCTCCGCTACAGGCACCTGCAGCAACCCCCTGCCACTTGTTTCCGCGGGACGATGCGCTGGGCAGCTTTCCCGTGGCAGAGCTAGATACTTACCGGCCTTCTGCGCCTCGGGGAGGGAGAAGCCAGCTTGCCACAGCCTGCCGAACCGCTGGCTGCCCTGCGCTGCGCCGTGCTGCAGCCCCCTCGCATGCGGAGCCCAGACGAGCGGGCCTGGGGCGCGTGGCGGCTCCAGGCTGGTGAGGTGGGGCTGGAAAACTGGTTGTGGGGTGGGAGATGGAGGTTGCGTCCGCAGCAGACGGGCTTTGAGGAGAGCCAGGACGCGCAGCTCGGTGCGCGTTGGCTGGCTGCGAGGTGCTGGTGGTGCTGGGGAAAGGGTGAGGATGGAGAACGCGCTTCGGGAGGCGGTGGGAGGCATTAACGGGAAGGCTGAGTAAAATCTCACCGGGGCAGGTGATGCGTCTGTCCCTGCCTGGCATGGCTAAGGCACAGCCGGGGTAAAACAATTCTCTGCCTTTGCCTAAGTGTTTTACCAACGCTGCTAGAAAAAGTTATTTTGTTTTTTACATTGCTATGACATCCGTGGGCTCCCGTGAGGATAGGGCCCCGCTGCGCTGAAAACTTTGCACAGAGGAGTGCTGTACAGTTATTTTTGTTTGGATTTAAGCCTTCCCCTGCAGCGTGTGCACCGATCCAAGGCAGGAGAGCCCTAACGGGAAATGGACCGGGAGCTTTGCTGGACAAGCCAATTAAAATGCAGGGAAGGAAATGAAGCAATGTGAAAAGTCCGTCATTTCCAAAAAAAACTGCCTTGGTGTTCTTACAATCTAAGACATGCCTGCTGCTGGGGGAGCGAGGGGAGGATGGCAGGCTTTAAAACCTGGTTAACCTGCAGCACGCTAATGCAGTCGTTTTTGCTCTCTGGGTTTGATGATAAGTCTCCCCAGTGACGAGGGCTCAAAGCACTTCTGGTGTTTTCTGAGCTGTGCTGCTAACACAGGGGGGCTGAGAGCCAAAAGGATCAGTGTTTCCAGCACTGAGCTCCTTTGAAAATCCAGCCCTTCCCGTCGCAGGGGGCTGAGCCCAGAAGGAGACCCAAGCACCAGCCAAAGCACACAGCAGGGCTGAGTATTTGCTGCTGGGTGCTTCAGCTCCAAGTCCGGGGACACTGCGCCGCTGAAAATTGGCTTCTTGCTACTGGCACCCCTCCCGCAGGGAAACTGAGGCAGTAGCCTCGTGCTCCAAACACGCAGGTTTTGTCCTGTGCCACACACGGACCCACGAGGAGACACCCGGCACAGCAAGCTCAGCGCCTTTTTATTGGCAGTAGCCCCCCTGCACGTTGTTGCTCAGCGATATTCAAAGTTACATATGCAGTAGTGGTTATGAGTTTGCTAGGTCTGGTTTATGTCATCGCCCGTGGGTTGATGACCATCACAAGGGCACTACTGGTCTCCCTCTGCTCCGCTGCTTTGCAAGCGCGCATTGCTCAGCAGGCCTTCGCGCAGCACAGCCATCGGCGCGTTTATGGCTGCTCCTGTTTATCCCTCACCTCTTGCTCTGCCGCAGCCCACAGCTGGTTCCAAACAAATGCCTTTCTTAGGTGCGGGCCCTGGAAAGCTGGCACCGACCCCGCAGCGGTGCCTGGGCTGGATGCAGCTGCCAGGAAAACGGGAAAGCCTTGGCGGCTGCCCTGGCTGGGGAGCTAGGGCTGAGATGAGCTTACTTTTCTGTGTCTCGTTTTCCTAAAATTCTCCTTTTTTTCGGGGCGTTGTTGTTTTAGCATCACTCACAACAGAGCGGCCAGATATGGAGCGCTTGGCACAAAGAGCACGTGGGGAAAAATACCTCCGTAATAGCTCCGTGGTTCCTGCCAGCGCTGGGCTGCAGGGACGGAGGTGTTCAAAGCTCAGGTGAGGGTGGATTTGCCACCGGGGGCTGTATTCGGTGCAGGCAGTCCGTTACCATGAGCACGAGGCGGCAGGACTCGGAGGGGAGGACACAGATGAGGGACGGGAGCGTCACGCTGCGAGCAGCTGGAGGATGTTCAGCCCCGTGTAGTAAGAGAGGAAGAAATGCAGAAGGCCCAGGGCCGACGCTGCAATGAGGAGCCAGAGGACCCCGGTGCCAAAATAGATGGGGGCGAGCCTGGCGGGAGGGAGAGACCGAGCGAGCATCACTGCTCTCACGCAGGAACAGCCCCGCTCCCGGAGGGGGCTGTGGAAAGGCTGCCCTGCTGCCCCCCGCCCCTGCATAGGGTCCCGTGCCCTGCTCCTGCCAGAGGGAGCGCGCACGCACGGCTGTCCGCACGGGCTCGGGCAGCTCCAGCCTCACCCCGCGTCTGTGCCTGGTGCCAGCCCCGTACCCATGCCCACGCCGTGCCCAGGGGAGGGCTGTGGCAGGGCTGAGTTGCGCAGCGACCCTGAAGCAGCCTGGGGGAGTGCGGAGCTCCCCTGCTTTCCCGAAGCACATTGTGTTCCCCAGGGGTCACTGCTTGCTCGAGGCTGGCGGGAGGTGTTTACCTTTCCGAGGACGATGCCCTATATCCCATGAAGTAGCAGTAGCGGGAGTAGAGATAGAGCAGACCCAAGGCTGCAGCCAGACCTGTGGTTGACAGAGATCACAGTGACCATCTCCAAAGGCTTTTCAGAGCTACTTCGGGCCAAGCAGATAGCAAAGGGGAGGAACAGAGGCAGTGTGTCCTCTGGCTCCCAGCAGAGACAGAATTACTGCCTGATTAATTGTTCAGAAAGTGAGCAGGACCTGAGGACTGAGCCAGCGCTGCTGACCCAGCATCCAAGCCGGTAACAAGCCATCCTCACCTTGATGGAAGAAGAGTCCAGCCTGCCACAGAAGTGCCACGAAAATGGGAAAATACTCGGAGGAGTTCACCCTAAAGGGAAAGAGGAAGGTCATAGACACGGAAAAGGAGGAAGATCTTCCTTTTTTTGCTTTCCCTAGCAGTTTCTAGGTGCTGCATAGGCTGTTGCTTCTTAGAGATGATGTTTCCATAAAAGCCACCAGACTTGGACCTTTCCCTGCAGTTCCCATCCTACCTTTATTCGCAGGAATTAAGCAGTGGAAGGAACTGGGTCTTCAGAGCCAGTCCCTGTTTGCAGGAAACTAAAAGAAGCCCAGGCCTGACCGTGCGCAGAAAGGCTCTGGGAACCAACCCCCCGCCTCTGCCCCAGTACCGCAGCTCAGACCCTGCTGTGAAAGCCCCAAAGCCACAACCAAGGTCTGTCCCAGCCGGCCATGCGCATGTCCAGGACAACGCGCATCGTATGCAGACAAGGCCATCGCAGTACGGGAGCGGGCGGGAGCACTTGGCTGTTCGGATGGTCTGTACAGCCGTGCCTTGTCCCCTCAAAGACAAAGCAACAAAGGACCACCAGGCGCTAGACGAGGCCGATATAGTCCGGGCTGGCGAAGCAGCAGAGAAGGAGATGGCTGAGGGCACCCTGCTCCTGCCTTTTTTTGTACTGCTCAGCTAAAGCAAGTGGAAACTTCCTCCCTCTCTGCCTGCGCCCCACTGCATCCATGGCACAGAAGTGATGGCAGAGATGCTGGATCCCGGCAACCCCCTCCCAGCGCTGCCGAGAGCTCCCTGGGAGCTCCTGCGTTCCAGCGAGGGGGTTCAGAGCTGTGCTGAAGCTGCCTGAGGCTTTGACACCACTGGGTGAAAACCAGCCTAAGGCTCGGGCACCGACGGCTTTGCCTTTAGCACCCTTTGCTCTACAGCGCAGATTCCTGGTGTGGTTTCTCTCAGCAATGGTTGGTGTCATTAGGACTTAGGAGCCACTGAAGTCCCGACGCTGACTCTTATGTCCATTAACTAACCCTGGGGGAGGTGGGTACCGGCTGCAGTGCTGCAGGGTGTCCCGAGGACCAAATGGCAAAGCAGGGGAGGGGCAGTGCCGTCAGACGTGAGGTCTACAAAGCACCTTATAAGAGGAGTTTCTTACTGTGCTCGAAAGATCCTCTCAAATTCAGGTGGGCCTGAGACCTTTGGAGGAGAAACGCCAAAAATTCGCCTGGCATAGATGACCTGGAGGAAGAAGTAGGCTGCAGCAAAGGAGAGAAAAGTAGCACGGGTCAGTCATCTGAGTGGGCTTGGTGGCCAGGAGACTGTCAGAGAAAAGGGCAAAAGTCCTGCAGTCTCCTCCTGACCTCACAGCACTGCATAGCAGAGAAAGTTGGCTGAAAATCCCAGACACGTTTCAGACAAGGAAAAGGAGTGAGCCAGTGCAACAGCGAAGCAAGGAGTATGCAGCCAAGTACGACCAGTGGATACCTGGTTTCTCTCTTGCATGACTAACAAATCATCTATTATCTGTACAAATTGTTACACAGTACAGTGCACATTGTTGCTGCCATTTTAAATTTTTTCTAGGTCTTTAATTTTTTCCCCTTCTAAATCCTGATAGCTGAGTAGGGAGGGAACTGATGCCACAGATAAGCCAGCCAGATACTGAAATAAATTGTCATACAATGTGGAACCATGGTTGAGGGAGATCCCGTGCGACCCACTGCCCCCTGCTCTTCCCCCTCTCGGAGCTGCTGTGCTTTGTATGCTGAGGTCTACACCAGCCTCAGGAGCTACTGCAAACCTGGGTTTCAAAGAAGGAAATTCTACACGTTCACAGAGATCTACCGAGAGCTATCTAAACAAAGGAGGTGTGTTAGTTCAGAGGAAGGGCTTCTAGGAGACTGGTGTGCCAGACACTCATGCTATTGAGTATGTTTCAAAACCAGATGAGATATCATCCACTGTCTGAAAAGCAGCTAAGTGGCAGTGTGACGGCAGAAACGCAGTATGGAAGTGAAAGGAAATCAGCGGAGACACGGTAGATTGACCCAGCACGTATTTGGGCACGGGTATGCAATGCTCCCTACCTTGCTCCAGGACTCCCAGAACTGTCACGGCAGCCAGCAGGTGGATCTGATCCAACATGTCGACTCTTCCAGACTAAAAAACCTGATTTCCTTAGCAGAAGCTCCTCTGGCCAGGTTCAGTCCTTGCTGGTCTGGCGGTCGGCGGTGGTGGCTGGCAGCATAGGCTTGCTCTAGCTGAACAGGAAAGATTTGTGTGCAGTGCTTTAAACTGGGAGAATTCCGGCTTGCCCGTTATCGCATACACAACAGAAATGTAAAGTGCTGGAGAAGGGTCTAATGGAGAATTTCCGTTCCCACCCTCCCTTTTCCAGGAATATATCAGGAAGTGGAAAAGCCAGCAGAAAGCTTATGGGAGAGATAAGAGAGGGGAATGCGGGGAGAGATCTCAGCAGCCCAGCTGGTTCTTCCCCTGGGGTATCTGCTTTAGAAGGGCTCCTAACGAAGTCCAAGGCACGTCCCTCCTGCTGGTGCAGCACAAGAAACCGTAGCCCTGCTTGGGCTGTTCTGCATCGGCCACGTGTCAGGAATCTCAGCGTCTCGTGGCACACAGCACCCTGCGCAACAGCTCTTGAGCGCGTTGGGCACAGAGCACGACTCGCTGCACAGGTATGGCACCGAATAAAGCCCCCGCATGAAGAACCCCCTGCAGCGGTAGGACAGGACGTGAACAAGTGCAAAAGGCACAGATCTGCCTTGCACAGTTCCACTGGATGTGGGTGTGCGTCCAGCACGGCAGTCAGACACCGAGGGGTTCAGAGCCCACCCTCGTACTGGGAAGGCTGGGAGCGTCTCCTGCTCAGTCCTCAGCCAGAACAGCTCTCACGATACACATCAGTGAGAGATATGTGGGGGTGAAACCCTGCACAATCCATCAGGATATACCAAGAAGAGACTGATGTTTTCGCATGCGTGTGTCTGGAGTAGCCCACTCGTCCGGTTCCTGCCATTTGGCGTGGCATTGGCACTGCCGTGCTGCCAAGTCCTGGCTTTGTTTCCTTCCTCTCCCGTCACTTGATGAATTTCCCTTTGGCCCAGCGAAAGACGAATGAGGTTTAAGACGAAGCAGTCATTAAACTTCCTTATTACAGAAAACAAGATCAGACTGATGCAACAGAAGTTACACTGTACATCCGATGCCCTTGATGGACTTTCTAAGAAAGAATAAGCTGGTTCTGGCTTTTTACCTCCCTGTAAGGGATAACGAGACTCAAGGAGGCTACAACAACGTCCCAGCTTATTTCTCCAAATACCAAATGCAGACACCACCATTTTTCAAGCATCAACTGTAAAAGTAATTGCTTCATATCAGAACTGATCCTTTTCCATTCCAGCAACTGTTTAGAAATATGAGGCATGTGTTTTCTCCAGCTTAGCTGTCAAAGAAATGAAGGACTTTCCTGTGTCAGCTCAGAAAGGTCAGAGGTCTCTCTGTGCTCGATGCAGTTTGCTTTTCCCTCAGCTCCTGGCTGATTACAGCCTGCTAGCAAAAGAAAATACAAAGCACAACAACTGAACAAGAAAGATCTGTGCTTACACCTCGGTCAGACGACAGTGCGGCATGACCTGAGTCAAATGTGTGTAAGGAAGCCTTGGCCAGGAGAAGTTGTAAGGAACCATATAGAGCACTCCCGCTCCCCAAATCGTCATTAGATACAAAACACTTCCAGTATCATGTAGTGTAGTCTAAATATATCAAAGGTTAGTAGAAACATGAATGAATAAACAAGCACAGACTCTCCCCCCTCCTCCTCTCTCCCACATAAACATGATTTTTCAAGCTGCCGTTACCTCCTGCAGGCCACCACATTTTCTCATCCCTGCTTGCCACCACCAGAACTCTCCGTGCTTTCCGTCCTCACTCGGTGCTTGCCAGGAGCAGGCACAAGCACCTTCCTCCTGGCACTAAATGCCATCCGACGAGGGGACTGTCCCTGGCGCGCATCAGCATCCCAGTGCGGGTCCAGCCTGATGTCTGGCCGGGGCCGGCAGATGTGGTCCCCTCACTGCCTCAGCCTCCGCCACCTTCCTGCCAACCGCTTGCACCCGACCCAGCGACTACGCAACCCTGTGGCGGCTCGCACCACGCTCTTGGTCGGGCAGGAATCTCACGGGGCCGCGAGGGCGTGCAGAGGGCTTGCTTCTCGCAGGTGCCTGAGCGAGCCCAGCGAGCTGCTGGCACGGCCACTGCATCCCTGGGCTGCGTGGGAGAACAGGGGCAGGAGACAGGATGGGATGTCACCGCTGTCACAAGCCGCCTGCGATGACACTGGAATAAGCGTGTTGCAAAACCTCACCCTCTGAGGCTGGCATGGCTGAATTTCCTCCTAATCAAAGACAAGCCCTGCAGTCCCAGGTCCAGGCTGGGCATGGAGCTGTCGGGGTGGGAACTACAGGACCACTGCCCACCTCTCCCCGGCTGCGTGCTGCTCCCCAGGCTACAACGTGTGAACGTGGGCAAAGCCCAAAGTCATTGCACCTCCCACTGAGTCATCGCTGGAGGCATTTCTCTGTGCCCACGCATTGCTTCTGCCACCTCTTCCTGCAGCCATTAATCCTTTCTGCCTCCTAATTACTGTAGGGCTGCACCGGGAGCTGGATGGCAACGCTGATCTGGATTAGAAGTAATCTTGGGAGGAAAAACAAGCAGCACAAAAGGCCGGGGGCGGCTTGCGACAGCAGCGCAGTTTGCAGTACCTATTGCTCCCGGGCAGCAGGGGGGCAAGCAAGGAAAAGCCAGCAGAGAGTTCAGAGACGTTGCATGCGGCAAAATCCCCTTTGAAACGTATTTCATGAGGCTGCAATGAGCCAACAGCTCTGTTAGCGGAAAAGGAAACATTCTGCTTCTGAGCAACTTACCCTTCAGCTGTGAAGCACGGAGGCTCCTCGTCCTTCCAAACCTATCATAAAAACATAGAAGTATTTCTAACCTAGTTGGCACTTGTGCTTCCTTTTGCTTCTAATTCTTCTGCAGCCACCGAGCACATCCAAACCTATGATGGTGGAACTGCACGCAGGAGCAGTTAATGTCTTTCCAGCAGCCACATAGAAAAAGAGAGCTTATAGTTCAAAAGATTTCAAAGCCGCAGAGAAAAATAAGAGGTTTCTTGATTTGAAAGAATTAAAAGAGAGATGAGCCCCGAGCACCTTAGTCTGGTCAGCTAACCATCCCCTTGGGCTGGGACAGCGGAGGGAGCAAAAACCCTTTCCTGTGCTCCCACTGCTGCAGGAAGATTCTTTTATCTCAGATCAACATGTGTTGAGATTTCCTTGGAATTCTTGGATCTTGCAGCTGTAAAGGAAGGGCAGGCAAAAAAAAAAAAAAACGTGGCAAGAAGACAGCAATTCATTATTTCATCCCTTGTTAACACGGCGTTGGCGAAGATTGGTCATTCCTAAGAAACAGGGACATCTGCAGACAATTTCTGCTCTGCGGTTCCCACCAGGGCTCCCAGGAAGGTGTAGGCTGGCTTGGACCTCCTGGGCATTTTGACATGCGTCCGGGGTTGGGCATTTTGCAATAACCTTAAAAACTTCACATGGCAAGAATTAGCACAGACTGCCTTCCTAACGTGCAGATCTGTCCCGAGGCTCCTCTTTTCAGAAAGTGAAACAGCAGATGGTTGGTTTTGCCAGCAACGTTTAGGCTGACATTATGTGAAGTATCGCTCGGTATACAAACTGGGTGTATATTAGAGATGCACACTAGCCTGTTGATCTGGACTGATTTCAGATGTAATTCCTGAGATTTCTGGATCTGTGGCATATCTAAGAGGTCACATAAATGTTCTCAAATGATTGGTTATAGCAGAATTTTTAAGGGCCAAAGCAAACTTCTATGGGCTGCTTTAACCATGGCCCATCACTCCTACTAGCAGTGGTTTTCACCTCAGTAGAGATGAAGTGCTTCACCAGCGATGGTGGGAAGCGAATTTGGGAAGGTGAATTTGGGAAACTATGTAAATGAGTATATGATACTCATTTAGTCAGGGATAATTTGGAGGAATTCTTTTAAAGCTTTCTTCTAAAGGAGTTGGATGACCTTTATTTGTGCGCACGTTAAATCTGGCTAGAGGGCAAGTCAGTATAAAAGCAGTGCCAAAATGCTACCCTTAACTCATCATCAAAAGGCATCGACACATGCAAATGAATAATAACCCTTCTTCTATGGCCAATATCTGTTAAAAATATTAAAACAAGCAAGTTCAACCCCTCTCTTGTCCTGCTTTGTCTCATATTATTGTCACATGGAGCAACTCCTTTCCATGTGTTTTGCGAATTTTCCTATTCCCCTTTCAGCAGAATGTCAGAAATAGCACATAAACAAAAAAGAATGACACCAAAAAGGCAACTGTGCTTCTGGCCAGAGCGAGCAAGAACGAACCTGTGGAGCGATAAGTGCATACGGCAGGAATGGGGATGATTTCCCCTTGCAGAGGGACAAACACGTCTCTCAAACATCCTTGGCAGCTCTGACGTTAACACATGCTTACTGTTACCCTATAATGATGTGGAAAAAATGACAAGGCTAAAGCCACATCAAAAGGCATCAAAAGCTATAAGGCGGTGGCGGAGTGCGGCCTGCCCTTCCTGAATTACAGGGGTGAAGAAGCAGAGCTCTCTCGCTGCCCTGTCTCATTTGGGCCAGAAAGCGGGTGCTGGCAGCCCTGCCCGGTCACGAGATGGAGCAGGGGGATTGGTGAGGGGCTGAGCGAGGGCAGCTCTACGGAGGCGTTTTTTAGGAAGGAGGCTGGCGTTCCTGATGGGTCTCCTGCCGAGGAGGGGCCCTGGGCTTGCCAGGCCTGGGGAAAGGGCAGGGGGAGTTTCCCCAGACCAGGGAGGTGACGCCTGGGACGTGGCCACCAGGAGGGCAGCGGTCGCTGTGCCGTTACAGTGACTTTTCACACCAAAGTCCTGTCCCGCAGGGTGAAGGAGGAGATCCCGGGGGGCAGTGGAGGCAGCTGCGGGGAGACCTGCGGAAGTGGGGCGCGACGCGGGCAGGGTGGACGGACGTTTCCCAGAAAGAAATGCACTGCAGATGACAGCAGGGCATCGCTCGGACCGTCGTCCTTTGAGCTCTGCTGCTCTCGCGGCCCCCCTGAGATGCGCTGAACGACATCCCCAGGGGGATGCCAGCGAGGAGGCTGCCTGGGCTGCGCAACCTGCCAGGCCCGAGGGACATGGGCGCCGTCCCTTCCCCACCTCCAAGGGAGAGTCTAAACACAGCCGGCGTCCACGTCTGCTGCTGGCGCGGGACCAGGCAGCAGGCAGCTGTCAAGCGTCACGAGGGCAAGAAGCAAGCCAGGAGGGGACGAGCTTCTGGTTACCAGCTGTGACTTCTTGTTGCCTTTGTTCAGCCGGGCCTGGCCGAGGCCGAGGTGACCTGGGCGTACCCAGGTGGCCGTGGCAGCCGCGTGCCCACTGCACAGCCCCGCGGGGACAGGCACCGTGCAGCACCGCTTCTCCGGCTGGCCTGGAGCCCAGGCTCCAGCCCCAGCGTCCCAAGTCGGGGGAACCACTGAAGGTACCGGCAGTGGAGGCTGCTGCCGAGCCTTTCTGTCCTGCTCCTGCCTTGCAAAGCCGGGCAGGGGCAATCCCAGGAGTGCCAGGGACCAGCCCTGGCATCGCTCGTCCTTCCAGTGCTTGGTGGTCCCACCTCCGAGCCACGCTGTCCCCTCCAGCTCCGCGGCGCTGGCTCGCAGCAGCAGGCGGGGACACCAGGACGGACAGCGTGGGCTGTACGTTAGGAAACTGTGCTCTTCCCAGAGGCCTTCAGGAAGCAGCTAACGAGCTCATCAGGCACAAGGAGCTTTTGCAAAAAGCGAGAAGCTGCCCCTCAGTGGTGACCAATCGCACACGGGGACAAAGGACTTGCTTTGAAAACAGCTGGGTTTATTTTTAGGGTGTGAAATGGCTGCAGGATGCAGTTGTGTAAAAGAATAGAACAACCAGAAACGGTGCTAAATACCGAACTTGCCTGCACACCCTTGCTTTTAACCACTGGGAGGCTGAATGGCAGTGACAGCGGTGTTACTATCCGCCTGCCGAAACCTGGAGGCGGGATGGACAGTGTCTCTCTGGAGACATGACATGCAGTGATTTGAGGATTTCTTGTAGCTCTCACACAGGAAGAACCCCTCTGCTTCCAGTTTCCTGACACAATTCCACTGGCTGCCTCCAGCGAGGTGCACTCAGCGTTTCCCTGGTGCTGCAGGACCCGGGCAGGCAGGGGAGCAGCAGAACCAGCGCCCAGCAGCGTGCCCCCCGGCAGCCGCCGGCCCCTCCGAGCCAGCTCCTGCTCAGAGCCCAGCGACCACCACAGCCTCAGAAGTGCCACCACCGCCTGTGGAAAACCGAGGGGTGGGCGATGCTGCGCAGTTTTAGCACCTTTGGTTGTGTCAAGAGACTGTTCTCTGCTGAGAGGTGCGAGGGCTGGCTGCCCGAGGTGGACTTAGTGGGCAGGTTTGACTGCGAGAACGACCGCTGTCACTTCCCTTCCGCTAACGTCACTCTGCCCGTCTGGGAAATGTTTTAAGTTAAACTTGCTCTCTTAGCAATGCAAATCCCTCACAAGCCATCAGGCTTTCAATACATTGTCTGCAAAACATGTAGACATTCTACCTGTGATTTGTGCACGTGCTGGCAATAAGCGGGATGGACAGCACCGGGACGTGGATGCCGCGGCACCACACATAAGGAATCCCGTTTTGTAGCACCCATCCGTCTGCTGCACACTGCACAGGACTGGGATGGTGCCCAGAAACTTTGCACATCTTGATGGTGGCCACTTCCATTAACAAAATTCTCAGTGACAAAGCCACTGCTCGATGCCTCCCGGCTATCCAGACTTCTGACAGCAAGACAGCATTCATCCCCTGCTTCTGCGTGACCGGAGCAGCCTTCATCTGGGTCTGGCATGGCAAAGCGGAGTTGGACACAGCACACAGGAGCTTGGGCTTTTGTACTGGAAAGCTCTGGCATTACTGCTGCTCATCGCAGTTTCACATTGCAATCTGGTCCTTTTGTTTAGTGCCTGCAGAAATCCCAGCTGATGCTATGTCCCATGGAGTTTTAGTGGTTATGTGTAACAGCTTGTTTGCTTTCTTCACTGTCTTGGTCTTCTCATCCTGAATACACCTCTTACATTTTTGGCTGTTGCTATAGTGCTACAAATACCAAAGAATAATTTGCCCCTCCCTCTGAGTTGGCAAAAGGTCTCTGGTATCTGTGTGACAACTAAGCTCTTGGCGGCAGGAATAACAGCACTAGAAATTAAAAAGAAAAGTAGATTATACAAGAAAGGGATTTAATTCCATTCCTGGAATTGCCCAAGAGGAGCAATGTTTCTCACAATCTATTTTAAAGATCTTTCTCTAAGCCGTGTACCACGGAAAAAGAATTAACATTAACATGTATGACTGCTCACCGTTTGCTAAGATAATCCAATGCTATACGGATATTGCTTGGGTAAAGGCAACCAAATATGATTTTAATTCATTGTCATCCCCAAACCAGTAACTGTTTGTGTGTGGCTGCCTGTCTGCTGGACTTCCCAGTGCAGACAGGACTACAAGTGAGAGCAGTTATGAAGGAACCAGAGAGCTTCTGGGACTGACTACAGCCCACCAAGCAGGTAAAATCCCTTCTGAGCAGTGGAAGTGGGCAAGAGAACTGAGACTTCAGCTTGAGCCTCCATTTGGAAAAGTGTTAGGAGGCCAGGCTCTCGTCTGCTTGTCTGAGCTGGCCGATAAATCACAGCACACAAACCAGTTGGCTGCAGTTTGGCAGCCTTGTCTAAAATCAGCTCGTTCCTCCCAAAACAGTTATAGCTATCAGTCCGAGTTGCCTTTCCACAAGGTGCGGCCAGAGTAGAATGCGGATGCCCACCTGCCGGGGCACTTACTGTACGCTCACTTTTAGGATCAGTCACCTTTTACATAAAGAAAAGCCAACAGATGATGCTGTAAAGAAAAATATTGTATTTTGTCTGATGAGCAACAGTATGGATGTCAACCAGCCAATAAGGTCCTTGCAGAGTTACCCTTGGTTCGAGTGGTTTTTTTGGAAGTTTTATTAGGACACTACTAGGACTAGTAGGACACTACTAGTTTGTATAGTTTTTAGCTTCTGCGAAAGAAGGAAGTGGCCGTTCAAAAATATACAGTCCAGTCTGTTGGTACAGGACTTATCGGGGAACCAGCGTTTAGGCTGTTATTAAAGCAAAGAGAAAAATCTCCTCATCTGACTTCTAAGAGGTTCAATGTCTACAATAGATCAACATAGTCACCTGTTATCTGCAGACTGCTTATTTTTTCTCCAGTGAAAATAAGTTCGAATTCCTCCCAAAGTCCTCTAATGATCAACCCTTTTAGTATTTAACGTTTCGTCTACTAGTGACCTTCTTAACCCTAAATACAGGGTTTCTTAACCATATATATACACACAGATTTTTATTACCTATATTTTTATTACATATNGTAAAGCAGACACTGGCTTAGCAATTAGTTGACAAATAAGTAAACAACTAGAAAAAGTCTTCATTTAATACAGAGATTTTGTTGTGTGGGCATCACATCTACATCTCTACATTCATAAAGGAAGGAGGATCTATTTGATTTTTTTTGCTGCCTTGTAAAAAGGTATCAGAAAAAACCTTCAACGAGAATCTATCTGGAATTACAGAAAGCCTGCAGCTCATCCTCCTTTTGCCTTGGATCTGGGTTGTTCAGCAGGCACAGGAGGAAGGACCCTTGTCACTGAGCTGATGGACAGATTCAAAGTGTACATGTTCTCAGGACAAAGTCTTATATTGAAGTGTAGCAAAGGAAGCTAATGATGTGTTTTTAGAAAGTCAGTCAGTGACCAATTTGAGTTCTACGCATAGACGCTTGCAAAAAAGGAGAGCTGAATAGAGAAAACATTTAGAATAAATAAAAGGAATAAACTGGCAATGCAAAACCAAAATAGTAAGCTTGTCTGCCATGCACTGGATTGTTATAACCCACAGTTTCTAAGTAGGCTAGCAAGGGAGGCAGGTCAGCTGCAAGCCTACTCCTCCCAGCCTGGCTAACATGCTCTGAAAGAATTGAAGCTCTCACCTAGCCTGGTTTCCTGCTGGAAAACTAAACCACCGTATTTTTGACACTGGAATCTGTGTTTTAGAACAGCACCATTTCTTGAGGCATAGTTGATATTTTTAATGGAGTCTTAATCAGACCTCTCTCTTCATTCCTCCTCATTCTTTATTTTCCATCGAGCTTAGTAGCAGCTTGCCTTTATAATTTGATCTATTTCTTTCAGTTATAATACTCAGCCTATGATTAATTCAAGTCTTGAGTGATAAGATCTAACTCCAAGCTATTTGACTTGAAAAAGAGAGCAAAGGTTGTCATGTTTCACTCGTGTAACCTTAACCGTTCCTCTCACTCTCATGCCAAGCAGACATCTGAATGACTCCAGGCTGTCTTCATTTTCCTATCAGCCAATGTACCAGAGGCCTCTTGTTCCCCACTTTCTGTTTGCTTTTATAATAGCCAGCCAGTTCTGAAATAAATCCCTGCCTCCACACCCTCACGGGTTTTTACATGTCAAAGCTTCTGCGTCTTCTAAATCTGCAGAGAATACTACGCTGTTTGTTTCGATCCACACCACTACAGTGCTGCTTTTAAATCCATGACTCACCCTTTTCCCCAAAATGGTACTAGAACAGCCATGTTACGCTGAGGACTTTTTAACAATTTCCAGCTTCTCAGCTTGCTTCGCTGAAGGCAGGGGCTGTCCTACCTGCGGGAGGACGGCAAGAACGGGACACCCCCAGGGCCATGCTCATCGCTCTCCTTCCTCAAACCAGCAGAAATCCGGTGGACTCCAGGCTCTCGCTTACATCTTTGTTCACATGCTCTGCTTTAAAAAAGGCTCTTTGACTTCTGAAATACCAGTAAGCATCACTTTCTTTCACTCCCCCATCACTTAAATAGCAGTGGCAGCAAGATCCAAACTCGGTAGGTAAACCTGGAGGACAGGCTCTGTGTTCCCTTGTTCTGAGTCAGGATGGACAGAAATGTTCAGTGTCAACCCAAGGCCACCTCTGTCCTCGGCTCTGCTTGCCATGCACAAGCAGCCCCAAAACACGGACGGCACCGGCTGTGTCTCGGGTTCACCCTGCACTGCCAGGAGCTGCTGAGAGCGGTCGGCTCAGGTGCAGCATAACCGTGGGTATTCTCATGAAAGAATCACCCAGTACCTCTCCATCATGCACACCTTTTTCCCATGACCAGATGCTTTCTACATGCAGTGCTAGAGAACTGGAGGAAATCAGGGAGGGAATGCATACAGCACCATAAGGTTATCTCAGTTTTGTCAGCCACAGCAATGCAAGAAAATGCAGCGTATCCCCCCCAGAAAATGCAGGCAGACCAAAAGGTGAGACCTGCTGAGGTCGTCTTCACCGCACACAAGTCCACGCAACGGGCAGGAAGGAGATGCTAGCTGTGGTCCTGCTCTGCGTCCTGCTGCCGCATCCATGCCGACTTAGCTGCGTGCCCTGCCCGCAGCACAGCTTGGCCGCCGTCCGCTCTGACCGTGACAAAGCCCTCAGAAAACACTTTGTTCCTTCCAGATGTCAGAGGACAGGCGGGCAGGGACCACCTCCAGACCCAGCAGCTAATCCTTCCCTAGGAGATGAATATCATGCACACAAGCAGCAGCAAATCCTATAAAGCCTTCACCCCTGGCTGCTTTGCTCCCGGCAACCCGGGCTGGAAACCCGCTCGCTGCTCCTGCCCAGAGGAATGCACCGGGGCACGGCGCTCGCGATGTCGGAGATGCGTCACATCCCCGGGGGCAGTGGGACCCTCGGGAACACAGGGCTTGCTTACTCCCCATCCTCCTTTCTGGCACAGAATGGAGCCTTTTTGTGCTGAAAATGCCGGGAATTTCAGTGATGCTCTGCAGGGAGGTGACACCAGGGAGGTGCGAGGCTGGGCCCCAAGCGCTCGCCCTGCCCAAGTGTCGGGCACCGGCTCGGCAGGGAGATGGGCGAGGAGGATGCATTTTTGCCACCAGAAGGCAGTGGGGAGCTGCAAATGCCAGCAGCCTTGCGCCGTGCCTGGTTCTGCTCCTCGCCTTCAGCCCCTCTGCTGCCCTTACGGAAAGCACAGGGAACTGCAGCTCACCACGAGAGCCTTGTTATCATTTTCTTTGGCAAAATATGTGAATCAGCTTTTTCTGAGTAACAGCGATACGAGACAGGGAAATAACCCCATCAGAATGGGAGGCTGGGATGGTTTCCAGACTCCGAGCTGCACCAGCGGCCACGGGGCACGAATGCGGTGGTGCGGCTTTCGGGGTGCTGCCCTGCCTGCAACAGGAACCCCAGCTGGGTGAACGTGCTGGGGAGTTTCTGGCCGCTCTTTGGGGCTGAAAGGGAACACCCCAATAGTGGAATGCAGGTGCCGGCACTGCCTGTGGCTCAGGGAGCTGGAACAGGCCCTGGCAAGGCACCAGGCAGCGCTGGCCGGGCCCCGGCAGGTGCAGGGTCCGGAGCTGCCACGGACTCCAGTTCTGGTGGGTTTGTGAGGTTAGTGAGCAGCTGACAGCAGGAAATGGCTCTTTTAATTTCCAGTTATAGGGAAATATTTTCACCTGGTTACCAGCAAGTTTAAGTTCTGAGAAACGGACGTAAACCCTCAGCACGCACAGACTTACCTTTCCCCTCTACCCCGGCACCTTCCTGAGGTGAGCACATGTATGGACCCCCCCTTGAGCCATGATTCTCCACCACCATTGTTATTTTTGGAAGGTGCAAAGTCACTCTGCCTTGCAGCTCAGTGAGGTATGGCCGAGTGGCTGTAAGGGAAAACACACCACACAGTAAGTGCACGAAGTCCTTGCTGGCTGCTCGCAGCTGCCGTGGCCGCAGTGCAGCTGTGCCGTTGCCGTCCCCACGGGCACATGCTCTTCCTCGCATCTCAGGGGGGACGAGCTGCTCCTAGGAAGGGTTTTCCTTGCAAGGGCTGTTTCTCAGAAGCAAGTCCCTCATGCATACTGGTGGCTTACGGAGCTCTTGATGGTGATTTAAGATTTAAGCTCACTTGTCCACCTGGGCCACACACCGGAAGGTATTGCTCCACAGCAAGGACAGCTGAATAAGACATATGTCCCACCTCAGCCCTTCTGGTTCATAGTGAAGTACTCCAGCACAAAGCTACCTTCATCAGCAATTAAACTGGGTGTTAGAGATTCAGTTTCACAAGCTGTTCAAGTTCACCTCCGTCTGTGTGCTCCCATAAAGGACAACCCTGCTAATCCAGCTGAAATCAAACCGCGTGGTTTTGGCGGCATTTGTTTTCAGCTGGGGCGGGTGCCCAACTCCAGCCACGGAGCAGCCACGTGAGCACGAAGGAGGAAGCGACACGGGCACAGCATGAAACCACATGTGAGATTTAAGTGAAAACAGCAAGGAAGTCAAGCGTTAAAAAATAAGGCTCAGAAGCCAGTGAGCAGAGTAGGAGCCACACCTGGGTTTCTGTCTTCCTTGAAAGGGTGGTGAGGTTTTTTGGTCAGAGAGGGACAAAGACCCCCCAAATGACCACAACATCTGCCTCCTGTGGTCCAGCCCCTTCAGCTCCAGGAGCCGGTTGTTGCAAGCGGGAGAGCGGCGGCTCTGCAGAGGTCACCGAGTTAAATGCTGCTAATTCTCTGTTTATTGACCTCGGAGAGGCAGGATTAGGGCAGGCCAGTGGTGCGAGGTGCTGCCTGCAGGCACGCCAGGAATGCGGCTGCTCTAGTGCCATTTCTGCCCGGTTTTGAAGAGGATGGGGAAGGGAAGGCAGGGGGCTGTGGAGGGGCTGCGCGGGGCTGCACTGGCCCCCGCTGCCTGGTCTCCCATGCAGGGCTGGAGGCAAAGGGGTGCCCTGGGTGCAGGTTCCTGGGGCCATCCTGGCCATGGGGCCAGGTGGGCACAGGAGGAGAAAGGCTTCCTGCCCCTCTCCCCACTAAAAAAAAAAAAACATTTAACTGTTTCCTTACTCCCTGCGATATTCTGCGTTTTGATGGAATTCTGGTTTCCATTAACTGGGCCCGACCACTGTGCGAAAACTTAAGACGTTTGGAAACTTGACCATTGAGAACGGCAAATGCTTTTGTTCTCCAATAAACAAAAGCTTCCTTGCCAAAACAACAGCTCCCAAATAAAACAAAGCATCAGCCTTGAGGCAGCAGCCCACCGCCAGCCATACGCCAGGGGTACTGTCTGCAGCGGTGGTCGCCTGGCCGCAGAGGAACTGGCACGGAGCTGCCGAGCAGCTGTGGGAGAGCGGCTTTTGTCACCCACGGTCGGTCCTGGCTGACCTGGAAGCGTGAGCTGAAGCAGAAGGACCCTGTTTCACCGCGGTGTTGTCTTGCGGCCTCACTCCTAATGACAGCCCCAGCCCCTCCCGGCGCCTGGCTCCCAGGGGGCGGCGTGGATCCCTCATTTTGGCCTTCGTAAAAAGCTTTGGGCAATGCTGGTGCACGCAGGCCACCAAGGTGGCAGCCTGCTGTTATCCCCAGCTGCCTGGGGGACGCTGCGGTGTTTGCACCCGAAGGGTACACAGAATTTCCCTAGAGAGGGAATAACAGAACAACCCTGAGTGCACCAGAAGACATCTGAAGTCCAACTCCTGCTGCCTGTGTTGCAGCCGTGCTCAGAGAAGAATGCTTCAAGTGTGAGACCCTCAGGGACAGCACAGGCCTGGGGACATTTGAAGGCCACTCTCAAGCAAATCTTCTGCTCTGTGAAAACGCTGGTGGAAGAGGGCACAGCTGGGACCAAATTGTGCCCAGCAAACTGGTGCAGTGCCTATGGAAGCCACCAAAGCTCCGAACAACCCAAGGAAACCATCAGGATTTCATTACCTATGTCCAGACCAAACTTGCACCTATTGTCTTACGTAATTCAGAGCTTCTGGGTCCCAGAAGTTTTCTGTAAAGTTCCTGTTCCCAAGGGCACTTCCTAGCTCCTTCACTTACACTATCAGATGGATTATCTTCTTCCACTTCATTACTGTGCCTCCCCTTCTCCTGCCATCCATCTGCTGGTGCTCTGGTTCTGGTTCTCCGGTGCTTCTTCCTTTTGCTACTTATCCTCGTCCCCTTGTTACAATTAATTCATAATGTTTCTTACATTCACACTTATTACATTATTGAAAATGGCAGGACTTTATTTTTAGCTTTAGACACGTGGGCCCTTCTGTTTTGATAAGTCAGTGTATCTTTCCTGGTCTTTTTCTCAGGAGTGGTCTCCAGAGATGTCATTGTAAAGAAATGTTTTCCATGAAAAGTATTCCAGAGCGCATGGACATTGCCCCGTACAGAGATGTGAGCTTGTCTTCCCTCCCACAGTTCAAAGTTTGAAAGAGCAAAAGTCAGTGTTCTCCTGCTGGTCATCTGCCTTTACTGCCTGCTATCCGCCAGCGTAGTGTCACTGATGTCCTGCAGTCCTGACCTGCCTGATTTTCCACTCAGTTCTTGCCAGTTTTCCAGAGGAGAATGAGATCTGAAAAGATCTCCGGCTAATGCCTGAAATGCAAGGAGAGCGCTAGCGATGTGGCAGTGCCTTGGAGGGATTAAAGAAGCAGGAATTCTTTGGAGATTGAGGTTAGAGGGAATTAAGAATAGAAAGTAGCAGCTGAAAGTGCAGCAGGTTTCTCTGTTTGGTAACAGCTAGAGCAAGAAAAGTTCTCCAAAATACAATTATTCAAAGCCATGGATTGCTCATAAACTGAGGATTCCTCTCACCTCTGAGTTCTGCCTGTTCTGGATGGGCGACTTTCCCAGCCTCGCCACACTGCCCAATTTCTGCCTTTCAGAATTTACTTCTAAAATCAGAGAACAGCACAGCACGCTCCCCAAGTGCGTTTCGGTGGGAACCAGCAAATCTGTGGCAAAGTCTGAACAAACCTAAATGGTTTTCCCTGACAACGTCATGTTTGCGGTATGGTATCTGCCATCCCTCTTTCTTTCATTGCCCCTGCCCAGGCACTCCATAGTCTGGTCTAAAAATACCACCTGTTCGGCTGCCAAAGCACTTAAATCTCTGTGCATGATTCTTCTGTTCCCTTCATCACCTTTTTTTTTTTTTTTTCTCCAGGATTATCTATCTGTCTTGTGTTGATTTTGTATTCCCTTTATCTAAGTTCAAACGTCTTGAAAGTCACAGTGCAGAATATGCTTTTAGCAGCTTGTATTTTTTTTAACTTACGGCTGTTCTTTTCCCCCGGATGACAAAGCAGCACAGGCAGGAATGGGTTTCAGGGCTGCCTGCCTGTGCCATGATTCAGCAGGTTGTAAAAGGAAGGAATGTCTTCTTTTTTGGGAGAGGGTGGGGGAGAACGGGAAGGCTTGTGTGACAGGCGTGCGTGCGTGTGTATTTGACTTCCTGGTGCTTGTCTGATTGGAGCGTAGTGTTGTGCTACCGTGCAAGTTATGCTGAAGTTAATAATGTGTTTCAAATGAGGGACTTGAAAGATATCTGGTGCAGAACTGGATTTTGCCTAGACTGCGGAGGGAGCCTGCTAAATTATACTTCTTTGTTACCCTTCAGAGCATTCCTCTGTGGTGTTTTTACTTTCTTATTTAAGACACTTACTTGGTATCTTGTGTTGCCTGTTGTTTGTGGCTGTCTCCCTGCCTGTCTCTCTGTATCTTGTGTTCGGTCTCTGCGTATAGCTCAGTCAACAGGGAGGTTTAGGAGCCAGCTTGGTGGCTTTCTGGAAAAATATGAGCATTGGATTCCAAACTTCAGTGTAAACAGGGATTTGCTGATTTCATTTATGCTGAGCCTTATTTCTGAGTGCTGGGCCCCTGCTTGCATTGTCCTAACGTGGTGGAATTTTCTCTGTGGGGAGACTTATGTTGCTGACTCATTGCATCAACTCAAAACAGATTTATGTTTACAAAGAACACCCCTCTTCTTCCCGCCCCCTTCAGCAGTATTGAACCTGGTATTCCTGCAGAAAACCTCTTACCTGCTGGAGCAGGCTGCAGCCCACAGACCACACAGGAGCTCGCTTTAAACTGCGCAGTTCAGATACAGCTTCCAGCATAACTGTTCTCGTCTGGAGCAGTTCAGGCAGAACTTAAAAGCGGTATAGCTGAGAGGGTGGCAGGAGCCTGCTCTCCTCATCACAGGGCCTCGTTCCTTGCCCTCCCACGCCACCCTAAGAGCAGCAGGAGACAGGACTCCTTACGTTCAGGCAGTTACTTGCGCGGTCCTGTGCAAACCAGTGATCTCCTCCTGCCTTTCCTTCCCGTCACTGCAATGGGGAACCGTTACTTCTGCACTCCCTCCCACTTCTGTACTCGTTTGGCTGCATAAATGCCAAGCATTCACGCAGTATTTCACAGAAACAGAGTGTTTATTTTGGAAATATAGCATTGCTTAAAACTCTCGATGTTACACAAGGCCTTTCAGCAAGAGGCGGCCTGGGCAGCACTTCCACGTTCTCAACGCCTCGGAGTACGTGCTGCACTTTGCGGTTTTCTTAAAACCTCAGCTTGTGACCGAGCAAAAGATGCTAGATATAGTTTATTTTCTAAGCAGGCAGAAAACCTTGAAAACCCCTTCCACGGAGCTAAGACACACAACTGAGAAACGAAGGTGAACGTGCTATTGCACATCACGGCGCCCAGGCTCTGGGCCAGGCCCGCCGGCCGGGCCCCGCCTGCATCCCCAGCTGGACGAGCAGCCGCAGGGCTCCTCGGCAGCCGACAGGAGAGCTCGGGGCGACACGAGCCCTGCCGCCCGGGTAGCGCCCAGGGCCTGCGGCGGCGACTGAGCCCTGGGCCCCAGCGGGGCCCCCGGAGCCCCCGCCCCGCCC
>VXAL01015773.1:79039-89789 GCA_013399475.1 Chauna torquata
GGGGCAGGTGAGCGAGGGGCTCTTGGGAGCCGGGGCGGGAGGGGCGGCGGTGTCTGGGGGCCCCCTGTGGCCCGGGGGTGCTGCAGGCGCCGCCGCCCGGCCGGGCCCCGTAGGCCTGTGGCGGGTGTTCTGGTAAGTTCTGGGGCCTCCGGTCCCGCAGGCGGCCGGCAGCGGGTTGCGGCCGGTGTTGCGCTCGGCTGGGCTCCGCTGGGGCGGGACACAGTCGGGGCTTCTGAGGGGGCCCGAGGTGGACGTGGGGCGCGGCCTGCGGCGGGGCGGCTGGAAGCGGCTGTCGTGGGTGGGAGGCCCCGCGGAGCTGGCAGGGGAGGCCGGCGCGGAGCGTGGCGCGGAGCTGCGGGAGAGGAAGTAGAAGGCTCTGGAAAGGGGAGAGCGAGGCACGGTAAGAGCTCGGTTCGTACTAATGGCTGAGGGTTTTATTGTGTGCTTTTTAAAACAACAACAAAAAAGCCTTTGAATTAAAGCATGCCTAGCCTACTCCTTTCTTGTCCGTGCTATTCATAACGAGCGAACTTTCACGTGCAGTTTTGTGGCTAAGAACTTTCTAGGCTGTAGAAAGAGAAATGCCGCGGGTGATTTCGTTTTGAAGGGAAGCAGCCCTCTATTAATGGTAGCAGTAGTGATGGTAAAGCTCCAGACTTTAGTCTGTAGCTTTAGCAGCAGTGCTCATATAACATGGCATTAAGCTCTTAATGTAATTAACACTGCAGTGTTTCTGCAAAGCATAGTGGAAAACTTTCTTCATAAATTTGTTTGGAATAGGTTAGATGTTACTTAATGCTGTCAAGTAAGTATAGCTAACCTTCAGGTTTTATGGGACATCTTACCAATGTGGTTTGGCTCCTTAAAATATTATAAGGAGATAGCAGAACTGTAATAATGTATGAGATAACATAGTTAAAAATACTGGTTAAATACGGGTTACTCTAAAGGCATTTCAAGTGCATCAGAATGACCATAAAAACCTCCCTGCTGTTGGTTTGGTTGTATTACATGGGTTTATCCAGAACACTTAAAGCTCTTTCTGTTTTTTTTTGTTGTTTGAGTTAAATGTAGTGTTTGTCTAATGTTTTGGTATTTCCAGTTTAAGTGTATATTATGGAAGGAATACTTTTCCAGTCCACATACTGCATCACAAGCTGAGTATAAGATGTTAACTGCTTCCTGGTATCAGCTGCCCTCCTAGGAGGGGAAGCCTAATGCAAGACAGTAAGAAAGCTTGCAGCTTCTGCTATGTTACCCGTTCATTTGATGTGTTGCAGCACTTCCCCCTAAGTAAATGAATAAATCCTTTATTGAGAGTACCCTGTAACTTGTACTTAGCCCTTCCTTTTATTTCCTTTCCTGGCCTTTCGTTTTTCTGCCTCTAGCAGTGATCAAAATGGCAGCCTGTTATGCCTGGAATCAATTCTGTAGCAAGGCAAACTTGAATTGATTTCCGGGCATGATGGTGTGAAAGATCTTGGGACACCTCCAGATCTCTCCCCACCTACCATAATTTCCCTTGCAGGCCATCTGTTTTGTGGCCAAAAGCCTTGCAGTTCTGTCTTTGTCCTCCAAGGGCTTCCAGTTCTGCGGGAATCTCTTTGCTGACAAACAGTACATGGTATTTTCTCCGTTACTGTTCCTGCATTGTTCTACATTATTTTTGGAAACTGGTGTATTTGAAATGTTTATTAAAAGCAAACTTTGCTGTCACCTTTCACACCTAATCTCTTACTTGGTTTGTGCTCCTTGCAACCCACACAGAGTGCAGCTTTTTCTGTGGGGTTGTAGGTCTCCAGGTTTGGCTCTCCCTTTCTGGGAGAAGTCCCTCAAATCTTAAGTAGCAATGTATCCTAACCACCCCCTCTTTTTTTTATTTAAAAAAAACAAAAACAAACCACCCACTCAGAGCTCCAGCCCCTGGCCTGTTGTAAGCAAGGCAATGCTGGAAGTTGTCTAACTGCAGAACTGAGCACTTAAGGGGAAAAATAGTGTTGTGTACATCATATGAGGTGCTGTATATGTGAACGTAATTTTATTATATCTCTCTCAGAGGAGTGGTGAGGCAATTTACTGGTTGCTGAAATTACAGTGCTTGGCCACGAAGTTAGTTGTTCAGCTTTGCCATAGAGTATAGGTCTCCTAGGTCTGCCTGAAGACAGGTCTGTCTTTGACAAGTGCAGATGACAGAAATGCACGTGATACTATGGCATTAAGCTGACACTGCTGCTAGCGGCTTAATTTCCTTTATCCTTGGCTACTTATTTTATTTTACAGTGCTTTCACTTGTCCTGCTGCAGCACCTTTTACCTTTGTGTACGGGACTGGGGAATTGATGAAGAGTTAAAACAGCATGGCAGAAGGATTTCCAGCCATCTTAAACCATTTGCCAGTCCCCTGTCAGGCTGTGTAGACAGTTGCTGTGGCACAGCAGAGGAGCCACAATGTGGAAGGCAGAATGGTGGAGGGATCTTGAGATGTTGAAGAGGTTCCTTTGCTCTTCAGTGGTTCTGACTTTAAGAAACTAGTGGACTACAAGTAGGGTAGCCAAGTCTTTGCTCAGAAATAATAAAAAGTGTAGTCTGGGGGGGGGGGGGGGGAACAGGTATCTGTCTTCCTGTTCTTGTCTCCTTGCAGTTTTTTTGTGCTGGGATGAATTTCTTATGTCTGTAAATTTTTCTTCTGTGATTCTTGCCTTGCATGAGGACGCATTGTACTTATTTTGCAGATGTGCTTCCACTGTAAATACCATATTGAAATCCAGTTTTTGGAATACAGGGCTTTGCTAGTAAATTTTGCTGTTTGTATATACTGAAGTCACTTTCAGATGTCAATTTAGATGCTGCCGAAATAAAAAACAATGATTCTCTTCCAGATAAATTGCTGAGGCACAGGTCGTGACTACTTGCATGATACAGACACTGTTTTTCTCCTTAAATGCTTAGTTCTGCAGTAAGTGCCTTGTTTTGAAAGACCTGTTTCATCTGACCCTTAATTCTTTTGAAAAAAAAAAAAGAAAAAAGACTTCAGTAAACTATATATCTAATAGCAATTCAGATGTAGTTATACATACTGAAATATGCAGTGTTAAGAGCTGGCTTGATGAACCACTCAAATAGATTTGTAACCAAGGAGATGATTAAACTGGTTTTGCAGGCTCCGCTTAACCTGTCAGGGAAGTAACTTTCTAAATAATATCTTCTGGAAGTATGATAGCAAAGGACTTAAGCATCCTTTGTGTGGGTCTCTCAACTGTCTGTCCTTCCCCCCCGAGTGTTAGTGGTGATAATTATCTGCTGTATGGGTCAAGTGTTTCCAGTGTCATGCCAATAATTACAAAGAACTTCAGCTTTTATGCCCCCAAAAAAGGGGAATTCCAAGTAAAAATAAATCTCTGAAGCTGCATAATGTCTTGAAAGCATTGGAATTTGAAGGCAACAATCAGTCTCGCATTGTAAGAGTGCTGCTTCTATGGTGAGACGCTGGTCCTGTCTCTTTATATCTAACTTGGTTTAGTTTTTGCCACTGCAAAAATGAAACCCTGCAGTGCAGCTGTTCCAGGTCATTTCCAGTGCTCTGGTGTCTCCTGTAAATTACAGGTGCAAATGCTTCGGCCTTTTGACAGTCAGGAGTTGGTGAACAGTGCTTAAATGTCAGTTATCCTTTTCTTAGTGTAGAAGCTGGCTGTGGATAGACACACAGACGTAGAACAAGTGATTTGTTAGCATTGGCAGTCTTGAACTCTCTTCTGAGTTAGTGCTTTGTGATATTATATTGCAGCAGTTTTCCCATCGATGCAAATGGTATGCCAATGTCTAGAAGTGTCTGAAGACCTCATTTAAAAAAAAAAAGGTAGGTGAAGTTCTAGTTATCTGTGACTTGGGACAGTGCTGTGGTGAAAATGAGTTGTACTGAAGCGGAATGGAGACTTCAGAAGCTCACCTGTTATGAAAGGCTTCTATTATTAAAGGCTTGCGGCAGTTGCGTGATCAGAAATATACTAACCTTCAGAAATGTTGCACAGTGAAACCTAAAGCATGGAAGTTGAGGCAGAGTTTCAGAAGTGGCTGCTGATAATTGCTTGGAAACTGGACACTTCTTCAAAGGAGGAATCTGATCATAATACAGTAGGTGGCTGTGCTTCTGAAGGGTAGACTACGTTTTAGGTGACTGATTGAGCACCTGTAGTTGCTAGCAACTCAAAGCTCCACCTAAAATTTGTTTTAAGGCTGTCTTCTCCCTCCCTCCCCGCTTTCTATTGTCTCCTACTTAGGAATAACCCAGTTTACTAGGGTGTGAATGTGTGTGTTGTGTCCCTAAGGATTATGTGAAGTTGCTGCTTTTTCCTGTAGCAGAATGTATGTTATGGGCAGATGTAGCTTTTTAAATATCGAAAATGTGTGCTTCACTTAAATTGTTTTTCTAAGAACATACTGCCTTTTATTTCTTGTAAGTTAGTTTGTATATTGTTACAGGTTAACAGAATAAGGAGCGTGGCTTGACAATTGACTTGCTGAAGGTGCTACCAGTCTGTACTCAGGGTGTATGAATGAGAGCTTATGTAGAATTTGGGAATGACTTAATATGTAGGAGGTGTTCTAAACAGCTTTCTATAAGGATATAAACTTGTGAAAACTGCTTGCCAATGATTATAAAGAAGCAAGGATATGAAACTGGATTAGCTTCTCTTCATGCTTTCAGTTTTGTGTGCTTTTTTTAAAAAGCTCGCAGGGGAACTTGAACAGAGAGTACTTACAGCTTGAAGTGAGGTTCCCCTAGCCTCAAATTCAGTCAAAGGGCTAGCTGGTAAATGGAGACCTGCAGGGTACATCCCTGTGGTTGCAGCAGGAGCACAGATGTGCAGAGTGGACTTGACTGGTTTTACCAGGATGCTTTGACAGAAGAAATTCTGGAGCACCCTTCTATGCAGTATCAGGTTGTGTGGCTACACCACTTTTCCAAGCAAGAAGTGCGAGTGTTTACCAAAGTCCATTTGGCACCAACAGGTATTTTAAGGGTTCTAGGTAGGGTGGGATTGTGAAGTAGGTAATAATTCTGTATGGAGTCTGTACTGCCATGAAACTTTGGGGGTCGGGGAGTGATCTGTATCTTTCACCAAAACTTTGTCACTGGTGGTGAGAGTACTTACATGCTACATCGCTAATATCCTTTGCACAGGCTTGGGAGGAGATATGCAAAAAATCCTTCCTCTTAGAGAGGAAAGCATTAGCTTATCTTCAACCTTGCTATATTTTTAAGATGAATTTCCTCTTATCACTGTTATGAACAGTGCAGTGGTCGTTCTATTTGCATAGTATGATTTGAAAGTGGTTACAAAACGTGGGGTAAGCGCTCACTGAATCTAGCTGTTAAGAATGTATTTGGTGAGGCTCTGTTGGTAAGGTAACACAAAATCCAACCCCTACCTTGGGAAGGTGTCCTTGTGCCATCTCATCTGTAGCTGCTTCAGTCACACAGCAGACATCTGAAGATTGCTTTTTTAAATGAAGTTTCAGGCTCTTGTTTTCCCTGCTGTTTTTTGCTGATGGGCATGAGTTTATTCAGCGAGCATGCTGTCTGTGCAGCAGGAATTTGAACTTCCAGCGGTACTGGTGTTTCTTTGACAGTTTTTGTTCCTTGGTTTTGTATTATGGTTCCCAAATTAGTAATACGATCTATGAGCCACTGTGTGGTCTGCAACTGTTTTCAATTCTAGCTGTACACTGAATTAATATTAAAAAAAAAGAGGCTTTGCTTATATGTAGGAACATTTAAAGCTTTTGTCAGCTGTTCATGCTGTGAGCTGTGTGCTTTTGGCTCAGAATTGTTTTGGTGCAGTTGCCTGAACTGTGTGGGGAAGGGTTGTGAGCATGTATTTAGACCATAATCCTCGAGGCATCCCTATTAGAAAACTGGCTGCAATTGCATGCTGCTGTAGTGGCAAACTGGACATGACCTCAACACAGGTCTTTAAAGTACAGATTTGTTGTAGTTATAAACCATCCCATCTGTCATTACAAACAAGTTAGAGTAATCTAAGAACAGTAGATTTGGTATGCAGTGGAGTTTTGGTATTCTGGGTAGTGCTGATAAGCTTCTAAGACTGTAAGTGCTTTTAGTTGCCTAAACATGCTTTGGAAGGTAGAAAAATTTTTTAGCATGAACTTGTGCCCCTACAGGCCTGACTAACTCTGCTTGAATTATGTTTGTAAGTCTGCGGGGCTACAGCCTGAGGCAGGAATGTAAAGGAAGGAGGGGATGTTTAGTTTTATAATCACTTTCAAAAAAGAATTAGTCTCAGCTACAACCCTGGCTTTGGAAGAGAAATTTGGAGTGTAATTCAAAGGAGCAGATTGATTTCCTGGCTGCTGTGCATGTATTGCTGGTCTCTTTTGGTGCAGGTAAAACTATGAGCAGCATGGTAGGAGTGTTGCTTTCTGTATCAACCTAAAGGTGCAGTGATCAAGGAACTTTTTAGCAGGAAAGTCAAATTGAAACCCATCTTACTTACAGAGATCTTTTGAGCCACAGATTGTTAAGGTCCACTATGTTTTAGGTAAGATAGTATGCTGGGCACCTTTATAAATTAAGTGGTGTGATATTTTAGTTCTATAAAGTCTCCGTATTAGATTTTTTTTCTTCTTTGGTCATCCTGTTAAATTAGAGATCAAATTAACTGTCTATTGAACAGTGAGAATTTTTCTGCTGGGTCTGCCTCAGTATCCAGCTGCTTATAGACATCTGCCACTAGTATCAGTGACTGTTAACAGTAATTCCAGAATAAAGTATGGGGACAGGGACTGATGCACGAAAATGCAAATGTTCCGCATACGAAAGGAAGAAAAGTGCTGAACAGGAGATAGAAGGTTGATTGCTCCATAGATGCTTGAAAGAGGTAGCTAATTGTCTTTCATCTTGTGAACTGGATGGAAGTACCAGTTTCAGGATGATGCATTTAGAGTTCTTCACAAGCAAAAAATAAGTTTTCTGTTCAGTTTTTTGTAGGTGTGTAAGTTGTGGTGTTGCAGATGCACATCTGCTGTTCTGCTCATGGAGTGGCAGTGGAGGAGCAATACTGATGCTCCTGCAGCATGATCTGCAGAACTTGCCCACATGCTTCTCCAGTCCGTTAACATTCTGTTTTGTATTAAGTACTTCACATTTACGTTGTATTCCTCTCCAGCTTTTTGAGCTGTCTGAACTAGCTAGATGCAATTGGTAGTAGAGCTGAGAAGGTAGGTTTGTACCTTTCCTTCGGTGGTGTGACTAAGCACTTCACCTGTTGTCTCGGCAGCTTGCTTTTGATCTGAGAACCATAGAGCCTTGCTCTGTGTGGTCTGGCTTGACCTCTTTCCCTTGTCTTATTTATTCAGATCATGGAGCTGAAATGGCTACTGTATGTGACGCTGCTAGCTCTTGGGACGCTTGCCATCCAGGCGCATGATGTGGATGATGACAATGATGGTGATGATGTAGTTGATATTGAAGATGATTTGGATGATGGCATTGAGGAGGTAGAAGAATCAAAGCCTGAAACTAGCACTCCTCCTCCAACTCCAAAGGTTTGGCATGGAAGTTCTCTTCAAAATTGAATTACTGCTTGTGTTGTGGCTACTGTGAGTCTGATCAGAGTTGTCTTTACTTTGCTAACATTAATGTGTTGTGATGCTATTAAAGGTGTTAGCTGGGAGTGAGGTTTGGAATTAAGCTTAGCTGCTTCCTTCCTTTCTCATCTGACCTCCATCTTCTTCCTTGAAGACTTATATCGATATTTGAAATCTGAGGTGCAAGTATCAGGAATTGATGCTGATGTTTCCAGCTAGATATATATTTCAGTTTTAGTTGCAGAAAAGAGAACAGTGGTTTGGAATAAGCAGCAGTATTTACATAATTTCTGTACTTCTGCTGCCAGTGTTCCAGGTACTGTGCTCAAGTGTAGAGGGGGGAATGTGAGCTGTAAGTGCCTGTACTTTAGAGTAGAGAACATGCCTTGAAAGGTGCATAAAGGCCTCTTGTCTCCCGTAGGTTACCTACAGGGCTCCGGTCCCCACTGGCGAGGTGTATTTTGTAGAGTCCTTTGATAAAGGAACTCTGGATGGGTGAGTATAACGTGATTGAACATACTAAATCAAAATTTTCTGTGAAAGGGAATGGAACCCTTTCTAGAGCCTGTTACTCAAAATCAAATCAACAGGCAGTGGCTGGGGAGGGTTACAGCAGTGACTATATGATGCTGGCTGTTAAAGTGCTGAAGTAAACTAGTATTTCCTTAGGTACTAATAACAAGGGGGAGATGAGCCATATGTTGTGCAATGTTTTAATCCTTCTCATCTGACTTTTTGTACTTTCCTCAGGTAATGTGAGGATAGTGAGGTACTAATTTGCACAGTAAGAATTTCAATGATAGCAAGACACTGAGGCAGTGATCCTACTTTAAAGTGGGGTGGGAAGTGGCAAATGCAGAAAATTTTGCAGACTTGGGGATAGAAATCCATAGGGGATCAAGACACTGGGATGTAGTCATAGGACAGCAAAGGCTGTTTTAAGAGTGGTTTTTTTACTGTGTGGTGAAAAAGTATGGTTTTCTGACCGTTGGATGTTTATCTTCTAGATGGATCCTTTCCAAAGCCAAAAAAGATGATACAGATGATGAGATTGCCAAATATGATGGTGAGTCCTAACTAGTTTTTGACTGGTAGATATTTCTGATGTCTTTTGTCATATGTAAAGTAGAGGTGCAAACCTGTTTTCTGCTTGCTTGCTGAAATTATATTCACTGAAGAAAATGGAGTGTTTGTATACATGGTTAACAATATAAAGTGTGATCCTGGTTCAGATAAAAAAAAAAAGATAAAATATCCACTTTGAGGTTTTCAAATATTTAGTGAAGATGTTAAGCTAATAACTTGAGGAGGCAAAGTGCTGACTGTCTTGTTTGGAATTGGGCTAAGCAAAAATTGTATCAAGTGAGTTTTGGTAATGTTTGGTTAATTTCCTTCCAGGTAAATGGGAAGTCCAAGACATGAAGGACACTAGGCTTCCTGGAGACAAAGGGCTTGTATTGGTAACCCGAGCCAAACACCATGCAATTTCATCCAAACTTTCAAAGCCTTTTGTATTTGATACCAAGCCCCTTATTATACAGTAAGTAAAAGATAACTCAGTGTTCTGTTATTTCAAGGGTGACGTGATGATAGCAGGCTGAGGTTTATTCCATAACTGAGCTTTTGTTGACTGGGGGGTCTAGGTGACACAAGATATAGTAACCTATTATTATACTGCTTGAGTAAGAGTGAAATAGCAATTCAGATTCCCAAAGTTTGAAATTACGAACAGCATGGCTCCCTCCGAAGCCTGAAAAGGAAAGTAGTCTCTGAAAACTAGACTTGGTAACCTTTCTGTGGACTTCATTTGATTTATTGTGTTAACAAGGACAGGCAACTTCTACTGTTAATTGTAGAAGTCTATGTCCTTTTGGACAAGAGATTGTCTGTGTGTAAGTCAGCATACTTATTCAGTAAACTGTCCCCTGTTTCAAAGGTGGAGTGGACAGTGTTAAAGGTGTGCTTGTTTCCTCCTTTCCTCCTTCCCTTGTTTTAGTTCATCTGTTGTGGAAGAAGAACAGCTTGTTTAGCTCTATTGGGCCATGAGTGATGTAGAAGAATCTGCTTGCATGCGTGTTAGACTAGCAAGCAGGGGGAAAAAATCTTTCAGTGACAACAGTTGAATTGTGGGTTATTACCTACTTTATCAGTTTTAAACATTAAGCTAATTCATATTTGTACAAGATAATGAATTGGTCACTTTGTTTTGCATTACTGTTTAGTTTCGGCTCAAAATACAAGGCTAAAAATAAATTCAAGTGGTCACACACTCCAGCTGCTGGCATTGAGAGAGGATCAAGCTTACTTAGCCTATTCCTGACAGACATGTTTTGCCTTTTTCAGACTCCTTGGCATCTCTAAATATACTGTTGTATGCTTATAACCCTGAAGGCCATTTTCCTAGGATCCGACTGCTCTCACTTTGGTCATCTTGCAAATTGAGTTGTCTGTCTGCCATAGTTGTTGTGGAGAAAATAGTCAGTTTGCCTTAATCTCTGTTGCAGTCTCTTACGTACTGAAAAGCCTTTTCTTTTCTCTACTTCTAGATCATAATCTTCTAGACCAGTACTCAATTCCTTTAATCTTTTCTGTCAGGTTAAGTCTTCTAAATCCTTGATTCTTCTTGTTTCTCAGGCCCCTGTGAATATCTGCTTGGTCCTTAGAGTGCCGCATGTGCTTTTAATATTCATTGAACTCTTGATTTAAAGCAAACAAACACAAGACAGTCTTACTGTGAATTTGTACTTAATTGCAATCATGTATTATGAAAGTAAATTTTCCTGGTGTATAACATGTTCTCTACTTCTCTGTCCAAAACTAAAATTAGATATGAAGTAAACTTCCAAAATGGAATAGAGTGTGGCGGTGCCTATGTGAAATTGCTTTCAAAAACCCCTGAATTGAACCTGGTGAGTGATGCTAATACTCTGAGCATTATCCATGAAATAAAGCTTTTTTTAAATTTTGCTTCTTCTTAGAGAAACCTCTTCAGTAAAGGCAGTGGTGTATATGTAGGGCCTGAAGTACTTTGCACGTGGCAATTTCCCACTATTTTCAATTGGAGATGAGGAATACTGAAGTTTTCTGGCCTCTTGAGTGAAAACTCAAGTTTCTCAGTAGCTGAGCAGTTCTCCACCTTTGCT
>VXAL01015773.1:100769-125175 GCA_013399475.1 Chauna torquata
CCGGCGCCGCCGCCGCCCGCACCTCCTCCGCCGGCCGCCGCCGTCGCGGGAAGCGCCGATAGGACCGGAGCCAACGGACTGGACGCCGAGGCGGCGAGCGGCGAGCAGCACGGCCGCAGCAGCACGCTGATCGCGGTAAGGGGCCGGGGCCGGGCCGGTGGGGGCCGTGGAGGGAGCCGGCGGTCGGCGTGGGGGTGCCCGGCTGGCAGCGTGACCTCTGGTCGCCGCGGTCCGGTGGGGGTGCTTCGCGGGGTGCTCGCTTCTGCTCTGCTAGAGCCTTGCAGCTGATGAGCGCTTTATTTTCTCTCTTGTCATCTTGGCGCGCTGGAAGAGTGTATAAAAACTCCTGCCTGTTGAGGAGGAGATGGGAGAGAGCTTACCGACCCTCCGTGGCGGCTGTAGTCACTCGGAGGAGCGCGTTGTGTAGCTTGGTGAACTGTGCTGCTGGCTACTTCACCTTAAGTGTCCCTGCAGAAACTGTCAGGGGAACATTAATTCCGTGGAGACTCTGGGGCATTTCTTGTTTGTTTGCTTGTGCATAATTTAGGCTGTCAGGGTTTAATTGGGTCATTCGATAAGCATGCTCTTATTACTGAGGGGAAGCTTAAAAAAGTCTGTGAATTTTGCTACATCTTGAAAAGAACTTCGGTTGAAATAGAAAAGGCAGCTGCTTATTTGCCACTCACTCTAGTGGGTGTGAACACTATGGGAATCCCACTCCACCCATTAAAAACTGGCTTAGCTCAAAATATGAATGTTTCTCTGGCCTCTCTAGCATTTCTGGTTGTCAGGATATATTCACGCAGCCACGTTTGTGTATCAAGATAGCCACTTATTCTGAACCTTTGTAATATACTGCTGTGTACTAATGTGTCAGTAATGTAGGTTAGTAGGATAACTTCTTAAAGGTTGCCTGTCTTTCTTCAAAACAGGTATTTCTAAATGGTGGCCTTCCTGAAAATGATACAGTACTGTTTTGAATGTCCTTAAAAGGGGATGCTGGATTAACCTCTAACCTCATACGTTTTCAAGTTAACGTATACGTTAAATCCTGTTTTTAAGATGGTCTGTGTGTTTGATCAGATTAGAAGAGGAGGAGGATGTGATTCTTTGCTGCTTTGGACTTCAGTTAGTTACAGTTTTTAAAACAGAATCGCGATAGAGCTCACTGTGTTCTTGGGTATGACTCTACGTGGTGTGAAATAGTGAAACGCAGCACATCGATGTTAGCTTTATTGTAACTAGCAGGAGGCAGCATGTTTGCAGTTTGTAGAATTTGCAACAAGACATGAAAATGTTACCCAGCCAAATGATTTTTATTCTTGCTAATATACATATGTGAATCTAGGACATACTGACTTTTCAGAAGACCAAAATACTTGTGATACTTAGAGCACTTCAGATGGTTCTTAAAGAGGAGTCTTTGAGGACAAGAGGAGACCTTACACATTCCTGACAGTGGTTCTGTAAAACTTTCCAGGTAGCTGTTGTTTAGTAGGCTGATCTTGAATGTAAGTTTGTGTCAGAACACAAATGACTCAAACTCATATTTTATTTTCGAAAGACTTGGTGGGATTTCTGTTTATTTCCTGTCTGGGCTCTAAGGCATTTTGCGTATGGGGCTCTATCCGTTAATGGTACGTACTTGTGTTGCACACTCTGCAGAGCTCTTTAGCATGTCAAATCCTGTTGCTTAAACTGCCATCACACTTCTTCATATTGATCCTTTAAAAGAAAGATGTCTTTGATTCATTGGTGTTGTTTCTTTTAAATTGCTTTGGATGTGGATTTGATCTAATTAGCATCCATTATAATGAGGACTCTCAACAGCAGTGTGGTTTTGAAATACACTGCACATCTGGGGAAGCCCTTCTTGTTCAGGAAGCTGCTGCCAGTGGCCAATTTACACAACAGAGGAGGGTTTTAGTGTATGAATGACTCTTCCTCGTGCTGGCCTGCTGTTTCCTTCCTAGGATACATGACTGTAAGCTTAATTGCAGCTGCTGATTCATCATCTTGTTACTAGGGTATAAAGTTGGTTTGCTTAGTAATTCAAGCTTTGGAAAAAAACAACAACAACAAGAAACCTCTGCTGCTAGTTTCATTCCTTTGGTGTAAAAGATACCTCTCTAACTTGGTGTTTTACCTCTAGCTGTACCTGTTACGAAGGTACGGCTGTTACCTGTAACATGTTGCTGTTACAAAGCATGTACTCTATACGGGAAGGACATGGGTATGGTTAAAAATATTCAGTGAACTTTGGATTAGCACCAAAATTATGTTGTTTTAAAATATCCCGGACACATTCCTTTCAAAAGAATGCTATTAGATCAGTGAAACATGCATTATATCAGCTATCACTGCTGTTATGGTCCAGAGTTTTCCATGAAGCTGCATATGAATCTTCTCTTGGAAACTGGTACTCTGTATTCAGAATTAATGAGGCATTTATTTTGATTCTTGAAAGAAAAGCAACTTGTGTAAACGTAAAGGGAATGTGATCTAGCATCTGAGAGTGTGTAGTAGAAGGACCTGAAGCTGCTCTGCCGTGGGTGGGCCAAGTGCACAATGTATGCACTCCCAGATTCTCTTCTTGGCAAACTCAGAGTAGTCACTGGGAACAGGATGAGCACTGCCACTTCCTTCGTAATATCTTGTATGATTTTTCATATGGCCAAAATCAGAAATTAAATTTCTCTTCCATAAGTTTTTTCTGGTTTAGATCCTGAAACTGGGTGGATTTCTGTTACCAGCAGAAGTAAGGAGCAGCTTCATCCTTTGTTTTCTCACTAAGCAATGCTAGAATTTGAGTGCAAATAAACGAAGAGAAGATAGTATTGATACAGAATACAGAAATATCTCTGGATGATTCGTGTACCATGTAGGCCTGTCCTTCTTTTGAGGAAAAAGATGGAAAGTACTAACTTTCTATTTGCTCAAAAAACACGAGACCATAATTAAATGGAAAACTCAAATGTTGAAATTTAGTTCATGCTTCTGTTAAGATTACATTAAGACTGTGTTCAAAATAGAAGATACTTAATAGTTGGATACTGTATTGTCTCTTGTGTTAATCTTGTATTTCTGAGAAACAGAGAAGTTAGAAAAAGAAAGGACTTGCCATCTGGCATGTTTTTTCCCCTCTGCCAATTTCTGTTTTGAGAAAGTCCAGTTTAATACTGTTTAAATTCTGCCTACCAGCAGGGTTGCCCTGTATTTCTCTGGCAGACTATAGCGTAGTGTATCACTCAGCTGAACATTGAGTGTTTCCTTGACCCAGGAATAAAAAGAATGTTAAGATCTGGATTTTCATCTCCACTCTTTGTTTATGATGTGGCCTTTTGGAAGGAGAGCTGCTCAGTGATTCTTACTGTTTTTTCTCACCTGAGAACAGTTGTTGTGTAGATGGTTGCCTTGTCTAGGACGGCTGCAAACGGTATTTCTGGAATGGGCAGAGAAGGTCTAGTCAGTGGGCTGCCTTCGGAATGTGCTATGTTAAATCTCTAGAGCACAGCAGCATTTAACTGGGAAGAAGTAGAAGAAAACTTCTACTGCTTGTGGAAGTTTTTACAGTGAAAATAGCTAAGTGCTAGTTGGAACAAAGGCACCAGGTAAAAAATTTAAAAAGAAATTTAAGTGTAAGGAGAATGAAGAAGTGTTTCATGGTTGAAGGGACCTAAAGTAATAAATTAAAGGGAATAGATTGCCTGGATTGTGCTGACAAGCATTAATAGCGTTCTACTAACGAAGCTCAGGCTGGTACAGACAATTCAGAAGACCTCATTTTTGTGTAAGCTGTGGTATATGGGTGTTAAATTGTGAAATTATGTTGTACCACAAAAATAGCAAATGATTTCCACATTATTTATACATAACTATAGTACAGTGTTGTCTCGCCACCATTGTTTGGTTTTGCTGACAAGTCTGATAGCTTGTTGCCCGACAGCTCAGACAGGTTTTTCTTCCTCTCCTTTTAATTCTGTGTGAGGTATTGTTGTATGTTTGAAACATTTCCCCTATTAGGTTAGTTAGATATGCAGTGATGCTTTCTAAATTGTATGGATCTGGGAGTGACTGATCTGCTGCTGCTGTTTAAGTTCAAGTGAGGTGGAGGATCCGGCATTGCAGCTGAAGGCACAGCATTTTTTTAATTCAGCAGAACAATTCCTGTAGCAGAAGCTGCCCCTTGTGACTAATGCAGGCTGGGATATTTATAGACATGCATATCCACAGCCCTTCTTCACTCCAGCAGGCAGTCACCCAAATACAAAAGACTTCTGGAATTAAAGTAAAAGTCGAAATTAAAACTAGTCCAGCAATTTGGTTCTGACAACACACTGGAATGCAGGAACACACTTGGAAATAAAATGCTTTCCTTGCAGGGAGAGTGCAACTTTGGAAGCTGTGTGTAGGTGCACAGTAAATGGGGAGTTCTTATATGTCATGTGGCCAAAATGTATTTTTTTTGTTCTATTCAATATTCATATATTGCAATTCCTGATATTTGCATTGCTCTTCCAGCTTAAGAGGTTGTCATCCTTGTTGCTTCTGTCCTTGGCCAGGCAGGAAAGGAGAATCCAGCTGTGTCTGTAGAGGCCCTACTGTAAGCTCTGGTCCATGGGAGCTTCGCCGTGCTGCAATGCCACCACTTCCACTGAAGACAAACTGACGTATTCTAATTTGGTTTCCCCTTCTAGGTGAGAATGCTGGTATCTAGCAGGAAGGCATATTGGAACTAGACTTCTAGTACGTTTGCAGAGTAATACCGCATTTCTTTGAAAATGGCCAGCATTGTTTCTCTTGCTGATATTTCATGACAAATCCTTGTAGACATAACTTAATTCCAAGACTGAAACTGTAAACGTACTTGAAATAAGATGCAAAAATTTAAAGCTGTATTGACTCCTGTGAGAATAATTTAATATCTGTAACAGATGCATTAGAAAAAATAAACAAGAATGTCATTATAAAGCCTAAAAGGCACAGCATACAAGCTAGATGTTTAAAGTTTTGATTCTACCATTTTTACGTGGGTATTTTTCAGAAAAGAATGAAATTGGCACACAGTTTCTATAACTATATATATAAATATTTACTGTCTTCAGTTACAGGACTCAAAGTGTAACAAACCATTGCATTTTTAGAAAAGTAGTTTTAAATTGTGGACAGTGAATTCAAAACTCAGCAGTAGGAAATTTCAAGAGAATAATGTGAACTAAACTTTTATGCTTTTTCAAGTTCTAATGTATTGAAATGCCATTAGTTTCAGATGATTATCTAAAAGTAATTTCAGGCATTGGTTGTTTGACACGTTTTGATTTCTTGAATAATCTTTCTCTTAAAAAACAAAAACAAAAAAAAAAACAAAAACTTTATGCCACTGTTTGATCAAAGTGATACGTGCCCCTTTCTCCCCAGCGCAGCAAGAGAGCACTGCACTGGGCTCTGAAGGTTTGAACTCTGCCAGTGAATTTGCTAACAGAAAAGCTGGAGATAGTGTTAAAGCTTTCCCAGTTTCTTTTGGTTGGGCTTCCATGTTAGCGTGTGGCCAGCTTTTATGAAGTCTGCCAGCTTGCCTGTACGGTAGGACCACAGCATGGCTCGGCATCGTTGTGGTAAACAGAACTGCTGGGTTTAAGGTGGAGGTTGAATACAGCTTATGGAAATTGCTCACGTGGCCTATCCTGTGCTCTCCATTCTCTGATGGAAACCCTGTCATTTGGGCACCTCTGGCATTGTGGGCCTCCCTCCCAGCCATGCAGAGCGTGTATGTACTTTGGGTTACGTGATCAGAGACGGCTCGAGTTGGACACCCCTTTTGTTGTGAAGGGTGATGCCTGGGTTTTGTCCCTCTGTGTTGGTCACATGAGGAAGCCACTGTTATGGCCTGACTTGCAAGTGTACTCCTGCCAAGCAAACTTACCTGGTACTGTGTTGTGGACCATTTTGGCCACTTGATTAAAGCGCAGCTCTGACTGACGAGGAGAGGCAGTCTATGGCCAGTGCTTCTTTAACAGCCTGTGTCCTGTCTTAGGCCAAAGGCAGAGGTTGATGCCTGTTTATGTCCTTTTTTTATTTTTATTTTTTACTGTTGCTATATTGCTTTAAATACTTTGGATAAATGATTTTGGAGTAATAATTCAGGCAAAGTTAAATAGGCTTGTTGCGGAGAGCTTGGAGGTTCATCTGTTGTTGGGAAGTTGAGTAGGCTGAGAAAGTGGGAATACATTTCTGCATCTGATCTTGTGGCAATGGAAAAGAATTGGCTCGTGTATTATATAAAATGGATTGATTCTCCTAAGGAAGCCATGAACAGCATACCAGAGGGCCACTGTGCTTTACAAAATGGTAGTGGACAAAAAATTAATGCTGAAAGGATTTTCTTAGTGTGTAGCAAGCTACGTTGTATTTTTGTCAGGTTTTTTCCTGAGTTTTGGCAGAAGAGAACAGGTTTTTCTTGCCTTGAGAACTCTGTTGGGGCAGCTTGATATGTAGATAACTTGCTGTCTGACTCGTATCTCATATGCTCCTTGTTATTTTTCCCCCCCCAAAAATGGCTTTAATTATATAAAGACAGACAAATGGGAAGAACTGAATTTAACATTTCTTCTTCTGTTAGGAAGTCAAGAGCTGAGGTAGTGTATAAGAAAGGTATTTCACAAGAGAAGGTTATAGTATTTGCAGAGCAGTTGTATGAGTATAGTTGGTGTGAGGATTTCAGGTTTTGTTACTCAGAAAGTTAAACATGAATAAAGAGAAGATATCAGGATATATTTACTCATGACACAAGAGAAGGAACCTGTAACTTTTGGCTCCTGTGACTTTTTGTAGCACTACCCTTTCTTGAGGGAAGAGTGGAGGTAGAAAATGGAACGCTGTTGGTAGGTTAGTTTTAAGCTGGTTAGCTGGCTGTGCTGCAGGTAGTGTGACTGTAGTAGCATAAACCTCAGTGTAGAGGTATTGCCACAATATCCAAATAGACTTTTGGCTTATTTTTTTTAATGTGAAAAGTGAACTAGGATACAAGTGCAGTTGTTAAATAGCTTCTAAAATTCAGAAATTAAATGTCCTGGTTACAAATTGGGCTCCGTCTTTCCAGGTACCAAAAAGAGAGACAGATTTTCTTGTTTCCTGTGGCTGTTGTGTACAGGTAGGATATCTCTTGATTAATCTTGCATTTAGATGAGGTAAAGCATGGCTGGAAGCTGTCACCCCCAAATTTTACCTTGTTAGTGGATTCCTTTGAAGTTATTTTTCTTTAATCTTTTTTTTTTGACAAAGGAATATAGTCTGAGGTGAAAGAAGGGCTCTGTTTAGAGTGACTAACACCAAGAAATTAAGAATTGGGTATGAGCACTGATGACTGTTGAAACCCATGCAGATATGATAGCTCCTAGGTTTTCTGAGGGAAAGAGTGTGTGATGGGTATTAGGGGTCTGTATCTTTATCTAGACTACAGCATAGCTTAGAAGCGTGGATGATTTAGTGTTGCCTGTGTTGCCAGTGGTGTAGTACAACAGGGAAGACCTTAGGACGAATTAACTTCTGGAGTATTTGTCCAGCAACCTAGGTGAGTTTTGCAGCCCGTGAAGAGCTGTGTGCAATTGCAGCTGTAATGCTACCGAGGTCCTGGTTGCCTCGACTTGTCCGCGTGAGTTATGATTACAGCAGCGGCTCCAATGGGCGCATGTTCTGTGTTAATACAGAAATTTGCTTCAGCTATGAGGAGAGCATGTTTAGTGTACAAAACTAAATTATTACTTGTATGTCATTTTTCAGGGAGTGTTTTTTCCTTAATGATTTCGAATTAAGGAGGATCCATTCCCAATCTTTGATTGACTCATCGTATGACCTTGGGCAAGTTACTCATCCACCTTGAGCTTCAGTTTTCCCAGTTGGAGAGTTAAGTAAACAACAGGAAACTTGCTGAAAGCCTAATGTTGTGATTGAGTTGAAGCTTCCTTGTTTTCTGTTGTTTGTTCTGCATTTTTACAAAAAAGTAAATTTCCTTTATTCTTTCAAGTCTGTAATTGAAAAAATTTTTCTGGGTCTGTTACTTGAAGCTGTGTAGCTAATGTTGAGACTAAGAGAATTTAAGTTCCAGCCTCCTCTCCAAACGTGTACCTCCTCTTACTAGGTCTTCTGCTGATCTCGCTCCTTTGCTGCTCTGTCCATGAAACAGCTGAAAAGATCATGGTCTCCTGGAAGTTGCAATCCATCCTCTTACAAAAATGAGATTTCGCTGCTACCTATGCAAGTGTTAAGCAGTGTTTGTTTCCAAAGGTTGGCTAACTGTAGACTACTAAAAAACTAAACAGCAACAACAAAAAATCACTATGATCCAGTCCTTCTATCCTTAAATCAAAGGATGCTGTTGCCCAGGCAAGTGCTGTAAAATTCTTCTGATAATTTATGCTGGCTCTACATACAACCTTTTGCTTTAGTGCGAGATCTTGAGGTTTCCCCTGTTTGTTCTTGGATGAGACAGTTTTCCCCAAGGGTTAGTGGACTGCATTATGGAGACTGCATATTAAAATAAGTGTACTTGTCTTGAGGTTTGTTTAATGAGCTTCTTTTCTGCCATCTGAGAGAGCTGTTGTTCAGTGAACCACACTTCAGACGAATGGCTTTTTGTGGGGATTCTCCTCATGTGTCCTGCTGGGATGTACAAAGGCATCTTTTACAGGTCAGGGGAGCTGACGGGAACTTTCCCTCTTTAGGTACGCTGCTCTGAGCAATGTCTCTGCCCTACAGCTTTGTCTGTGTGTTGCTGTAGCGATTCCAGTACAAGCAAAGCAGCTTTTCTACAAAATTTACCTGAGGGAAGGGAAAAATCATAGTCATCTTTGATGTGTGCATGGATTCTGTTTTCAGATACTTTTGAGGTCACTGGAAAGAAGTTAGTATTTGACAGAATGCTGCCAGAAAAGAGAAGTTGGACAAAGTGTCTTAAACTCTGCTTTGCAGAACTGAGATGCTGTTGCTGTACCCTCTGGTTGCTTCTAGGTGGCACTACAAGAAAAAGAATATGCGTATTCTCTAGCTGTGAGACAAGCCAGCTGTTGAGCTGGTTGGTGCTCTGGTGGTCACAGTGCAGAGAGTAGCAGGGGGCAAATGCTCTAGGAAAAAGGAATAAACTTACTCTGCTGTGATAGAATTGACTGAACTCCTAATTGCTTCTTACATAAGCATGAAACAGTGGTCACTTAATGCCAAACTGGTTTTGCTTAATACCAAAAATGTGACTGTGTACAAAATTTATATACGTCTGTCCTCCAAAAATTATAATCACAAGAGAAATGGTACTGTCTTTTTCTAAATATTTAAATGTGAGACTGCTTTATAAAGCAGTCTTGCAGGAAAATTATACTGTGTGTACACAGACCAAATAAATACAGGTTGTTATTCAGAATTTGAATCTTAACAATATTTTTGCATTTTGAACAGGAAAAATCATAATGTGTTCCAATTCAAAGCCATTTCTCAACTTTTTTTTGTTGTCACCGTATTTGGAAGCTTTTGGCATTGTTTGAAGGAAGGGACAATTTGATTTAGCACCTATTTTTGAAGGTTTGCCCTAACAGATTTTAGTAAGGAAGTCATCTCATGTGATGAGTTGTAAAACAAATCTTACCAAAGTAAAGTAAATCTTATCATCCTAAAATGTTTTATTATTTTTTTATATTCAGAGCTAGACAATGTTCTGGTAAGAAACAATCTGAGACATGGAACGAAACAATTAAAACCTTCTTTTTTTTTAGCAGCTTCATGAGACTGTGAAAAGAAAGCTTGATAATGCTTCTTCCCCTCAGAATGGAGACCAGCAGAATGGCTATGGTGATGTATTTTCTGTGTCCAAGAAACTGCGTCGGGATGACGGTCTTGGTGGAGCAAGTGGTTCTTCCAATGGGATGCCCCCTGTGTCTCCACTCCATCATCTTGACAAGAAACCTGGCAGTGGAGATACCTTGCAACTTAATGGAAAGCATCCAATGGGGCTAGATGGCATTAGTAAGAAGTGTCTTCCAGATTCCAGCCTGCAAATGAATGGAGGTGGTGATGCTGATGACTCATTTCCTCTGAGTTTGAACAAAGAGCTGAAGCAGGAGCCTGTAGATGATCTTCCATGTATGATTGCTGGAGCAGGGGGCTCTATATCTCAGAACAACTTGATGCCTGATCTTAATCTTAATGAGCAAGAATGGAAGGAGCTTATTGAGGAGCTTAATAGGTCAGTGCCTGATGAAGACATGAAGGATCTCTTTAATGAAGACTTTGAAGAGAAAAAAGATGCAGATTCTTCAAATTCAGCTGCACAGACTCCACTGCCACAAGATATTAACATAAAGACTGAATTTTCCCCAGCACCCTTTGAACAGGAACAGATGGGATCTCCCCAGGTTAGATCTACTTCTTCAGGTTCAGCATTTATTGGTGCTGCTTCTGTACCTGTAAGTGCTGCTTCTCCAGCAGTTGGTAGTTCTCAGGCTATGTTTCAGCCTTCTAGTCAGTCAATGACTGAAAATCCTAATCAGCCTATGATGCAGGCATCAAACCACTCTCAGAATGTGCAGAGACCTCTCCCCAATGTGTTGTTACCTGGGAAAGGTGCAGGAAGTGCCAAAGAAATGTCTTCTGCTCATCAACTCCAGCAGATTGCTGCCAAGCAGAAGAGAGACCAGATGTTGCAGAACCAGCAACAGGCTTCGCAAGTCCACCAAACAAATCAGATGTCTACCTGGCAACAGTCTGGGCCTTCTCATAGTCCACTGGCTGTTCCATATACCATGGAAAATCCCACCAGCCCTTCAGTTTACCAGCCAGACTTCAACAATCAGAAGCTCATGATGCCGAATATGGGAAATAAAAGCTCACCGAGAGCTGGAGGCAATTACCATGTGAACATATTGGGTCATCAGCAAAACAGCATGAACCAGAACCCTGTGAATAGTCAAGGCTCGATGCTAGACTATGGGAACACCAAACCTCTTTCACATTACAAAGCAGAATGTGAACAGGGGGTTACAGTACCTGGTCAGAACAAGACTCCCATGTTGGCGTACATACAACAGCGCCAGCAGCAACCGCTGTCTCATGTGAGTGATGACCAAAATGGAATGATCCTGTTGAAACCGAAGTCAGGAAACATTGCCTACCGGCTACCGCACAGTCAGGTAAATTTTCTGATTTTTGTTACTTTTATTAATGGCAGGCTTAAGGGTTTGAAAGAGGCTGTTGGATAGGTAAGACTAGAGTACAGATTACGTGGTGGTGTTTCAAAACAGTTGCCGCATCTTTTTAAAGAAGAAAGTGATAATACATAATATGCTGAGGCAAGAATCAAGAACTATATTTTCCACTGAGGACAGTTTTTAATATGCAGTTCTAGGCCATGTTGGTAATGTGTGGTTTCCAGCTTAATATACTTTGTGGGCAACAAATTATGTGACACTTCACAGAAGGTTCTACTTACAAAAATAAATAGATGCTTTGTAAACTTTTGCCTGAAATAACTCATAAAACTGCAGTGTTAAACAGTGTTCTCAAAGAAGCTTTGCTTTCTTTACCTTCTTTTTAGTCCCTGACTTCTGCAGAGTTGGCTTACTATAAACAGATACGCCTTCGGTTGCTTCTTTTTTGAAGAGAGATGGGGGTGGGGGCTGCATTCCTGGTTTCTTGGGTGTTTCTTGTTTTTTTTTCAATCTAAGAATTTGTTATTGGTCAAGTCTCTGGGAATTGGGGAAGCATGGGAAAGGAGAGAAATATATCTTTAAAAAGAATAGTAATATTTGTCTGCTTGAAGCAATATGGTTCAGGTTTTCCTGTAAAGGAGAACTCCAGGTTGTGCTTCTTTGCCTTATGAGATATAAGAAATTTGCAATAAAAGGATAATATATAGTTAATATTACAGGTATGCTGCACGTAGAAATGTATATAGTGGATGGAGGGGAGGAGACTTGTAGGGACACATCACAGAATACCAACAATATGTGTGCTGGAGGACTTGTTGAGGAAAAGGCCTTTGTTACAAGGATTAAAACTACTCTTGCAAAAGCTGTTGGAGCTCCAACTGATAGCATACACCCTCACTGAAGCAAAACAAAAAATGCATGACAGAAAGGTTTGATTAGTCTGTGGTAAAGACCACACTGATGCAAAAATGAAGATGTAAGATCAATAATACATGCTTCATAAGGCACAAATTTAATCTCTTTAAAAGCTAGCGGAAGTAACGATCTAATGATATTTTTGATGGAGGAGGAGGAAGGGGAAGGGTAGAGAAGATTGTGTATGTCATATCTTTCACTGAAAAACTTGAAGATGACCTTGCATCTACGCTGCCACGGTTGCACTGAAATAACAGAAATCCTAATGAATGCTTCTGGAGAATTTCTCAAAAGCTTGCGTATAGAGTAACTTAGTGCAGCATTACCTATATTTGGCTCATGAGTTCTTACAAAACTGCAGTGAGTAAGAACCAACAGCCCAGACCATTAGCTGAATTCTGAATGTGAATGTACTACCGCTTTGCATAATCAGAAATGAGGGTGAACTTGCTTAAAAATGATAAAAATTGTCAAGTTTCAAATGGATTCACTAGTATAAAGAGGACAATGTCAGGTCTTGAATGATAATCGTTCCATATTACTTTTCCTTAATGGTAATATGCTTTTCCCAAGTTCCAATCTCCAAAACCAAAAAAGCAGACTTATGAAAAATTAATAAAAACAGGATTATCCGTAGTAGTACTTTTTCTGTGTAATATGGTGATGGTTGGGTTGCTGAAAAAATGTTAGGACTCTTCATTTTGATCAGTGATACCTTCCTTCCCCTTCACCTGTGAATAGTAAACTGATTAAAAAAAAAAGGCAGCTTTAGGAAGAGAGGCATAAACTTGCTGAATTGAATATTGACAGAAGAGGCAGGATATAAATAAATGTTTTGTGTGATGAAAGTTCAAAACAGTGAAAAGCTGCAACCAAAGTTACCTGAAGTTGGCACGTTTGAAGTGCTGTTTGTAACTGGTGCCATTCCTCTGGCTGAGCAGAAGCATGCAAAGCTATGTTCACCTATTTGAGCTGGAATTTGGAAAGTGCTTCAAGTGAGGCTGAAGTTAAAGCCTCTGTTCCTAATCTTGTGAAGCTTCTGACCTTAACTGCAAACTCTCACTTTGCTGTCTAGCTGTCTTTAATTAGCTGAGTTGAATACTGTATCACACTTTACTTTTTCCATTAAAAGCTTCACAAGTAAAGAAGCTATTGCATAAAGATGAGAAGATAAAAGGAACTATTCTAATTTTTATTAGATAATCTAAGTGCTCTAGTAAGCAATAATTGTCGATTTCTGTTTTTCTGATGTGTTGTGATTCCCCTCTCTGTGTAGAGTTCATTTTTAAAATCTCTCTTTTGTCCTTTACAAAGATGATACAACTCGTGGTCATCACTATAAGTGTCTTTCTTTATCTGTGTGACTGCACACAGTTTCTAAATTCTAGAGGGATAACCTCCTTCTATAACTCATGCCGTTTTTTTATATTCTGCAGGATCAAAACCCATCTCCTAATGTTCCTCGCGTTCCTGTTTCTGTCCCGGGCCCTGGCGTTGGTGCCCAAGCTCCCAATGTCACCATGGCAGGTAACCACAGCAACCCACCTTATCTCAGCAATCAGCAGCAAGCAGCAGTGATGAAGCAACAACACCAAATGCTGATGGACCAGCAGAAGCAGAGGGAGCAGCAACAAAAGCACTTGCTTATGGAGCAACAAAAGCAGCAATTCCTAATGGAGCAGAGACAACAACATCTTCTAGCTGAGCAGGTGAGAGGGACCAGCAGTCTTTTCTTTGCCCTGATTTGCTTTGGTGCATATACTTGAAGCAGTATATGAGATCTTGTAGAACTGTTATCACCTTTTAAAATAGAGGATGTAAACTACAAGATGCTTTGGTATCATAAATGTAATCGTTCTTTTGTTTTATATAAAATTAACTGCAAAACATAGCATTTGAGTGCTGACTATGACTTAGTTTTTCTGTTACAAGGCACATTTGTGAATGAAAAGAATAAAACAGGTAGAATTTAATATTGCGGAAATATAAGAAAATACATACAGGATGAGAAGATATCATACCAGTGATGGTGTAATTCTTTGTGAAAGAAGAAAGACAAATGAAATCAAAGCAAAATAATAAAAGAAAAGCTTTGTGATACCCTTGATGTTTTGGAGAGCTTTAAAAATGGAAGCAATGAGCAACGGACTCTGTAAGCTGGTTGTGTTCTGCCTTTCTTGTCCGTGAGTGTCACGGCAGTTCATATTTCAAATTTTAAACCATCTTTCATTCGTTTACTTGGGGAAAATAATTAGATATCTGCATCCAACTTGCATCTTATCCTGCCAGAAGAATTTAACTCTGCTGTCCATCAGACTGTGCAGAAAGCTGCTTTAGTCTCTCTCAGGGAAACAGGCTCTGTGTGTGAACCTTCCAAAGCTTTAAACCTTTTGCAAGTCTTTCAGCTGGGAATCAGCCCAGAGGGCCTTATTCCTGTCATCTGTGCTTTTCTGCATTTTTGAAAAGTTTGTGCAGGCATGTTCCAGGCATTGGCACTATACAAATAGAGAAATTATCAGTATCTGGTATGGAGGGAGGGGAAGATGAATTTTCAAAGAAGGCTTGAGACCCAGGGAGAGTACTTGTTATTCAGATCTTCTGGGGGGAAAAAAAAAAAATCTGTACTGCTGATAAGTTTTGTTTCAGGATAATGGGGGGGGAGGAGGGGGAAGCCATGGAAAATGTTGTCTTTGATAATAGGGAAAAAAAGAGCTAGTAATTTAAAGAAAAACCTCTGAACTGCACCTATCCCTGAATTAAAAAAAAAAAAGCAAAAACAAGTCATTGAACTGTGATGGAGTCCTTCAACTGGTAACAGCTGGCAATATGTAATTTCCCTAGTTTTTTCAGCATTATTAGAGGCTGAGGAACCTCAACATTCTCAGCTTCTAAAGCTGGGAGTTGTCCTGGTAGATGGGATTTTAACTGTAATAATATTTTGGAAAATAGACTTGATGAGAGAAAGTCAGGTAATGGTTGTTGGTTGGGACCAGGGGAACCCTTTTAGTCTATCAGAAGCGTTTTTAAGAAAGAAGGAAATGATGCAGTTTCCTTTGAAGTGAAAATATGTGAATTCTTGGTTGGGGAGTTAATTTTGAGGGGAAGAGGGTTGTTGAATGTGGAGCTATGGCTGTGACAAGTCCTAGTTAATGCCTTTTTTGGGCACCTGGAGACTTCTGTTAAAATTGAGGACTAGACTGAGGTGATAGAAAAACCCCTTCAGCTCTTGACCCAGTGTGAGTAAAAAAAAATGAGAATGGGGTTGGCAATGTGTGTGTTTTTTTAATTGTATGAACATTGATAAAAATACAGTATGGGCTAAGGGAATATTGTGGTGTAAATACTGCACATGTTGATAAATACACTATCAAAGAATGCTCAAATAATAAAGTATTTTCTGAATGATTTATGATCTATAAACTTATTTATACAAGTCCAACATTTTTTAGTAAATCATTCAGTTTTTGATGCTTTGTATGTTAATACCAAATGACAAAAATTACACATAGTTACTCTCCCAAAATGTCAACAGGTACTCTTTGAAAGAAGGTGGGGAGAAAGGAAATGCGGCGTGTTGGCATGCTGCTTGTATTTTTTTGTGCCACTGCAGTATGCAGTTAAGTAGAGCTGCAGCTCAGTAGTGTTCCTTAGATAAGCAGCAGTCCAATTTGATACTGATGTCAGGCCTCTTTGAACACTGGGGTGATGTAATAACGGGGTGATATCCTCAAACATAATAAGTATTTTTTTCCTACCTCTTAGCCAGAAGTACAGCATGTGTTGCTATGGTAAATATCAGTATTTCAATATTTGATTTCTGTGCTAGTTATGGTAACTGCGATTAACTTCTGTATCTTATATCTTTGTATAGTGATGCTGGGACTTTGATCCCAAATGAAGGAGCAGCTTGGCTTTGCAGCTGCTCAGGCTTGGATGCTGCATTTGCCATATTTCTTGGTGTTGTGCTGCCCAGCTGTTAGATCTTCTGAGTGTTCTATTTTGATATTTAATTCTTCAGATACGTATGATGCTGGATGTAGTTTTAAGAAAAGGTTTCTGAATCAGTTGATCTCTGTTTTGCGGGAAGATGATAATTTCAGGTAACTTCCCTGCCACTCTGACGCTTGCTTTCCATTTGGTACTCTGCATCCTTTTTTTTTTGCTGAGCCAGGCTTCTGCAGCTCTTGGTTTCTCTTAGAGCTGTGGCATCTCTCCCTGGCTTCTGTGGCCAGCCTCTTTCAGGTTTGACTGGTCCTGCAAGCGGCAGGTCCTTTCTGTCAAACAGCCTGCCCTCTTCATTCCTCTGCATGTCTCAACAGCTTCTTAGTTGTAGACACTTCAAAACAATGGTAGTAATGTGTATCTGTCTATTTGCTACGTTGCGCTAGTCTCTTCTTTAAGGGCTTACTGCTCGTGTCTTTGCCCCAGAACTATTGGAAGGGAATTTCTGTTCCTTCCTGTGCCCTGTGGGAGTTTTTAGATAAGTGGGTAGCTGTGCATTGTATCACTTTGTAATTCTCTCAAAATTTCAGTCTGGTTGAAGATACCTATGGAAGATGAGCCAGCAATGCTGCCTCGGATACGTTTCGTATTGTAAAAGCAGCCTGTTGGCTGTTTACAGTGTCTAGATCTCTGGGTGTACTGTCAGTGCATGTACTTACACACACTCTCCCTTTCCCCTATGGCTTTAAATTCCCTTTTTTCCCAAAAGATTCCTGATAGAAAATTTGTTTCTTTTATTTTTCTAATGGATTTATTGTAAAGTAGGTACAGGTTGGATACTCTTTTAGAGAGGCAGGGTGATTTTGAATCATAAATAGGGTTTGTTAAAATAAGTGAATTGTTGAGAAAATGGTTTTGAACAGTGGTTACAAACTTGCATAGCTCCTGTTGTAAACTTAGTTCTGTAGTTTTCCGTAATCTTCTAAGAAAACCTGTGGTATGTAATAATTCGGGTTTATATATGTTTTTATTTTTGAAAACTAGGCCTAGAAAACATTTCATGTTTTTACTTTGCTGTGTAACACTGACATTTATGACTTGTACTTTTTATTTTAGATATTTCTTTACAGTTAAATACATTGATCTGGGGGCAAAGAGTAAAAAAGTATGTGTGAATTTCTTATACACACTTGCTTTTCCTCTTTTTATACCTGTTAGTGTCTTTAGAGTTGCTAAAAATGTCTGAATATATTACTGATTAAAAAATAACTGGAAGTCAGAGATGTTAGTCTAAAGGCTTCAGGCATGCATTGCAATAACTCCTCTAATGAGTTGTCTGTCCCATTGTCTCTAAGTTCCTAGTCTTGTCACTCATCAGATTAAACTGAGTGCTTGAACCTTGAGAACAAATGTCTGAAGTTACTTTAAGGCTGCAGGAGCCCCTATACTTACCAGCTTCATGTAAAAGCATGAGGATAGCTTGACTTTTGTCTAAGATAGGCATCCCTGGAAAAAGTTTGACCTGCTTTCTAATTGTCTTGCATTGGACCTTTTGTAGGAGAAACAGCGGCAGCAGCAAGAGCAACAGCTGCAGCGGCACCTGACTCGACCACCTCCCCAGTATCAGGATCAGCCACAGAATCCATACCAGCAACAGGTTGGACAGTTCACAGGTAAGCAAACACGGTAGTTGAAATAATGGCAGAAGAAATACCAGGAATAAAAACAGGATACCTTAGGAGTTCCTGGACTTGGATAGCTTTTCATTAATTTATTGCAACATTTTCCTATGTTTCTATGTCTTAAAACTTTTAGACCCACACTCTGATACATTTGAAAAATAACAGCTTCCTCTGACCTAGACAACTTAAGCTTCTGATTTTATAATACTGCTTTGGAAATGGATAAAACTCAGAAGTACTTTCATTGTTTTAAAGGGCTTTTTATACTCCCCTTTACAGATGGTAAATTCTCCTTTAACTTTCGTGTGTGTGATACTAGGATTCTTTTTTTCTGAAGCCTAGCATCACTACTGCTTGCATTTATCACTGGCTCTCTTTAAAGAAAAGTAAATATGTATTATTTCCTTCACATACTAGGGTGAGTTTAAAACCCTCTTGTATTCTTAAGCCTGCTACCTTCAGAAGGGAATGTAATTCTAATTCTCTTCAATATGTGCTGGTGTCCTATGTGGGTTTTTTTGGTAGGAGAAGCTTGGTACGTCTTGATTGTACTAACATTGATAAATAAAAGATGTTCTTGTCATTAAGCTGGAATAGCATCATGAATATGGAAGAACTGGAAAACATTAAAAAAATTGTCTCTTTACCTAATAAATCCTTAATTGCCATGACATTAAGAAGCTACTTGCCTTTTTTCGTAAACCTGTAGTACACAAAATGTGCATATTCACATCCTTCTGTTTCCTTACTCTCTATATTCCCACAGAAGTAAACACCAAAGGGAAAAGATGCAAATAGAAATATAATACCCTTATTCTTAGTGTTCGTGACTATGCAGTGTCTAGTAGAGCTATGACTGGATTTTGTTACTTAACTGAAAAAACTTGATACCAATGCAAAAGGATCATGTGTTAAGTGGTCAATAGCAGCCTTCAAATATTGCACTAAAATATTTTTTCTCCTGCCAATTTTGTACAGTAGTACATCTGTTAGAAGTAGAGCATGTGTTGCTATAACGAACATCAGTATTATTATTTTTCCTTGTTATGATGATTGTAACTTTTTTCTGCATCTTAAATCCTGGTATGTGCACTACCTCTTCACTGTAGTGTTCCAGTAAGACACCCCCCCCGTTGCTCCATAACACCGATTAATTATTGATTCAATAGAGTGCCAGTGTTACTCAGCTTTCTTAAAAATATTAAAAAAAAAGAAAACAAAACTGCAGCTTTTTGGTTTGAAAGTAGAGAAGGTACTAGTGTAGGTAGGTTTCCCTTGGTTGACTAAGAAGTGTGGGGAGGGAGTGGATTATGTGCGTTACAGTTAGCAATGCTTTTCTATTCTCTTTTGTTTTAAGTAGGGGGCTATTTTGCCTACAGGGAAATTTTTTTTTTACTGAGTTTAGAAGAACAAAGGACTCTTTCTTTGCAGAAGACTTATTTGCAAATCATCTTGATTATCAGCATTGCATATTAATATAGTGAATGTTTCACCATGGAAATCCAAAAGATGTTTAACCAAAAATTTCTGAAAGTTATATAAAATAGAAGATATTTCTGAAATTGTAAAAGCACAGGACTGGAAACCCTACAGTTGTACAATAAGAGACTCACTGTGTATGCGCAGAATAACTGAGAGTGCACGTGTGCAATAAGTGGTATTTTTAACAGACTAGCAAATTGTGCGTGTACTTAAAAGTATGTGTATACTTTTGTTCACAAAGTAATCACAGTCCTGTCTTCAAAGCCTGATTTTTTTTTTAAGTTGATGATGCCGAACCCTTAGAAGAGGCATTCAGACTTAGGACGTTTACATATCTGTGTTGGAGATCAAGGTGGAAGTGCTAACTGGAGCAGCAGTTAACCCTTTTTACTTAAAGTACTGCTGTCTGAGTGATGATTGCATGAATTGTTTTTTATACAAATGCAGCTGCACCTTGTTTCTGGATTATAGTGTCTACAGGCCTAGATTGTCTCTGGTTGAAGTGAGGTAGTTAATGTACAAAATATTTCTGTGTATTTCAGGGTCATCTTCAGCCATGCCTGGGGTCAGTAATTTAGGACAGTCCAGCTCCAGTAGTCCACGGATGTTTCCTCAGACACCAAACATGATTCAGATGGGACCTGGACACAGTTCCGTTCCTCCGCTCCAGTCAGGCTCCAGCCAGCAGGATCGCGGGGTGGCTCAGTATACCAATATGCAAAACATTCAGCGAGGGGGATTGTACAACTTGGCGTCGGGTATGACACAGATGGTTCCCCAGCATGCAACTCAAAGTGCCAATGGACAGCCACCGATGCAGAGACAAGGCAGCTTGGGCCAGGGTGCAGCTGTTCCTTCTGGGTATGGGCAGAATACCTTAGCAAACTCAAGTATTTCTCAACAGCACAGTAAAGGCGCACTGAATCCAACCTTATCAAAGCCACAGATGGCAAGAGTACCAGGTGCTATGGGGGCTCAAAATCCATCTTGGCAACACCAAGGTATCCCTAATATTAATAACCAGACGCAAGGAAACAGTGGCTTAGGACCATTTACTGCCAGCTCCTCTTTCCACATGCAGCAAACTCATCTGAAGATGGCCAACCAACAGTTTGCTCAAGGAATGCCTCAGGTAAGCCTAAGCACCAGCAGACCAATGACCTCTCTGAATGCTGCCGTCTCTGGGCAGATGTTGTCGTCATCTTTAGGTGCGCAGCAGCGGACAAACCCACCTACACAACAGCAGGTACCCTCACAGCAAGTCTTGCCTGGCATGAACCAGACTGTTCCAGATCTGAATGCTTTCAACCAGAATCCAAATCAGCAAATGCCCAACAGAGGTAATATGCACTGTAGTCAGGGGTACCCTGTGAGGACAACCAGTCAAGAGCTGCCTTTTGCATACAGCAGCCAGTCAGGCAGTAATGGACTTCAGAACTTAACTGGTGACACAGATCTGATAGACTCTTTGCTGAAAAACAGGACTTCAGAGGAGTGGATGAATGATTTGGATGAGTTGTTGGGAACTCATTAAAATGGGGCTGGGGGTGGGGGTTCTTTTTTTTAATTATTTCATGAAACATAAAACAACACTTGGACCAAAAAACCTGTGGCATTGAGGAGACTTACAGGCATTAGAAGTAAATGGTTGGTAAAGGGACTGGAGCTGCTTCTCAGTGAGTATTGATACATGGTAACGGCGCACCAAGCAGGTCTGCAGGAGCAGTGCGCTTTTTCCTGCTGTCTCTTGAGAAGTCGCACGTTTGAACAGGTCAAACAAAATTGTGCGTGTCCTATCCAACCTTTCAGAAATCTCACTTGCAGTGTTCTAAAGTTAGATCTTTTAATTATTTAAAAATAAAACAATGTTCCACAGAAATAGTGCAGAAAGAGAGCAAATAGTTGCAAAAATTGTGTTTAGGGCTTAGTTTCCTGCAGCTATTACTTGCAATCATTATTGTTCATAGCTTGACATGCTATTATAGTACTGTCATCAAACATCTGACTTTTTATTTGAGAAGAGGCTGTATGCACCTGAGTACGCTTGCAAGATGTTTTGAATTGTTTTTTTTTCCATCGCTCAAGTATGTGCCTGTACTCTCAATAAGCAAGTGATATTTCACAGTAAATATTTCTAGATGCTGGTGATAGATGAAAGGAAGTATTAAAACCTGGCCAGTTAGTCTAGGTAGTCTTCTTAATAGATTGTAGTCTTTTAAGCTGCAGTTTGCACTCTGTTGTAGAGAGGCACAGTCCTTGGCTTATACCTTGCTGTGTTTAAAGGGGGAATTTCTTATGGGAGAACTTTTAAACTGTAGTAGGTTTAACATGAATTGTAAAGCCATTTACTTTGCACCTGTTTCTTCATAACTTATTTCCAAAGGTAGTTGTATTTAAATGAAGGCTTTGCTTCATGACAGCTCATCTAGTTTTCTTTGTAGTAAAAAGTAAAAAAAACTAACTTGTGAGATCAGTTCATTCCCCAAAGTTAGCAGTGACACAATGAGCACAAGACTTTGTCACTTCAGGGTAAAATGAGGAAAAAAGAATTTGGCTGAGAGGTGAAAAGTCCTTATCAGCAATAATAGCACAGGCAGCCTGGGAGAATACTTACATCAGGGTTGCTCCGATATTGAAGTCTCCCCCTTTAAATACTTCTTTTTTAATACTGGGTTATGAGTTTGATAATCTTTCTATAGACAGGTGGGTTTATTTCTTTAATATATCTTGAAGCAGATGCTGGTTCTTCAGCTCAGCCCAAGGAGACCTCATCCACGTTGGGGTCGGTCTCAGAAAGGACAAAAACCACAATGGGAACAGTCAGTGTTCCGAAGTCCTTACCTTCTACCAAAAAAGTCTCTTGTCCACCAACAAACCACCTTGCCTTAACCTTTACTTTAAAATGAAAATAAAGTTGAAAGCTTTTGTTTTGAATGCACAAATACCTCTTCCCTTTCTAAATCCACTTTTTTTTGAAAACTCCTTTAAACTTTCTAACCAAACCCAGCATTGTGTTTTAAAAGCAATTTCCTTCAACAGACTGGCTTCTTCAGGAGTTTTCTGCACTGCAGAGATGTGAGAGGGTTTTTTTTTCCAGAGTGGGTGAGGGGAAGTGAAGGATAACATTGAATTCAAAGAAGGAAAATATTTTACTGTATCTGCAGCTTCTTTATCAGACAATTTGCACTTTTGAAAACTGCTTTTTAACACTAATACTTTAACCCTTTCCAAATGTGCATGGAACTTGGTTTGTCCAACACACTTATCTAGTGTGGATGAATTGCGCTCTGTTGAACAGGTTTGATGTTTTATCATGTCGAACTGTTGGTGAATGATGTGCATTGATCAGTGGATCCCACCGTTAGTAGTGGATAAAACTTCACTGAAGCAGACTTAATCCCTTGTAGAACTTTTGAAAAAAATAACTAAGATTGTCTTTGGATGGGAAGACGAAAGTGTTAGCAACTCTGGTTGTTGACACTTCTGATATTTTCTATTATAAGTAGTTGAGTTGCAAATAACTGATGCTAACTTTTCTTATACTGGCAATCAAAGAAAAGAGCTAGTGAGTTTGGTTTACTATTAAACCAAAAACTGGTCCAAGGTAAGTGTTGGTAGAGTATAGGTAAACTAGCAATGACAGGGGAAGAAGTGTTTGCTGTATTTTCGTTTTTAAGGGTTAACTTTGCACCAGTGTGCCTTCCCTTCCTCTTGGGGGTGCTTGGGACCTCATAATTTCAAGTGACATCCTTCAGTGTCACTATTTCCCCCCCCTGCTTCCCCCCCGCCCCCAGCCCCCTTACAAACACTTGAGAGAAATAACAGGGTAGGAGGATTCAGCTTTTCTTTCTTCCCCGTTTAGAGTGTGGTGAAATCTGCTACATTCTCCAGTAGATTTTGCACACAGACTTTGTTCTGAATAAATCAAAGTACAATCCATCCAGTTTTAATTTCTTAATTGGAGGAGAAGAACATCTGCTGTTTGCATTATTACTACCAAAAAGGCAATCCAGCTTAATGTCCAGGAAAATGCAGATGTACTCTTTCCTCCACTGTTTCTGGAAGCTAAGGTGGATATTGCCCCATTTGACCAGAGGGTTTGTTCAGGAAGGTATCTAGTTTTGATAACAGGGCCTTTTCATGGTACTGTTGAGCTAAAATTAAGTGTGATTCTAGGCAAACTGGCTTATAATGCCCATTGGTGTTCATATGTGAACTGGATCCAAACAGCATTTGACCTGGTAGAAAAAAACAACCCTTGCTTTTGTTTTTGGTCCCTGTGCATGTAATATGATCAGACGGTTAAAAACATGTCACTGTAGCAATGTTGAAACAGTTCAGTGGAAATAAAAACACCGTTTAGATAGACATAGGTGCATGAGTAGGGCCGGGCTTTGCCTTTATGCCCTTTAACATGTAGCTGTCTATACGTATATGCACTTGGGCTTTCCATTTGCTGCAGCTTCAGAGCAATAAAATGTAGCTCTCCTGAACTGTACCTAGCCAGCCGCCCATGGCTTTATTTATAAACTGCGGTTTTGGTTGGGTGGGAAAGGTGAGTGTCACTGTGCAACATCCACTGCCTTCCAAAAACCACAATTCAATTGAAAAGGGTGCTCAAAATTTTGTTATACACATTTCCTTTGTGTAAATAAATGTTTACAATTTTATATTAAAGATTTGAATAAGAGTTAGATCTTCTGACTGTATATTTTTTACTTTTTATAGATTTTAAAACTATAATTCTTTATATATGTGTTTGGGGGGTATTATGGTAAGTTTTATGCTTGTAAATGGAGAACAGTTGAATTTGATGCTAACCTTTATGAATTTTTGTCATTGAAATGTATAAAGAGTCCATTAATCCCCTTATTCTTTTACTACAATTACTGGTGCACACCAAAAAGAAATCCTTCACTTCTGTTTTATCATTATAAAATAAATATTTTGCTAGTGTATTAAACATACATGTTGTGACTTTATACATTTGTGTGAGCTGAGCAGCAGAGGGTTCAGTGTTGTTTTCCTAGTGAGATGGTTCCCTTCTTCCCAATGCACAATTCTGGTCCGCCTGTTACAAAGGCTCAGATTCTTCTGCTGTGTCTTGCCAATTCTTACAGTTTTAGAAAGTCCATTTCGGCCAGTACTGGATAAAGAGGCCTTAGAAAACCACTCTGAGGTGGGGGGGGGGGG
>VXAL01015773.1:125188-186789 GCA_013399475.1 Chauna torquata
GGGGGGGGAAGGCATTAAGCTGCAACCACTGTTTCTCAACTGTTTGTCTTTTTTTAATGCAGTTTTAGGCCTTAAGCTAGAGAATGTGACTGCAGAGGTGGTGGTTTTTAAGCATTGCTTCACTCGTATTTCTAAATTTGAAAGTGAAAAAGATATTAACTACTCAGAACTCAGATGTGCAAAATCGTAGAGTTCCAAGAGTATGCTCGGATTCAATGACAGGCCTTAAAGGTTCAAATTAGTTTCCTTGAGACTTGCGAAAAGATAAAGGTAACATTTGTTTAATGTAGGCAGCTTGCACAAAAAGCAAGCAAAAAATAAAAAACAAATGAGACACATACTGCAAACATGAGTTGATGTTTCTGAACAAGGACCAAAATGCTGGTGGCAAGTTATATGGAGATTTTGGCTTAAATTTGGCAAGGTCACTAAGCCACTATATAGAGCGGTGGGTTGAAGAGGCTGCGGGAAATAACGGTGAAATAGGCCTTTCAGACCCTTCTAGACTGAACCTGTTCAGTTGGACATTTACATATGATGGGTAGAAGCAAAGCAAAAATCTGTGGCTCCAGCAGCATCTAAAGGAGTCTTAGGTTTCAGTGGTGTAGGTTGGGTGTTAGTATGTTCTTGTTAACAAGCTATTACTTGGTGAATTACTCAAATATTTCAAAGCAGTTCTCTTAAAAGTGAATCATGCCGCTCGCAGCAAACCTACAAATTCAGTTATTTATGTAGTATTTCCTGTTTGTCAAGTGCGCCTTTTAACTGATTATATCTAATCTTCTTAAGTTCTAAACTGTGATCTCAAATCTCTCTCCCCAACCACAGATACAGCAGTAGTGATAGAGAAGAATTTGCAAAATGTGACAAGTGTATTTCTTGCTAAGGCTGTATTCATCTGACATGTTACAGTAATTTCAAGCATCCCGCTATGTAGTGAGAATTTTAATCAGCTTCAAATGTTGAAGGATAGTCCTCCAAGCACTGAACGTGGTGTCTTGTTGCATGACCACTGTATTTAAGGCTCCAGCTGAGAGCCTTCAAGCTTTTTCACAAGGTGCATTCCAAATTGCTTAAATGTATTTCCTACTCTTTTACAGGTTTTGAGTTGTGTGTGGGGGGAATAGGATGCATGTAACTTCAGAAGCTTATAAAGAATCAAAGGTGAAAAGAAGTGAAGTAATAATACCAGGCCGGGCTGCTTCTGGCCCATGGGGATCTGCTGAGTTGTGACTTTAGTAACTTTTACCTTATTATCCCATTAAAAGTACTTCACTGGGAAACTTGTTTTACTCAACATTAAATACAAACTGTCATCCAATTGAAGTGCATTTGCATGTGCATGTTTTTCCAAAGATTTTACAGAGTCAGTGGCAGCTTGGAATCAGCCTCTGCTCAGAAACCAATCTCTTTTTTTCACTTGATGTTAGTGTTTTTCTTGAGGCTAGCGTCAATCCATAATGGAAGTGTTTTCTAAAACCTGACTTCTTTGTTGAAATGGCATAAGCAGAAATAGACCTCTGGTGCCATTCCCCCTCTGACTTGTGTATTAGACACCCTGAATGAAGTCGTGGATCACCAACAGAGATCCTGTTAAATAGAAATATAAAAATTAACCCTCAGTCTGGGTCTGGTAGCAGCCTGGATGGTCAAAAGTCTCATTGTGTTTTGCAGAGGTAGGAGAGGTTTTGCTGTATTTTACATGTTTTGCTGGAAGAGTACCAATTGTATATTTAAATAAGCTGACTCTGAAGTTTTCAACTTGATAAACTGTTGCAGTGGGGTTTTGAGGAGACGAAGATCCAAAACAGAAGAAAGAACTTGCAGCATCCTGCTTGGGAGAAGCTGCAGATCTGATCGTTCATTTCTTGTTGGTGTTGTGCACAAATTCTGTACTGAGACCTTGCGTGTGCGTGTGTCAGTATTATACAGAGAGACAGAAATACATTATCTCAACCCTTTCCTGCAGCCTCTCTCAATCAAAATTAACAGAAAACCTTAGCTGATAATGAAACCTTTTCTTCTCCTTTTCGGTTTTAAAAAACTCTGAAGTCAGAGTAGTCTTTTATCTTTATCCTGAGTTTTAGAGCAAGTTTATAATTTTTTGAGCTGATGTATGTTTTGCCTTTGTGGATCAGGGAGAGGTTTAGGGCTGTAACATACTGCTGTTCTTCAAACTTCACATTTCAAATTTATAATTCTGATGTCATTTGTAATTTTTCTGAGCCATGTGTTTCTATACCCTATGTGGCCACCCTTTCTGAACTCAGAACTTCTGTTTTGTATTTTAGCCAGGAAAATGTTAGTACTGCTGAACTTTAAAAACACCAGAAAACTACAAAAATGACTGAGTTAGAAAAGGACTCTACAGTGTAAACTTACACTATTATTTAATAAGCTAAACATCTGAATGCTCTTTTAAAAATGTGGAATCCAGTAACAGAATTAAATTATTCCAGCTAAAGTCTAGAAAGTCTTTCATGTGGTCAGCTCTAGTACTTGGAGGAAGAGCAGAAGGCCAAGTCATTAATTTGTAAATGCTTGTTAATATCTTTACAACCTTGCACATGGTTTAGAAGATGCTTTAGAACTGATTAAAACTGGCAATAAAAGGCCTGGAAAATTTCCCATAATCTTTCAATTGCTGGTAATATATAAATCAACCTGGGTACAAAATCTGTAAATATAAACTGTAAATATAGTTGCAAGAACTTCAGTCTGAGCGCACAAAACTTTTGCTGTTACATAGTTCAGCAAAAGGCACTTGGCTGTAATGGAAGCTGTCTGATGGCTGTCTGCTTTGTAAAATTGTGTGGTGTGTGGAGAGTTAACCTGGTGTGGAGGAAACACGTGTTACTGCAGGGCAATAAGCTGGCTTCTTGTAGAGCATGCATTAGTGGGAGGGTGGGAGAGAGAATTAGCAGCTATACTCACTGCACCTGACTGGTGTTTCGGTCCACAGAGAGCAACATGAGAAATGAGATAGACCTGCTGGCCACTGTCACTGTTTTGGGAGTCCTGGAGCAAGGTAAATGTCCTTGATGTCAACTCTGTGGTATTAAGCTAATTGTGTTTAACTGCGTGGAACTCGGTTCCTGTGTTTTGCTTGCAGTCTGCATGGAATGAAAGTTGCTGTTGTCCAGCATGGTAAAATGATGCAAATTGCATGGCTGTTCAAAGTGGAAGTGTTACACGTGAGGAAGTTCATTATTTATTAGGGACTAAAATGATCTGTGAACGTTAAATCCTGCATCCTAGATGGAAATGACATTTAAGTTTTACTTAGAACAATTTCAACAACTGAATGTTTTAAAGTAAAATATTTTGTGATTGAATTTTAGCAGGTAACTTGCAGTTTGAAGTGGTTGGAGGTAGCCAAAATAAAAGTGGGCTCGTACACTGTTGAAGAGGTCAGTGTACAAACATGCCAGATGTATACGGAAAGAGCATCCTGTACGCGTGGGTCCCTTCTCTGTGCCCAGTACTGTTCTGTGTTCAGTTCGTACAGCTCATCTGCGCTGAGCAGAGGACAAGACGAGCTGACGCCATGCAGTAATTTGGAAACTAATGCGAGCCCTTTCGGTCAGAAATAGATGCAGATGTCCTCAAGGAAACTCAGTGACTTTTCTTAGCTGAAGTAGATGCATTCATTTCTGACCGTGCAGGGAGAAGCAGCCATGCTGCCAAGCTCCGTCTGCGCCTTGTGTTTAACTTTGGCCAAGGCGTCACTCGGGCTGCAGGAGGGTGCTGGAGGGGGACGCGCGCCCTGCCTGGGGAGAGGGCAGAGCCCCTCTTTTCCTCAAGTCTTCTCCTTTCTACAAGGGAAGGTGGTGGTTTTGCTGTTGTTTTTATTACTGAACTAATTCACCATAGAGCTGTTGCACTTCTTTGCTCACAAATGGTTGGATGCGATTCTCTGAGCAGCATGATTTAGCTGTCAGATGATAAATCTTGTAGTATAAGCATCATCTAAAATGTGAATATGCTACCCGAAGAATAGAGTTCAGGATTTCTGAATTATCGGTAAGTTCCCTCAAACAATTTACTGAGAAATATTGGCAACAAATGGAAGATGGTAGTTTTGTCTTGCATTTTTTTTGTTATTAAACTAAGTGGGGATGGAAGGAGTGTTTAGTGCACAAAGAGAAGAAAAGACAAAAGTTTGAGGTGAGTTACAGAAATGCTGCGAAGCCCTTTCCATTGGGAAACCCTCAGTAGCTGATCCCTAAATAGCAGCTTTGTCTGAAATATATTTGTTTTATAAGAACTTTTAAGTATTTCATAAAGGTTGCAGCCTTTGGCATTTTACTCTTCCACGTTATGCAAACCATAGATAGGTGTAAAGTCAGCAGAGAAATAGCAAGCATGGCACCCTCCATCCACATTAGATCAAAGAAGCCTGATCTTAGAGTCTCTGACTGGGAAGCCAAGGAGAAATTACAAAATACTAAGAGTGTTTCCTTTCTCCCCACTAGTAAGAAATGTGCGTGCTAATATCCCCTTGGTTCAGAGCTGTGCAGTAGCTTCTCCTGCATCTTCTGAAAGGGTATTCTGTGTGTGAACTACAGGTCTGAGATTCATTTTGAGAAGGCAGAGTGCTGGAACGGTGACATGCACTATCCATGCAAATATTCTTCTGTCACGCATTATGTAGGAGACAATTTAATAGCTGAGCTTAGTAAAGGGTTGGTCGATTTGTTGTTTTTTCCCCTCGATTTTTTTTTCTGGGAGCACACAGTTTCCACCTTTTCTTAATTAATTTTCCCCTTTCTAGTTTAGTTATCAGTTTAGCAAAGCTCTGAGCGTAGCACTCTGTCAATGTGTGCTCTGGCCCTGTGCTGAACACAGGGATGCTGCTGTTCTTTTCTTTCCCTTTTTAGTATGGCTTCAAAGGAAATAAAGCTTATGCAATGTTGCTGTCTGTCATTCCCCGTAGAGCTTGTTTGGATAATTCAAATGTGATAGAGATATCAGCCATAATAAGGTTGGACAAGTTTGTGGACATAATCAAATGGAGAATGGAGGTCCTGTGGTCCCTGTTATTCCCACTGGTTCCTCGGTGGGAATATCATGCAAGGAGAGTGCAGCCCCTGTGAGCCACTTGGGAATCCACACAGGAATTTAACTTCAAGACTTGAACTGCAGGAAGCCAGTCTGAAGGGTTCTGCAGAGCAGATTGAGCTCTCGTCCCATAAGTCCCTTCTGAGAAGGTTTGTGCAACGTGGTTTTTCAACACCTCATTCTGAGAACTGCTGCTTTCAGGGGGTGATTCTTCATCCTTGTGCTCCACCCATACACCAGGCTTGGAGGACAGCTAGCTGTTTACCAAAAAACTCTCACTCCTCTTGGGTGACATTCTATGTGTTCTCCATCTCTAAGCATAACGGATTTGTTGCAGGAATTGCTCGTGTACAGGGGCAAATATTCAGACAAGATGTTAAGCATAGAATTGATGGAGAAGTTGGGCCTAAAATAGTTCTTAGTGTGCTTATGGGTGGTAAGAACGCTCCGTTAGGAAGGGCGCAGAAGACCCAAAGCAGGATGAGAACCATTGCCCAGCGTGGCCGGGGTTATGCCACAGGGCAGAGCTGCACACAGCGCGATGCCTTTAACCCAGCTTGGGAGGTGTCTGGGATAAGAAGCTGAAAACATTAAATAGTTGTGTAGGAGAAGTGTGCTTGTCTGATGAGAAGAGGAGGTAACGAGACGGATCACGCTTTCATAACCTTTTCTCAGAGCTCTGCAGGCCGCTGCTGCCTTGCAGACCTATCTGTCTGGTTGTGCAGAGGGGATGTGCTGTTGCAGCTTCCCGTATCTTAGAGGCAGGATGATGTCCTCACCTGTGGTCATTATCGAGATGCTGCAAACAAATTGGGGGGTGGGGGAATGTCTTCGTTCCCTCTGCCTTTCTCTCCCAGCACCTCATGTCTGGGGCTGTGCCATCGCGTACCATGTGGAAGACACTAGAAAGTGTGTATGTCATCTTAAATTTCTATGTATATTTAAATGGATGATACATTGTTTAATAGTCAGGTCACACAGCATCAGATTATTTACATTTCTAATTCCCTTTTCCTCTACATATGTTCCAATGCTTTTCTGCAGCCTTGCATGGATCTCTCATCTTTAATCTTGCAACATCTCTCTACTTTCCTTTCTCTGTCCTGCTGCTCTTCTTTCATCCTCTTTCTTAGAATAAGATGGTCCACAGCCCAGTCCTTGCAGACTCCTTGTCTGTCTCTTCAGTGCCCTGTAAACATATGCTGCGTTAGGACATTGCTAATCCAAGTGACTTGCTTAGTAGCATGCTGCCACAGCCACTGAAGTAACTGTTTTTATCATTTAGTTTTCTCCTTTATGAAAATCCTTTTTTTCAATAAAAGCAAAAATGTGGTCATGCACCTAAAAGATAAATACTAGAAACATCAGCAATCCCCTGTGGGAATAAGAACATCCATTGAATAGTGAAACAGTCCAGATCTTCACATTAACAACTTTTCGTTATTGTGAAGGACTTTCTGCATCCCCTGCAAACCCACAAAGGAGCGACGCAGCAGTCGCTGAGGCGGTACCTCGGCCCGTGTCTGGTGCCGGCTCATGGCAGTCATTGGCAGCGTGTCTGCTCCTTAAACTGCCTCCAGCCTCGGGGCTACCCTGCAGGAATGAAGAAATAATCGCCCCCTTCCCCATTGCCTTATAATGCCGTAACAGTGAGCATCTCTAATTGACCTAATGATATCCCAGTGCTTCGTGGCTTGGGTGCTGCTCTGTGACGTGGTGCCATCCTTGTACGAAAGCGTCGCGCCCCTGGGTACAGCGGGCAGCGCTACATGTTCCTGTCAGACTGGCCGAGGGCGTACTAACACCCTAAATAGAGTGCAGGATTAAATTAGAACAACAGCAGCTCTGTGATGGGGCGGGGGCTCCGCGAGGTTTTGATGTGCTGCCTTGCTGCGGGGCCAGGCTGGGTGTGATGCTGTGCAAAGCGCCAGGCAGCGCATCAGCTCCGTGCCACACGTGCTTTGTGTGGATAACCAAATCTGGATTTAAATCCAGTTCAAGCAGGAAATACACGGCACACTTATTCCCGGTCATGTGTGACAGCCCTGGAATATGAACCTGATGGTATTGGCTGCTTTCCTCTAACCACTTGCTTGATTCCAAGATAGATAAAGCTTTGCTAAATGAAATGCTGCCAGACTGTTACCTTTTGTGTATTGTTCTTTTTTTAGCCTATTTTGCACTGCAAGTGATCTATGCTCGGCGGAAGTACAAGATCTCTCCTCCAGAGACAACAGGTCACCCTGAATTTGAGCGGATCTTCAGGGCTCAGTAAGATTTTAACTAGTTTGTGGTGACTGCATCTAGATATGACTTGAGTCAAGTGGGAAGGACCGAAGTCACCCTGAAATCACTCTTTCACTTCTGCTGATACTAGATGTTTTTTCATGCTTTGTATGCAGATGTAGAAGTATGAAAGCCAAAGCAGAGGGCAAGTGCCTCGCATGGGCTGGTTTGTGCTTTGAGCACTTTGGCTGGAGTGCTTCTGTCCATTCATGATAATCCTCATTCTGCCATCATGAGAGGCAGCCAGATTAAAAATTAGTGGCTGTACAGAAGAGGAGTCGAGCATCAATGCATTAAAATCATTAAGTTTGATATCAATGTTGGCTCTAAAATGAGAATAGCTGAAGCTGTATTAAAAGCCTAATGTTTGCTTCTATGTTTTTGCTGTTGAATTGAAGCAGAGGGTCCTGCTGGCAGAACCAGCGATGAGGACTTTATTTTTCTTTTAAGTCATTGCAATGTGAAAGTCAATACTTGTGGGCCCATGCTGAGGGCCGTTTCTTTTCCCTCTGTTCCTATGGAGTGAGAAATGCTGGAGCTAAACTGGAAACGTTTGCAGATTCCCTCGGCTTCCAGCAAGCACCAGCTTCCATCTTTCATCTCAGTCGTGCCGTTTCGTAAGCAGCTGAGAGGAATTGGCCAGAGTGGCTTTCATCGGTAGTTTGAGCATGGCGGTAAATTCTGAACAAAGCCGATGCATTTCCCTGCCAGCAGGCAGGAAACATTTGTGGAGTGGCAAAAACACTCGCTTGGGTCCTTTTGTGATGCAGTGAAAGGCCAACCTGCACGGGAGGCATCGGCCTCTTCTAGCTGGGCAGCCGCCGGTGCGGCTTTTAAAGGAACGCTGAGCTGTGCCGTGGGTGCGGCGCTGGGAAGCTCCCTGGCGTCCCGCGGGGGAGGCGACCTCGTGACTGGGGCTGGAGAAGGTATTTCTTCCTAGTGTTTTTTTCCTCCCTTCATGCTTTTCCCTGTGGGAATGGATGCAAATGGGTAATTTGTTTATGTATCTTCAANGGTATTGATTTACTGCTTATGGAAACCTGGCAGCCTCTCCTCGCTTGGGCTCTAACTGCATCTGTGGTGTAGTTTTCTTCAGGCTTTCCAGCTTCCAACCTGGCTCTGTTCCCTGAGGTTCAATGACTTCTTGGCCAAATTTAAGATTAAATTGCTTAGGGCATTGTAAAATGTAGAAGAAATCAAGAAGCAAAGGCATTGTCTCTAGTAGCAGAGCTCCCAACACATGGTGGTCCTTTCTTGCCTGGCCTCTCCTCCTCCAGGAGAGGCTGCGAGTGCCTGCGTGGCCCCAGCTGCTGCCCCTTCTCCCAGCACAGCCCGGCAGTGCCCGGGGCCGCTCCTTCAGCTTGGAGCTCACCTCCGTCTCTGATGCGTGCGGACACCGCAGGCTTAACTCCTCTCCGCTTCTCACAGGGCCAATTGCTCCGAGTACTTCCCGATCTTCGTCTCGCTCCTCTGGGTTGCTGGGATCTTCTTCCATCAAGGTAAGGGGGCAGGTGGGGATGGGGGCAAAACAGAACGTGTGCACAGACAAGCAGACAAATCCCAGTTTAAATCCCACTGTGACTCAGAGGCGTCCTCTCTGTACCAAGAGGCTGTTCTGGGAAAGCAGCGTTCCCCCTCAGCCAGAAGGGATCAAATGGGATGGGGCAAGGAGCGCTCCAGCTCCAGTGGACACAAGGCCACCAGTGACAGCCGGGTGGTCACTGCTCGGTGGAGATGTTTCCTTGGTGACATCAGCAGCCCCTGCTCCTCTGTTAGGGCTGAGCTAAGCCCTGCGGTGTTTTCCTTGGAAAAGTCAGGCTGGGAGCAGTGGCCCTGAATTGCCCTGTCAGTGAGAAACCGTAACCCCGCCATCCATTGTCTGTCTGATGTGGGATGGGTTCGGGGGATTCAGCTGCTGCTGCAGCGAAGGCACGAGGAGGGATTGAGGCGAGCGCTGGAAACCTGAGTCCAGAGGCAAATTCCAGGAGAAGGCGCTTGGGCTGTTGTGGGGATGGAGAAGTCCTTCCCTCACAGCAAGGGAAGGAAGAAACCCCATTTGAACTCCCATCGCTCTGCGTTCTGAGAACGCCCGCGGTTCGCGGGGCAGTCCCCGTCCCTGGTGGCTCTGCCCGAGCCATGGCTTCCTGCAGGCTGCCTACAGCTCCGGGGCCACCAGCCCCCTCGGGATTTGGCCCCGCTCTCCCTGCAGGTGTGGCCGCGGCTTGTGGGATGCTGTACCTGTACGCGCGCTTCCGCTACTTCCGAGGATACGCGCTGGCCGCGCAGGGACGGTGAGTACCCGGCTGGGGCTGCAGGCACGGGCACCCCAACCAAACCCACGGAGGCTCCACATTCCGTCAGAGGACGTCCCCCTCCCTCCCACGGGTGGGACCAAGCGCTGGGTTCCCCATACCACCGGCACCCCTGTGTGGGATGCTCATCCCTGCGGGTGACGCCCTGTGGTGCCCAAACCCGGCCAGGGCTAATGGGGATATTTCCTCACGCAGGCTGGGGCCGCTGTACGCCAGCGCCTGGCTGCTGTGGCTGCTGGTGGGGCTGGCGGCAGTCGGGCTCCTGGCGCACTTCCTGCTGCTCCCATCCTCCCCGTGGGCGCTGGTGCAGCCCCTCCGGCTGCTCGGCGCCTGGTGAGCGAGGCCACGGCTCCCCCGAGCACCCCGGTCCCCTCCGCACCTTGTGATGCCCTCAGCTCTGACTCGTGAGTCAGCCTGCACCCTGTCATCGCTCCCCGCCGCGATCCCTGTTGGAGTGTCACGCCACGGAGATGCAAAAACAATATATGTCTTTTCTCAACAGAAATCAGCCGTGATTGTCAAAGGGGCTTGGGGCCTGGGTGTGAGAACATCGGAGGTTTACGGGTGCTGGGTTGCATGGGGAAAGCTACTGTGATTAAAAGTAACTTGAAAGTGTGTGTGACCTCATCTAAAACCTTACCAGAACTTAGGGGAAAAAAGCCTTACTTTAGTCCAAACTGTATTCTCTGTGCTTGCCTCTGGCTTAATTCATCTTGCTTTGGCCCTGACCTCACTTACAACCAGCACAACAGCAAGACTTTGCCCTCTCTCAGTTTGGATTTCAACTTCCACTGCAACCTCAGGTTTTGCTAAAGCCATCCTCAAGTAGAGGGCTCCCTGCTAATTCATATGGGGGGTATAAAAAAAAAAAGGGACAACATCTGTTTCACAATTGCTTGTTGGCAGGGTATGTGCCCAAGTGCATTTCTTGCTCCCTGCTGAGCAAAGAGCAGACTAAAATCTTTTTTTTTTTTTTTTACCTTTATAAAAAGAAAGTGGCTGGGAAGGTTCCTGTAGCTCTAGGACAAAAACACCACTCTCTGCCTGGGCTGCTCCCAGTACGAGCAATGCTGCGGGGCTGTTGGGTATCTGTGGATGCTGGGGGTCTGCGTGCGCTGCAGCAGCCCCCAGGGCCACGCGCTCGTCCCGCGGCAGGATGTGGGGCCAGCCCAGAACAAGTGCCTCCCCCTCTGCAAGCGACTCTCACCGCTGCACCAAAGGTTTAAATTTCGCTTTTATTACAGTGCACATTATTTTATATATTTTTATATAGAGAGATGTACTTGAAAAATCAAATGTATCCAATAATAAAAAATACAGCACGTTAAAGTAGTATAATGCATTCCAGTGTATAGCTGAAGAGACATCGGGATTTACACTAATCCCTACTATTTTTGAACTGGGCTACTTTTTTTTTTTCTCCAAAAAAAATCACATCAATCAATAACTGAAATAGTTATTTAAAAAGCTGTTTTCTGCACTCAACCTCAAGGCATGAAGACACTGGAGACTTCACCATGAGTTAAGGGGCTGTGTTCAATGCTGGCAGGCACAGTGTGGCGTATATTTTTTCCCTGCCATATTCATAGCTCCAACCCCCTTTCAGATTCGTTCCTCCTCCACCACAAGAGGGTCAGTCCTCGCCCTCATGTAATCCTCAGCTGTGGCCAGGACCAGTGCCTGTGCCAAGGCGATGGAGACTTTGGTCCCTGGCTGTTTCCATCCCAGTGGTCGTGCACCCGTGCATCAGCCTGCAAAGCAGAGCCAGGACTTAACTGTACCAGGCCCCCTCCCTCCCCAAATACAGCCACCAGCAACTCCTTTCCTGGGCTGAAGGTGCTTTTAGTCTCCATGCTTGCTAAAGCTCATCCTGATGCCAAACGGCCCCGCATGTTGGTGGGACCCCGGTGCCATGCACATCGGCGAAGCGCTCACAGGAGGAGCGGTGAGCACCTGGGTCTTGCCTAGAGGAGCAAAGCCAACCCTTTGCAGGGGCGCTTGGTTTCTGCTTTTGCTCTTCTTCCAGAGGAAGGTCTGTCCTGGCCCCGCAGCACCATGCACTGGTGCTGGCCTCGAAGCCGGGGTGTTGAGGGCCGTCCAGCACCTGTGTCTCAGAGCGCGGCTCCTCCCTGCAGCTGGGCGTGCGTCTCGCTGGCATCGCGGTCCCGCATCTCGGCAGGAGCAGGCGGCGAGGCGCTGCGCGCCCACGGCCGACTCGGGGAGGAGGAAGAGGGAGGGGAGGGAGAAGGACCTGGGCGCTATGCACGTCCGTCCTTTGTCATGCCCACTTCACTCCGCTCTTTTGATAAAAATCTGAAAGGAGAGGAGGGAAGGATGTGATCACACCCATGCAACTGCAGCACAGTACCCACGTGCGATAGTGAATATGGGATGCTGGAGATCGTGGGGTTGGGGTGGACACATTCAGGGCTCCCCAGGCCGGATGCTCGGGTAGGAGCACCCCCGTGCTGCTGCCTTCCCGCACCAGCAGCCCCGCATACCTCGCTCAAGATGATCCACACCGGGGAGTCGGTCTGGATGGACAGCCGGATCGCTTCCAGCGGCCCGAAGGACGGGTCCACCTCGCCCTCCGCAACGCCCTTGGAGAAGGAGCCTGTGGGAGAGCGCATGGGTGAGGTGGGGCTGGCAGACCCGGGTGACCAAAGGGACCGCGAGCGGCCACTGTGGCCCCTCTATGCACAGCACAGGGCCCAGACGAGAGGGAGAGGCTGAAACCAAGCGTGGCTGTCAGTAAAGTGCAACATGCACTTTATTGCACTTAGGGGACCAACAACAACACTAAAAATCGGTTAAAACAAAATGGGGGGTGTGCGGCTGGGCATCAGGGGGACTCAGCAGACTGATGCAGCGCTGTCCTGTAAGAGACAAGCTTTGTTTCAGGGTACATGACAGGGTAAGACACAGGAGGCAATGCTTCCTGCCACAGCACTAGCGAGGGCTCAGCCTCTTGCTATGTCCCATTCTGGGTGCGACTGAAAGAAAAAGAAAAAAGTGCAGCTGAGAGAAACCAGGCAGCATGAAGAGCGTGCCTAAAAATGCTAAAAGCTACAAGTTCCATGGAATTTTTCCTTTATTTGCCTCTTTAAAAAAAAAAAGAAGTGTTAGTAAGCGAAAGTATTAAAGGCTCCAAGGCCTTTACAATGCACCAGCAGGGCACCATAGGCTGGCAATCACTTGTTCTTGTCTAAGGGCAGGACAAGAAATAAAACATGCTTTGTATCAGGAGAGATATTCCAAGCTGCAATGCTGTAAGCACCCAGACGAGCTGCTGGGCGAGAGCACAAAAATCACCCGTGGTGCAGGGCTTTAAGACCAGGTTAGACAAATGGCCACTCTGAAAAAATCTGACAGAGACAGGCGGAAACACAGCGCTGGAAACTCCCTGATGAGGACACCTAGTGTAACTGGGGAGGGAAGGCAAGGGGGCCCATAGTGGAGATGGCAACAACTGAAACCTGCTCCAACCTGGCTCAAGGCAAGCAGAAATTACGCTCAGTGCTGGCATTTCTTTTCTAAACAAATGAATAATGGCCTTGAATCACTTGAAGGTGAGCACAGGGGACGCACGCTCTCCACCCCGCCGCCTGCTGTACCTATCTGGATGTAGCCATCCGACGTCCTGCGGTATTTGACAGCTGCACTTCTTCCCTCCTGCAAGGCTTCCTTGTCTGACTGCAGGCTCTGTGGGATGGAGAGGAGCTCTCTGTGCAAGGCCGGTGGTTAGAGCCGCCCCAAAGCCCCAGGCAACAGCAGCAACCCCGGAGCTGCCCCCACAGCACCCTTGGCCATTTGGAGGAGGTTGCAGCTTCCCATGGCACCTCGTCCCCCTGCCTGGCACCCTGTGTCCCACTCCCCAAAGCAAGAGGACTTTTGCTGCTGCTTCAGCTGTACTGTCCTGGCCCCTGCCCCTTCTTCTGCAGCCATCCCACCCATCTGGGCACCCCTCTGCAGGCAGGGACGTCTCCTCTGGAGGCAGCCCCATCCTGGCTCCTGAGGTGGCACCACACCAGGATGCCAGTACCTCCCAAAGGCACTCGAGTCTTCAAAAGGTTTTCCTGATGGCTTTCATCAGTTCCCTTCTATCAAACCTCTTTTTCTTCCCACTCCATCCCTGCCTCAGTTCTCAATAAAACACTTACGTCAAACGGCAAAACCTCCACAGTCGTGTTGAAGAGTTTGTCTTCTGGGTGCTCTATGTTTCCGCTGCGGAAGAAGAACCTGTGACAGAGACCAAAGCCATGGAAAACCACACTAAGCATGGGGACATGTCACCTTTCGCCCTGGGCGAGCCATCAAACATCCCAACCTAACAGACACCTTCTCATGAAGCCCACGGGCACCTGGTTGGGAAGAAGAACTGTGCCAGATTAGCAAACTGTGGATTGCTCATAAATGCAGGAAAGCGAAGGGCTCCGGGCAGACGTGGACCCACCAAGAAGGGTCAAATCGTCCTCCCCCTGGCAGAGCACCATGTCCTCCTCCCGGGAAGCCAAGCCGTAACGGCGATGGGCGAGAAATCTGGCAGAACGCAAGGGAAGTATCTCCTCATGCTCCATGCCCTCCCCATGCCCCCATCTGCAGAGCCCTCCAGACACTGGCCTTTCGACACGGAGCGGTTTGAAGAATCTGAATCTGATGAAGTCTCCAGCAGTGGGCGTGAAGGCCCAGAAGAAGTCCTCTTGCAGGTAAGCCTTCTCCAAGGTGAAGTGCTGGTAGGTTTTCAGGCTGGTGCTCACCTCTGCAGGAGGGTTGACGTGCTCTTTCCGCAGGGCCTGCTTGCCAAAGTCCTTGTCCTTGATGGACGCAAAGCAAAAGGGCAGGAAAGGGTCACTTCCTAGCGGCCATGAGGAACAGGGTTTCCAACAAGGCAACACAAATTAAAAGCTCTCTATTTGCACAGTGGAGAAGGATGAGGGATGGAGATGACCTGGGGAAGGCACCAGACAGGGCAATTCATGGCAGCTTTTAGATGCTGGATCCCAGGAGGACACTACTTCAGAAGAGGTGGCACAGAGAAGCACCATGGCTTGGCGCTCTGCTCCAGCACCAAAGAGCTCTTACTGGTCCAAGCATCCCCAAAAGTGTGTCCGTGCCCCAGGAGCTCTGCAAACACACCTGAGGAAAACCTGGCTGGGAGGCTGATGAGTGGATTACACAGCCCGAAGGGCACAGCACCGTGATGCCGACGGGACCGCACCATCCATTCACCTGGTCACTGGGGACTGGGCAGACACAGACGCGAGCACAGCCCAGGGACGTGCATCTGTGGGTCCTGCGCACGTGTCTCTGCGTGAAGCCTGACGTCTGTCGCTGCCACGTGCGAGCACACGCACGCACTCTCAGCTGCCAGGCAGCGCTCTGCCTGCAGCGCGCTCCTCGGCCCGATCTGCCCGTCCCCTGACGCAGCCCCGCTGCTCCCTGCGTCTCAGCCGGGCGCTCGAACACAACTATAAAACTTCACAGAAGTCTCCATCCCACCAGCTCTCTGCCAGGTGAGGGACAGGAAAAGAGAGGGCAGCTTAATAAAGGCCTTAAAGCATTTTGTTTTTTTGCAGCAGCTGAGGCGATGTCTCCGTTAACGGTGCCGGAGAAGCCGGCTGAGAGCAGGAGCAGAGGAGCTGGTGCTTCCTCTCCCTGAAGGGCACGAACACACCAAGGCTTAAAAGCGCGGAGTGCCTGAGAAGCAGGAGCTAGATGAGCTCACTGTAATTCAGAATAAAATACAATTACTGCGCAGAAAGCCAGCCGCCTCGGTCCCAGCCGCTGCTGTCCCTGATGTCCTCGGCCAGCCCCCTGTGCCTGCAGGCCACGGGCGGGTTGGAAAGGTGAGGCTGCAGCATCTGGTACCCACCTTCAGCTTCTGGATCTTCCCAGCCAAGGAGGAGTGGGTTCCCACATGCTGGAAGAGCGAGGGCTTGAAGCGGATCCTCAGGTTTGCCTTCTGCCTGTCGCAGTGTTTCTGAAACGGGAAAATCCCCTGGTGCCCCCCGCGTCAACCTCCCCATGCTCCAGCCTCCGGCATCGCTGAGGAATGGACGGGCACAGGACCAAACCCCAGGGAAAAGAGGCATGATGAACCCGACCCTCCCTCCATTTATCTCTGTGTGTTATTTCAGCTTAAATTTGGCACCAGGGCTTTTAATTGCACTCTGGAGGAGCCCGTCCTTGGCTCTCAGCTGGTCACCACCGGGGTCTGGTAAGCAGCCGGGGTTCACAGGGCCAAGTGCCAAACATCTCCTCGCCAAGCACATCTTGGCAAACGATGAGCAAATCTCTGGGCGCTGTGAGGCAGGGATGGCCAGAGAATTTAGTTTCTTTTGTCCTTGGCTTATCTGGAAAGCCTTTTCCCTATGACTCAGAGCTCGGGACCTCTTATTTCTGAAGTGACAGTAAGTTCTGGGATTTAGAGCCTAAGCTAACAGGCAGCAGTGCAGTCTCTCCTCAGCTGGGCAGTTTTCAGTTTGTTGGCAGTTTTTCGGGCACTGTAGAAGCCACTTGGCTGTTTTGCACCCATCCCACCACGTAAATGAACCCGGACATGCAGCTCTGCTGCAGCCAGCAGTTCTCCATGGGGTAGAGGGAGACCGATGATGGAGAGGGAATAAAGGACCCTCCTGAGAGTGTGGAGCAGAGCCACGGCGAGGCAGCAGGCGGTCCCGGGGTTTCTGTGACGGCGATTTTTTCCCCCTCCCCTGTCTCACCTGCCTGGCACCACTGGGCACAGTGGGGAGGGGGTGACACCAAGCACTGCCACCGCCACCACCCCGGAGCCAGGAAAACCCAGGCACAGCCCCCGCGAGCCGCCAGCAGATAATCCCCTAATCAGCTCACATTACATTAGAAAATTAAAACCAGCCCTGCTCATGGGAGAGACCCTGCTCATTGCCAGTGACAACAAACGCGACCCCGCAGAGCAACCATCAGGTCTCATCTCTGGGTGGGCAGGGAAGGAGGAAGGCGAGGGGAGGGGACCATGACATCTCCTGGCTTCTCCTTCTCCCTTTCACTACTTCTGTTAAAGAAGCATTTGCTGACAGCAACGTTGTCCCAGTGGAGCCAGGAGGGGGAACGGCTCAGCTGGTGGTAACAAGGTCATGTTAACATGGTAACAAGGTCACATGGCTCTACCCCAGGTAAATCTAAAATGAGTTAAAAAAGAAAGAGCAGGCTACATCGAGAGCAGACAAAGCACTTAGTGAAAGCTCAGGTCAAACGAACTTTCAATCAAAAAGACAAATCAAAAAGACAAATCGTCACCGATTTGGTTCTGCACAGTGGGACTTACGAGTGAAAAGTCGTGTTTGAAAGGGCGCGGTGCAGAGTTAATCATGCAGACAGTGGGGGAAAGGAGCCAGAAATCCACACGGAAAGCAGGTTAATTTTTAAAAAGGCAACACATTTAAGGGGGTTTGCAGGTTCCCCTGGGAAAACCTCACTAGGACTCCGCCAGTCAGGAGCGGAGCGGATGTGGCTGCGCAGCGGGACCTGGATTTAACCAGTGCTTGGGCTGAAGGCTTTAAAGGGGGGAGCACAGAGAGCAGCACCATTCCCAGCTCCATCCCAGCACCCTGCAGCGCTGACCCTACCCATGGCTGTGGGGACACTGGGGACCACCAGAGAGGCCTGGGGACTGCTCTGCCACACCTGAGCACACAGCCCTGAACCCTGAGGGTGCCCTGCCACCCTCACGCATAAATACAGTATTATGCCCAGGGTGACTGCTTGCCCTGGCATGTGCCACCAGGTCCCTTGTGGCCACTGGGTCCCTCCCAAGCTGCTGGCTCCGTGCGCTAAAGGCTGGATGGGGCTTTGGGCAGCCCCAGGCTGGTGGGAAGTGTCCCTGCCCATGGCAGAGGGTTGGAACTAGATGACCTTTAAGGTCCCTTCCAACCCAAACCATTCTATGATTCTGTGATTCTGTTCTGGGCCACTGCGACTCAGCTGCTCACTATCTGTCGGGGAGAACACAGCCAGTGCATGAGTAAATACAGTATGCTCAGGGAGGAGACAGGAGGGAGCTGGTGGTGAGCTCATCTCACTCGTGCTCGCTCTCACACCTCCTCTGCCCTTCCCACTCACTTTAGTCCCCTGCTGCTGCTGCTCTGACTTAAAACACAACTCCCGGGCGCAGGGGTTTCTCCTGCTGTCGTCTGCAAGGCGTCACGCAGACCCTGCTCTGCCAGCAAGGTGGCATGGAGCAGGATCCCGTTTCACCGCTCCCAGGAGCTCCAGCGAGATGCCTGCACCAGGAAGCAGGGCAGGCTGGCTGCTGGGTCAGCCGAGGGCAGCCCGCGCGTGCCCCTGGCAGGGACGGTACGCGAGTGCCGAGCCAAGGGTTATTCTGGGGCACAGCGCGTGGGGACGGCTGCTCTGCTGCAGGACTGCGGAACAGCCCGTTGGTGCTCAGACACAGAAATAACGCCTTTTCTGACAGCTGCAGGCTACAAAGGGCTGAGCTCCCTGATCCTACACAATCCATAAGGATGCCCACAGGAGCAGCAAGGCTCGATGCAAGTCAGCTAGCACCAGAGCTCGTAGAAATAACCCTCCAAGGCCTCCAGAGGTACAGACCAAGGGTATGTTTGCCCACACACAAAAGGAGCTTTCCCTTCAATAGAGGCTATTTACGTACTGCGTCCTTCTCAGGGTTGCAGACTTTCACCCAAAGGATGTGATCCAGCAGCCAGTCAATGGGTTTGTCCTTATAGAACATCAGTATGAACTCCACGATCAAGCTCAGATCCAGAGACTTGAACATTTTTCCTACAGCACAAAAAAGGGAGAAGAGAGAGCAGCTGTTGCAGGAGACAGTCAAGAATGAGAGCTGGGAAGAAAAAACTTGGGAGACTGGGCTGTGGAGGTCAGATGTCTCCGTCTCCCTACGTAAATGAAATAACATACAGCTCTGTTTTATGTACCAGTACTGTTGGCATTGCTAATACAGCTCTGGATTTAATATTCATGGAAGAATTAGAAAGCATTAGTGTCTCATAGGTCACAGCAGTACCAAAAGGTCTAAAACTCTTCCATTCAGCAGAGAGAAATAAGGTTGAAAAACATTCAGCCAGCTGCAGGACAGACCATTTCCTGCCCTGAAAACTGTAAGTTTTAAGCCAGTCAAACCAGTATCCAGAATAACAGATCAAGCTGCTACTGCAACCACGTTACTGCTGTTTCCAAAATAGTTCCGTGCTGATGTAAACTTCCTTTTGTGCACTGTTAGGCAACACAGGTCCCAACCAGCCTAAAAGCTACTGGTCACGTTGAAGCTGTCAGGCTGTCTGGTGTGCCACCGACCAGGTTTATTTTTATTAAAAGTGAGAATCAGCAGTATCAGCTGTGACTTGGAGGAGCCCTTTTTCCTGCGCAAACACAAGGTTCATTGCAAAAATAAGGAGGAATCAAGACCAAGTATTTGACCACCTCGTGGGGACAACTTGTTGGCCCAAGAGCTTAACTGCTTACACGACCCAGCCGGTGTTTGTGCCTGCCAGGATGGGGGTGAGGGGAGACGTTACCAATAAACCCCAGCTGAGAGAACTCTAGGATCATCCACTCCTCAGAGGGCTGCTGCAAGGCAAAGTTCTTCATTGTGCTGAGATAGTTTGGTTTGGCCACAATATCGTCCTCCAGCTGCAAGAGGAAAGGAAATTCAGTGCCAACGACACATCCAGGTTCCAGTAAGAGCCTGTCTGCAGACCAATCATGCTACAGAGCGGAGGAAAGCTTTGGCACAGATCTAGTTTATTTTGGAAGGTGCTCCAAGCAGATCCTCACCCAGTCTAACAGGTAAACAAAACAAGGACTCCTGTCCTCCCTAGGGAAGACGTCTCCAAGTCTGAAGCATCTCAGAAAACTCAGCAGCCACATCAACCAAGCCATGCTTCACACACAGCAGTGTCCGGCAGCACCTATTGCCCTCAGCTGGAGGGATGACGCTTTCCCCATCGCCCGAGGAGGTGCCGGTTAGAAGATGCTCCTCCACAAAGCGTGACACCACTTGTGAGCAGGCTCCAGGAGGACTCATCCCTCCACAGCCACACGCTGGCCAGGGCTCTGCTCCCATAGGGAGAGAGCAGTCTCTGGGCTTGGCATGTTCGGCCCAGCCATGCACAGGAATGGGTGAATCACCGAGAAGCGTAAGAAAAATGGAAGATTAACTTTTTTTTTTTTTAAAATAAAAAGTACGTGATTCAAAGTAAAATGCGCACAAGGATTTCGGGCCTGACACAAAGGCCGGCTTTGCTGAGATCCGCTCCTGCTCTGCCAAATTGCACAACAGGACACGCTCTTCTTCAGCTGGGTGCAAGCTGCAGTGAACGCACACGTATGCGCACCTCATCTCCACCCCCGGCACCAAACCTACCTGCACGTAATATATGCCTTTGGACTGGGCGTACATCATTAAAAAGCAGTAGTCGAGGTTCTGCTTGGTCCTCCACCTGCAACAGACAAAGGCAATGCGAGCGCCCGTCTCGCCTGGGACACCACCGCTGCCTGGGGAAGCCGACGGAGGCTTGGTGGACGTGGGGAGCGTGGCGCAGCTCTGGGAGGAGCGGATGGCATGCAGTCGCTCCTTTCGGACTCTAACTGGTCAGCTCAGAGCTGCTGCGCAACTCCAGGACTTCCAAAATGAGCACACTGTGGGTTCCAGCCACCCCCTCGCTTGGTGATGGAAACCCTGCACGCAAGGCGAGCCCTGCAAGGCTGGCACCAGCTCATATTCCCCCACACCGCGTCCTTCCAGCTCCTGGATAAAGTGAGTTTTGAGGCCTCGCCTGGACCTGCAGAAGAGCCTTTCCTGCTGGAGTCTGAAGGGGAGATGCTGCAGTTACTTAATTCAGGGTTTGTTTGCTTCTAAGTTCATTGATTCTTACCTGACTCTTTCCTTGGGGTCCCCAAAGGATTCCCGCAGGTGTGAGAAATCAGGATAGAAATGTGGAGAGGGGGAAATTACCTCCAGGAGACCTGAGTGTATTTCCTTTGGGAATCTGAGGGAGAAAGGCCGCAGTAAATGAATACCTCCATGCTTAACATACCATTTCATAGGCCAGCTCACTGGGTAAACACTGAGCTGCAGAACCAAACAGAAAACACAGCCTCCAGGCTAAAACCTCCCCAGCAGCTAGTGCACCTCCATCGTCACCAAAGGACACCAGCAGGAACCGTCACCGAGATTTAAAGCTGCTCTCTCCCTCCCACGGTCTCTAACAGTCCATGCATTCCCCCAGCATCCCTTCTCCTCCCGCAGGCACACACGCTGACTGCTGGTGGCACGCTGCGCTGGCGGCACAGCTCGTCTTTGCAGGTGACCCGTAAGTGCACCGAGTGCCCCGAACGTCAGCAGGAGGAAATGACTCTCATCACTGTTGGAGAAGCAATTTTCCCCGATTCCCTGAACTACTCGGTGCTTTCTGCCGTGCTACAAAGCTGGTGTGTTGAGAAAGCAGGAGACCACCACAAGTTTGCTCACTAGGGTCTGCAGAGAGGTGGCACTGCCTTACGGGCGGCAGCGTCCCAGCATGTGCTCTACAGATGGTCACACAGACATGCTGTGGTCTGTACCAGCATCCAGGACAGCCGAGATGAAGGACAGAAGAAGTGGAAACACTGAGAAGCCAGCCTAAAGTTCTGCCCAAGCAGCCCAGGTCATCCCAGACGGCACTGCCTGGTATTTATGGCACTCAGAAAAAACACGGGTCAGCTTTAGAGAGAAGCCACACGCACCAGGTCCTCTCTACAGGATTAAACAGCCCTGCAGACTGGCACACCAAAGGAAGGACTTGCTGACATTACTGGCATTTAGAGATTTTCCAAATGCGTCAGTAATTAAAAGCCATTTTGCAGAGATTATGTTATGCATTTCTGATAAGTTATTTAAAACACCGTGCTGTGCTGTAGTTAGGACAGCCAGCAGGAGTTCTACCTAGTTCCCTTATGCTGATAAAATCAGCATATATTTTCCCTGTAATGTGGTTAAGAAGCCTTTAAAGAGTCAAATCCAAACAAAAAAAAACTCATTCGTCTGAAAAATATGTACGCACACAAGTGCTGCAAGCAATACCCAGAGATTACTGTAACTGCCAGAGATAAGCAGGAAAACCAGTTATTTTTATACTGCCCTTTTTGAGAACGTTTGGTGCAAGGTTGATTTCCTTTGTTTGTACGGAGCCTGGAGGGTGGGAGATGTGGCAGAGGGAGACAAAGCAGTGAGAATGCCAAAAACTTCTCACTTATTTTTCCCTTCTTTATTCCCTCCTGGAACTGGCAAGACTTCCAACTATTTTTGAACCTTCCCCTCTTTACGCAGCAGTGAAACAGAAGCTGCTCGTCAAGCTGACAAGACCTGCAACAAGGCAGCGACTGCTTTCGCTCTCCTGCAACATGAACTCAGCCCACCCTGTCCCCACATCACCTCGATTCAATTTAGAAGAAAAATAGTTTAAGTGAACGGGGGTGGGGACAGAAATAAAATCATTAAGCCAATTAAAGATGCAGGCCATCTACGCAGAGCACTTGCTGCAGCGGCGCCCAGTAATTTCATCAGGATGCAGCAGACAATCGGCCCATTATCCCCGCTAAGTGCGTCCCGCAGCCAGCAGGCAGGAGGAGGGAGCTCTGCCAGCTTCTGCACAGCAAGATGGAGGGCTCTGTTTCAGCTCTGCTCCAACTGCCCGGCACACAACCCTCCGGCTCTGCTCGGGCGCTCGTCCCAGCCCCTCGCCCACCATTGGCTCGGGGACCGGGCGCCGGTAGGGAACGCTGCCCTTCGGAGCCTCCTTCTTATGGCTACTGCGATCCTTCGGAAACACGCAATCGCAGGAGCTGGACTGCAGGCAGAGCCCCTTTGCTCACCATCTTTTCTTTTGCCTCTGAGCTCTGATGCTGTTAATGCCTGGCCTGGCTCACGGTTAATGATTCACCACCGGCTTCTGCCCAAAAAGCCCCAGACGAAGCAACTACAGCGCTGCAAAAGCCACTGAGGCTCCGGGACGTAAATCACAGCTAGTGCGAGAGAAAAATGTAACTATCGCCTAGTACATGGGAAAAACAAACAGGCTGGAGCGGGAAGAAAAACCAAACATGGATTTTTTTTAAAGCAAACTAAGGCACTAGCATTTGGATGTGCTTACCACACTGCCCAGTTGCTCTGACTCCGCAGAGCAGGTAGAGGGCTGCATGAGGCATGGAAACAATTGCCAGGATTACTGTAAATCTAAATAATCCATCTTCTCACAACACCACGGCACAGAAACAGCAAAATGGAATGGCACGGCCATGTGTGTTAAATACTGCAAGCACAAAGCAGCCTACTGGAAGCTGCAGATGGGACATGTTTTGGAACAAGCAGAACTGGAAGCAGCAAAAGCAAAGACAGTCCAGAACTGAAGAACAGAAAACAAAGCAAACAACGATACAAAAGGGGCGCAGAAAAGCATGTATTTTCTCCTCAGAGAAGCCACTCCCTGGCCCCACGGCAGGCACAGACCGTACCGGCGTAGTCATTTGGAAGTGCTTACAAGTTTTTGATATTTTCTGCCACTCCAGCTGTGTACTGCGCATCCGTCTGAAAACAAAAGTTAAACAGCGTTAGATCGTTCAGCCTCAGTCTGTCCTGCCCCGTGTCCTAGAAGCCACCTTGGGCACGCCCCGGGCATACTGTCAGCACCTCCGTGTCATCCCCCTTTATCCATGTGTCTCTTTTTCTCCCTTTTAACGCTCTCCCCGTTCTGACAGCCTCCTAGGAGCCCTCCTTTGGGGCCGGTGTTAACCCCAGCCTCCGCGGACCCAAACCAGAGAACGCGAGGCCCTGAGCATTGCCCCCCCGCCCTCCTGGCGCTTCTGCCCCTGCCTGCGCCGTGCGTTTGCACACAGTGTTAACCGCTGGGCTATTTGCTTTTTTTTATTCACATTGGCTTTCATCCAAACAACACGCTCGGCAGAAAAGGATCTCCACCCCTCTTGTGAAAAACAGAGCTTTATTTACAAGCTCGCATCTTCATTTCAAGTTCCTTTCAACACTTTTCTTCCTAAAACAACAGTTTGCTCCCACAGTCCACCCCGCAACCTGTGGCGGTTCGGAGGCAAAGGTCAGCAGCGCTGCAGGGCGCTATCAGCACGGGACAGAAAACATTTGCAGGGTGACTGGGAAAACAAAACCAAGAACAAAGGGCAGGAGACCCAGGAGCAGAAACGTGCGTGTTTCCTGGTGGTTGTATTGTTCTGGGCGGTTGCATCGATCACAGGACTGGGACCATGGGTCCGGGCGGATCTGCAGACGCAGCACTGAAGAAGCGGGGGCCGCCTCGGCGCCAGGCGGAGGTGACACGTGCGATGCGGGGATGTGTGTCACCAGCCAAGGCCAGCGCCTCCACGCTGGAACGGTGACAAGGGAGGGTTTTCTTGAGGGGACAAAGCTCCCTTTCCCAAACAGGGCTCAAGCTCTGTTATGGAAATACCAGCCAGGGACTCGAAAGCCAAATGCTACTCAAAACATCAAATCACGGGTAAAGAGGCAGCAAAACCAGGCATTTATCTTTGTTCTGCTCCCAGTAACACGCCATTGAGGTTTATCATTCTCACTGGATTTCAGGAAATTAAGACAAATGCATTTCAGGCTCACAGAAATAATCCTGAGGGGAAAGCCATGGAGAAAAACAACCATCTAAACCCATAGATAAAAGCAGCTCTTGTGGATTAATGTATCAAGGCTTTTTAGCCCCTAGATTCAGCAACTGATTCTGGGCTCCAGACAGCTGTACAAAACAGCATATTAGTCCCAGCCCCGAATAAGTGAGCTCTTGGGTCTGGAGAGAGGGGTTTGGGCTATTTTAGAGGTATGGTTGAGAAACAAAGCTGCTGCAGGAGGGGTCTGAGAACCCCCCAAGGCATGGCCATGGGGCCGCTCCAGCTCGTTTTGGGAACAACCACCCAAGCACCCTGCAAGAGGCAGCACGATTTAGACCAAGACAAAAGGACGTGCCACACTGGCAGCTGCTGACATGAGACATTTGCCTGCTCGCACCCTGACCCTGCCTGGCCCAACCAGGGCTTCATTTTGGGCAGGATGCACCTAATGATCCTGGTGGCTTATCTGTCCCGGCCAGCAGCAGACCTGGCCTCTGGGCATGCAGCTGTCCCGTCTGGCACCAAGTCTAGCAGACCCGGGTGGGATGGGGCCAGGGAAGTGGGATCAACAGGCCAAGCTCCATCTTACCTCAGCAATGAGGACGACGATGACCGAGTCCTCCTTCTCCTGCTGCGTGAGCTCGGAGATGAGGGAGCTGAGGGTGTCTGTAAGGTAGGAATGCACCTCCCGCTTCACGCTGGGGATTCCCATCACGACGGACACTGCCCGGGGCCAAGAAGAGATTTTAGATAGGGGGTGTGCTGGGACAAGACACTTCTCTCAGTTCCCATGACCGCCTCGTGGTTCATCTGCTTGGTGCCTGGCTCCGTCATCAAAACCCAAAAGTGCTCAGCAGGTTGGTGGGTGCCTGGGCCGTGTGGGGTTCCCGTATGCCTGTCCCCCAGCCCAGTACTAACCAGCAGCACACCAGTGCACCGGGCTGGCAGGGCACCCATGGCAGTCAGATGCTTCCAGGACTGCCGGGACCTGCTGTTCATGCACGGCCCGGCCTCCACAAGCACCTGCGGGGGCGGTTGACCAAGGGCTCTCCCACACCGACAGCTGTGCTGAGGCTCGATTTTGGAAATTTGGGGCATGGGAGTGTCAAGGTGGACACAGCCACGAGCAGCCTAGTTACACCTAGCTCTGGGTGAGTCCCATCAGCCAGCAAACTTTGTTTTGTGCTGTTTTATGAAAAACAGAAAGCAATCAGAGACTCTTTCTTTTCTCCCTCAAAAGACTGATGCCTTAGGAAATGCCCCCAAACCCTCCCCACCCAAGGGCCTTTGCAGCCTGTGGATGGTAACTTCAAGACCACCCTTGTTCTCCAAACCTCTCCCATGGCCAGAAGGACCTCAGTTTAGGACGGACCAGTCAGCTGCTTGGCTTTGGGTTGGGATTTGGGAGCGGGGGGGGAATTGTCTGGGAACCAAAGTCCTACTCCAGGTGGGATTTGTCTCCTAAGACAGGTTAGAGTCTACACAAAATGCACTGCAAACTGTGCTTTCATCTGACCACCTTATAGGCAAAGCCTAGAGCACTCTGGTGATGCAAAGCAGCAAAGAACATCTGAGAGAAGCACCGAGAACATTTCAAGAGCACAGACATCCTCCAGACACCCTGGCTCGCAGATGCTGCATGGCTTACCCACCCCGTGTGCCGCTGCACCAAGGAAGCTTGCATGATGCATGCAGCCGTTCCTCCAGTCCTGCTCATCTCCGCACCGCAGCCAGGCCCGGAGGAAAGGGCAGGGACAGGCACCAGGTGAGAGGAAGAGCACCAGAAGCAGCACTAATTCCCATTTACCTCCAGTGCGCCCCTGTCCCACATGCACGGCTGGCTGCAGACTGTTCTCCTTTGACAGCAAATGTGGCAAATGATGGAAGATGGTGGGAAGGTGCAGCACATTCTTGTTGGTGATATTCCACAGTTTTAACTTGGTTTCGTCTTAAAAAGGAAAAGGGAATCAATATGCAAGGAACTGTATGTAGGAAGAGGCTGCAAGGCAAAAAGCCTTTTAGAGCAGCCTGGCCACCTGAGACTACTGCTGGGTTACAAAAAAAACCAGGCCAACCTTTAACACTATACCACAAACCCAATTAAAGTTCAGCAGGAGCCATGAGGTCCTTAAAGAAGTCCCAGAATATTTGGGAAGGATGGGGGAGAATGAAGATTAACCGAAGGCCAAATGAGATCTTTCCAGAGAGATCCAATTTTCTTCAACTGAGCAACTTAAAAAAAAAATGAACAAATAAATTGGCAAGGGGTGCTCAGCCAGTCTAACTCCTTCCTCTCCCCTGTCTTCAGATACCCATTTTCCATATGGATTCAATACAGCCATAGGAAACGGTATGTACGACTCGCAAGAAAAAAACTTATAAGCAAGCAAGTTGGCAAATATCACTGGCAGAGGCAAATCTCAATGTTTAATGATGCATATGCACCTGTAATTAGACAGGAGTTTAAGAGTTCCCAAGTCCATTGCATTAAATAATAATAATAAAGAACAAATCAGGCCCTCTGAACTCCACAATTTGCTGGTGCCAGGAGGGAGAAGAGCACCGTCCTACCTGCAGCCCTGCACGCACGCACACCTCTCTACCCCCTCACTAGCAACCTCCAAAACATCCCGAGATCCTCAGCTCCTGTTATTCACCAGATAAGCTGCTCCACGTCCGGTTGATATCCCGCAGCGCCTGCTTCTCTGAGATGGCTCGCTTGATCTCCTCCAGGACCAGGTTCAGCTCCTTTGAGCGCTTCAGGCTCTCCTGCTCGGCTGCGTGCAGTCGGTCCCGGAGAGCCAGAAACTCCCGCTGATAGATATCCACAACGTCGCCTGCAGATGGGAAAGAGAGGAGTTTTCTCCTCCGTGCTCTGAAGGATTTCAAGCTGCAAAAGCAAAAGCATTCATCCCTTCCCTACCTCCACAGTCCTTAAAACATGAATTTAGGGAGGAGTGGTCCGGCACGCACTGATCGGTTATGGAGGAGAGAGCCAGATGATTGTCAGCATGGTTGAGAACAGCAGGGTTACACATAGGGATGCACATCTGATTTGTGCCAGCAGGCTGGCCGTGAGTGCTCTAACAGTCTGTGGGCAGTTTTAGTTGCAGAACCACAATGAAAAAGCTACTTCCATTTTTCTCTTTAACTTGGGTTTCCGGGTCATATAGAAATACGACCTGATGCTGCGTGACCAAAGCATGCAGCAAAAAATATATTGCATGTTAGTTCTTCTTTGCTATACATTCAGCTGCTGGCGTTAATTTTAAAAGCAATACCGTGCATCTCTGCAGCTCCAACAGTTTGGGCACGTGAGGTGGCAACTGCTGGAGCGAGCAGTGGGGACCAGGAGTAAAAAAGTGGAAAAGAACTGGAAGTACTGGTGCTGCTGACGTGGTAGAACCACAACAAAACCAAGGAATATAAATATTTTCAATTGCCTTCCACCTTGCTTGGGTTCCCTTATGGTACAAGAATAAGAGTTTGAGAGCAAAGACTTTGGACACGAGATGAGAGCTGGTCTCTGAGAGAGGACATGACCAGGGACCTCTGCACACCAGCCCTGACACCGCGGCAGATGGGTCCATGGCCACGCAGCGCCACGTCCCTTCACCTGCCCCAGAAAAGACCCTAAAATTCCCTTCCAAGGTCTGCTCCAAAGGACGATTTTTCAGCAGGGTGAGCAGAAGCCAAACCCTGGGCTCGCGGGGAGGGAGCCGGCACCACGTGCTCAGCTGTGCTGCGGACACGGCTGCTGCAGATGGCCCAGCATGAATAATTGGGGCGAGGGCAGCGGCATCACGGGGGCCTTCTCCAGATGGCACGGGGCATCTCCAGGGAGAACAAGCTGCCAAGGCTGGCTCGAGTGGCTTTTAAAAGTGCTTGGTTGTAGCGGCTGTGGAAGGGATGCTCCTGACCACAGGAATGGCAGGCGCAGGCAGCTCTGGGCATACTGAGAGGTCTTGCCCGCAGCGGACAGACAGACAGCTGCTCCCGTGCCCGCAGAAACCCCACAGGGCTTCATTCAGCCCTCCCCATCTTCATGCAAGCCCCGAATACATCATTCTGCGTGCGGTGAGAGAGCACGTGCTCGCTGTCCTCTTTCATGTGGAAAGCAGTGCTCTGCACCCAGAAACCCCGCAGGGCCCCGTGGCTCAGTACCGGGCGCTGGAAGCAGGCAAGGACCCGCATGACACCGCGTGATGGGGAGAGAAACGCTGGCAAGGGGGTGCTGCTCGGCGGGAGGAGCGCGGGCACGGCCACCTCCCCCGGGAGCACCCGCCCCTGGCTGCTGAGGCAGAGCCCAGTGGTCTTCTGCAGGCGTAACGCCAGCCAGAAACTGCCCAGAGAGCAGACGGATGCAATGCGATGGCCCAGCACGGGCTGGACAGACGAGGGCCATGTCTGGCGCACGTGTGCTGGCCAGGTCCTCCCACCACCAGGTTCCTCGCCAGGAGCGGGGGCAAAAGCAACCGAGCATCACAGGAAGATGCCGCCCGCAGCCGGCTGCGAGCTGTGCATCCCTCCCACGGCGCGCATGAGCAGCCGGTGATGCCGGCAGGTAAACGGCCCGGGTTTTGCAGCGTGGCTGGGTGGGGAGAACAGCGTAAGGAGCAGAGCTGAATACCGCAAGCCCGGTGCCCAGCCTGATGCGGGCAACCACCAGTGCTGCCTCGGAGCAGAGTCCCAAAGGGATCCTAAGTGACAAAACTAATTACGGTCATCTTACCTCTTCTAAGCAAGGCAGAATAAAGAATGTCATGCAGCAGTAATGGCTGGGATGCTTATATAAGTTTTCGGATACACACCTTAAGGAAGCATAATAAATGTAATATATATAAACAAGTAACTTTTGATAGGGTAATAAAGCTTTTTATTTCAAAATAACACCTTATCAGCATGCCCTTTTTCAACAATAAAACTGTTGAGTGCCTTCAGCCGTAACTAACTATACAATGGCTGGGACTGGAATTGGTTAACCATTAATGAACTTTCCTGGGTCACTTTTTACCCCATTATTAATGAAACTTGTGTACTCGGTAAACATACACGTTTATCTGTGGTCATTCATGTATTTTCAGTAAGGTTATAACTCACAGAACTACACCAAATCATGTTTATCCACCGAATATCAGACCCACAGCCCAAACACATCCAGGACAGCTAACACGACCAAAAATACTGCACTGGAGCTTCCAACACCGGGCTAAATATAAACCAGAGCCATTGAAAAAAGATACACCGACTGCATCGACAATTTCTATTTTGGGGTCCATAAGCAAATAAAAAAAGTGTGTTTTGAAGATCAAACATACCCAGCTCCAAAGCACGGAGTTTCCAAGACAACAACGCTTCTGAGTCAAGCGCTCTTTAATGCTTTTGCCTACAAGAGCTTCCCCCATGGGGTCTCGTCCCCCCCAGACAACCTTAAAGACTCACTGCTTCACCACAAGTGGCAAGACCGCACAAGGCACTCTGTCTCCTATTAACCTCTGGGCCTCTCTGCGTTATTCTCAAAGTCGCTGGAAGATGGGGAGGGAGGAGAGGAAGTCACACCCACTTGATCGCTCGCTCCATCTGACAGCGCGGTGCTCAGAGCAGGCGGAGGGACGGACACAAACAGCAGCAGTCTTTCCTTTTTCCTGTGTGGTGCCGCTTGCTCCCTGCTCCCATCGAGGAGAGAAAACATCTAAAGATTTGCAGAAAAACAGGTTAACACCCAGCGTGGGGGGCCGCCACAGGAATTCACAGGACGGCGTCAGGCTTTAAATTCACTCCACAATGAACGAGATCTTTACCTGATGGCAGCTCTCGGTCATAAAAATACATCTCTAAGCTCCCCCATTGCCTAAATTAGAGGTTCTCGCACTCGTATCTTTTAATAGCTGCACCTGCGAAAAGCAAACCTCGCTTCCTGTTCTCGCAGGGAACAGCGGCAGAACCGCAGGTGGCAGCGCCCGAGCCTGTGGCTCTCAGCGCACCGGGGGGTTACCGCCGCACGGCTGCCGGCGATGCAGTCACCGCTCCGGGCCGGCATCAGACCTCGCTCTGCAATACCTGGAGCACAGCGCAGGGCTTTGCGCTTAATGGCTTTTTCCAGAGCGCTGCACTTCGTTTGTGTCAGACCGAGAAGGGAAATGTCACTGATTATTCAGGCACTAATGACCTGCCCGCCGAAGCCAAGAGCTGTACTTTTCATTAGGCTGCGATGGTGATGTGCAGTCAACCATTTGCTGCCTTTCTGGCTAATGGTTGGAAGCGAAATTGTATTTGTTTCCAGTGCTCTAGTCCTATGATGTCTTAGTAGGCTTTCCATTCTTTAATTAAAATTTCATGAAATTTAAAAGCTGATCGATTGCGACCAGTTACGGTGACAGCTTGAACAGTCTGAGACAAAGCCCGAGACCGGCATACAGCTTCTCATGAATTTCCAGTAATGCCACTTCGCACTTTTCAGGCTGCAATGACACAAGGATGCAAACCCGCTTTCCTTGCAAGCCCCTCGATTGCTAACCCAGGGAGGGCTCTGAAAAACCACTGAGGGCACCGGCGGGAGGCGAAGCTGGCTCCCACATCTACAAGCCAGGCTGGACGCGGAAGCCATTTGCTGCTAATTAGGCTGAACAAATCTTTCAGGTAGTGTCATTTCAGCACAGAGCCTTTCCTTACCTTTCCAAGCAGCAAGGCTCACCGGCTCCGTATTTACTGGACTCCCTCCCAGGATAAGGGGGTAGAGCTCTTAAAATATGCCAAGACTCAAGTGTTGCAGGACAGAAACTCCTCGCTGTAACTATATTAAAAAAAGACTCATCTTACGTTTTCTTGAGAGATAACACATTGCTTTGGGCTTAAAGTATACCGGTTTAACAAAGAAAGAAAGTCAGCGTTAGGTGAGAGCCTGCAGGACAGACCTGGGAGACCCAAACCTCTCAAAGCAGGGCCTCCAGTGTTTGCAGATCACACCGTGCCTGCCCAGTGACCTGCAAACAACGCCTTTCCCACCGTGCCGCGCTCAGTATTTGCACTCGATGGTCTTTCGAAAGCAGTCCATAGACACAGGCTGCCAGAGCGCGCACCGAGCGGCTCCGGGCAGGGCAGCGCTGCGCGCAGCTGAGCGGCGCTCACCCGGGGTCCCCCGCCGTCCGCCTGTCCTGCCCAGCGGGTCTGGGGGCACAGCCGCCCCCAGGAGGGCACAGCCGGCCCCGGGGGGGACAGCGGCCGGCCGAGCATCGTGTCGTTCTCTCTCCCCGGCTGTGCCCGGCAGCAGCTGCCAAGGTTTGCTTTTGAGCCGGGGGCCCCCGGCTGATCCGCTGCGGGCTTCCCAAAGGTTTTGGGCCATCCGAGAGGCGCCCGCTCAACGCAGCGAATTTCTCTGTGACAGAGAGTTCTGTGGCTTTGTCCTTGCTGAAGTGACTGCGAGGTGAAGCGGGTGTGCCAGCAGAGGCGAGGGCTGGGGTGCCTGCGTCCACCCTGCTTATCCACTTTCAGCTTTTGAGTCAAAGCAGAAGACCTAATCTGAGCCTAAAACAGCAGATGGGCACAAAATCAGGCCAATGCCGACAAAGCCCCCGCTTTGGAACCTCTCAGGGTCATTCATCCACGCGTACGTATATATATCTAGTAGAGTGCTATAAGCCTGTGTTCTGTGTTAGCCTTTCAAATCGCACTACAGCCTCCCAGGGAGCCCGTGGTGCAGAACGTCCGCGTTTCAGGAGCAATTGCCCGTGCTTTTGTTCCGCGCAGATAACCTCTCCCGGCAGAGCTGCGATGGGCAGCTCCCTCCCGCTCAGTCTGCCCAAAAGCCAGCGCTCCGACTTCGCTAGCTGGATTGGCCTCTCATTAGGGAGACTTTCGGGAGACTTCGTTTAAAAACTAAAAGCAACTCCCAGGCCTCTAATCTGTTTATCTTTATAAAATCTTGGCTCCAAGAGCAGAATGGCGCATTTTGACCCTGCTGCTGCAAGTGCTGCAATCAACGCAAACACAAGAGTTTCCAGGGACAAAAGAGCCAAAAGAAAGCGCAGTCCCGGGTGCAACACAGAGGGAGTGAGAGCAGAAAGCTAAACGTCCTGTGCAGGTGTTACCAGGCACAGCGAGCACCCTGGCCTTGTCCGGAGCAAGGTACAGGTGCCCTCGGCCCTGGGTAATGATCGGTGATTTTACGTTTCGATGTTCAATGATTTATATAATGCTGGCACCGCTCCACACATTACACTCTAGATTGCCCTGATTGAATCGTAACATTCATTAGGTGTTTGCTAATGGAATTTCACCGGGCTGTTAAAAGCGATACAAGGAGTTACTGCGCCATATCGGTGAATTCGGTTCAGCTGCTGAGATGTGGAAAAGGTTAGTCCTGCTGCAGTGGGATGCTGATGGCTGGTGTAGCACACAGGTGCTACAGCCCTTGCACAGGTACACAGGGAGCAGCAATAACTCCACAATAAACATTTCATGCCATCGAAAGCTAAATTTTGCTGTTTGCTTGTTTGGCTGTGGAAGGAAGAAACCAGCTATAGAGACTCGCCATCAACAGAAACCCAAACCATCCCCAAAAGCCGCAGGGAAGCGACTGCTGGGCTGTGTGGAGCTGCAGGTGACAGTCCACAAGGAAAGACAGTAAAAAAAACTGACTTAAGTAGCAGGGAGGGAAAAACAGAGGAGAGCTCAGCAGCCAAAACACCCCCATAAAAGTCCCTGCCCTTGCTGGGTAGGTTGAAGACAGAGCAGGTCTTGTCTTTCAGGTCTGAAGAAACACCAGCCATGCTCGTGCAAAATGAGCAAGGCGAGAGAGACACCATCTCCTGTTCCACGGGCCAGCAGGCTGATATTTCCAGCCTCAGACTCATCTTTTAAAAATCATAAATTTTTTGACAGCTTAGGATATATGCATCCACTGGGAACTTGGTTTGCATTAAGGAATTGAGCACTGAGCGACAAATCAAACGCTGTCAGGGCCAGACTTCTAGGAGCGGGCAGTACGCCAGGTAGGACCAGGATGGGCAGGATGGACCAGGAAGGGCAGGATGGACATTCCGAAAGGCTCCCGCGGCTGCAAACAGCCCAGTGTCCCGGGCAGGCTTTCTGCCAAGCCCCGCCGTAGCCCTGCCCATCGCTGCCAGGGCAGGCGGGCAGGTCCTGGCTTCATCCTGGTAACCAGAAAGAGCATCCCCGCCTTGTCACGCAGCAAACGCAGGTGCTTTATTCAGTAAACATTATCTGACACAGCATCCCTGTGTACCGAATCACCAGGGTATTGAGTCACAACAGATATTTTCTAGCCACTGCTCATAAAAATACACTTCAAGCTTCTTTATTCATTTTACATTAGCATTGCTATAATTTGTGGTTAACACCGAGGCATAAAGCACCATAGAAAGCAGAGTCTTTAGTACCACTAGAAAGCTCATTATTATTGGGAAAGCAGCTGTAGGTGCAGAGAGAGGCAGGCAGGGCAGGGGATGGGGAAGAAAGGAGGCAGCATATGGGTCTCCCAGCTCAAAGCAAATGTGCTGTGTGTGATGGTGCTGCCACGGTCACTGATGGGGCAAGCCCAGAGTCACCACGGCGGGCAGGGGTGGCCAAAGGGGTGATCAGAAATATACCCTGGGATGAAAGAAAACTCAACAGGGCTGCGGTACTAATGTTTCTAAAAACAAAATTATGGTGAGCACCACCTGTTATAAAGTAGCTCATCGCTAACGCATGATTCAAGGAAAGCAGCCACAGTGCGACAGCAGCGGCAGGACGGGAGCAGGCAGCAGCGCGGGGCCATGAACAGTCAGCCTGCCTGCAAACGTGACCCTCAAATACAGAAAGCACTTGCACAGGCTGCAAGCTGTTGTGTGCCTTTTTCGTTTATTTTAATATATCCATTTAATAAGAGCCTGTGGTATACTTAACAACATTTCAACCTTCAACAGCTCCACGTAATGAGATAAAAATGCAATGCGTCTCTCTGCCGACGGCCTCTGCCCAGGGAGCTGGGCACCCTTAAGTCATCACCTTTTTGCAGCAGTGGGTTCAGTGATATTCCTGTTGCACATCTCCTGGCTGGAGCTTAACGTTGTCTCAGCACATACGTCCTCAGAAGGGGAGAGGAGAACACACATGCACTGCGCCTTATTATTCCAAAGTAGGAGGAACTGCTTGCATTTCAGATCCCGTTCAGAAAACAAACAGCTCCCTCCAAAAATAAGCTTTTTTGCTTTAAAGTCCTAAGTAGTAAGATTCCAGGGATGGGTACATATCCCATTGTGGGGAGGGTGACCCATGATGCGGATGGTGAACGCTGAAATCCCACTCTCAAAGAGAAGCAGGGCCTCAGGGGTGTGCGCGAGCACAAAGCCCCGGGTGCTGCCCACGGAGCCACGGGAGGGATGCGGGCACCAAGACAAGAACGCAGAAATTCAGCACTAAGGAACCACACAGGGACGTGCCCACCACCTGTGCCTGCAACATCTCAGATGGCAGAGGAGGTACCAGAAGCCGTCAGACTGCTCTCAGGCACCGGCAGAGCAGGTTTCAGGCGCTGCTCCCGCAGCCCAGCTCCATGGGTGAACCACGCTGAAGGAGACAAAAAGCTCCACCATCAGCACGAGTTCCCTGGGTTTTGCCAGGCTGCAAACAAAAGCAGTGATGACAGGGAAATCCCTGGTAGGCATAAGCCAGCATCAGCTTCTGCAGAACAAACCAGTCCCTTGACTTTTCTGGGATTTTATCAACCTGTCCAAGGGTTTTAACGAGACATGCACATCACATGGCAATTCATTTTGCTGCGTAACAGCTAAGGAGGAGAAGGAAAGAGGGCAAATACTGCTGTTGATCAAAAGAGAAAGAACATGGTATTAAGCAGAGAATTTTCATCATAGCAAAAGGTTCAAGAGGAGGCCATAAAGTTTGGTATTAAAACCACTGCCTCACAAATTCAGTAAGGATCTGGAGAAAGCGATGAATTTGAAAAGTAGCAAAATGTAGAGATCACACAGAGGTAAGTTTGTCAAAGCCCAAAACCAACCAAATGACCAGGAGAAAAGGCAACAGAATGGCAAATTAACACCACAGCTGATAGATGCACATTAATGGGGAAGAGAGGGGAATCACGGTATTTTTCACGCGGTTGGTAATTAACAATATTGACTCGGAAGGAGACCAGAGCATCAGAGCATCCTGGTGCTGCTCTGCAGGTAGCAGCAAACCAGGGAGAAAAGGGGATGGAGGGAGGCAGAGATGTTAGTCTGCTTGGTGAACGGGACGCAGAATAAAAGTACGAAGATTACAACATTATTAAAATGATGCTGCCTAATCCCAGAATCACCTCATCTGAAAAAGGGTATTATTACAGACTTAAAAGAGGCTTTAGAAGAGGGTGATGAAAATGATCAAAGGGCTGAAAAAACCCTGCTCTGTGAGGAAAGAAAAAATATATGAGATTATTCATTTTGCAATGGGCATAATAACAGGGCTCATGATGAAAAGCATATAAAATAGATGATATAATGAAAATATATCACAGACTTTCATTCTTCTTGTCTCAAAATACAGGAATAAGTGGCCATTCGATTCAAATATCATTAATTTCAAGCTGATAAAAGGAAATGTCGTGCAGAAAAAGCATATTATATCTCTGAACTCACTGCCACGGAAAAACACTGAAACTGGGAATTTAAACAAGGCTGAAGAGCTGAAAGACGCTGCAAGCACAGAGGCATGGTGAGATGGGGCTGCGAGCCGTGCGGGATGCATCGCCACCGCGTCCCACGCTTCTCTGGTTTGGCAGTGCCCTTCATCCTGTGGTTTGGGAGGGAGGCCCCAGACTCCTGCGCCTCTCCTCCTGTACCACAACTTCATTAGGAACACTACAGCTTTCTTCTTCAAAGTGAAGCTAATTTATTAGCAACCTAATTTTTTACCTGTGTAGCACAAATACAGCTTTCGAAGCATTTTCTCTCAAATGGAAAGCGAAGGCTTTGTTCTTGTTGTTTTTTTCTTTTTTTTTTTAATACTCTTTATTTGACTGGGGAATAAAAACATGCTGAAAGTGAACAAAATAAAGCGTTACAGAAATCACGGGTCATTAAACCTCGAAATAATTGCAGCTCTACAGGATTTTTAAGGGGACACATCACACTTGGGTACAAAAGTCAACCCAAAGGGTTTTTCCCTCTGCATGCTGTTTCCCCTGGCATGGCCCAGCCGCCCGACGAGCCCGCTGATGTGCCCGTGGGGTGACATCGGCATCCACTGCATGGAGCGATGGATGTCCCCACGCACACACAGGCAAACCCAGGAAGAGGGCGGAAAGAAAGAAGGAAAAAGGGAAACGTCAAAGGCTGGGCGCTTACAGACGTGGTCAGTCTGCACCAAGCAGAGCTGTGTACCATTTAAAAGAAGCTGTCTTTGCCTAACGCGCTGTCCTTCCTTGGTGCAGGCAAGGAAAATGCTCTCGGGTGGATCCAAGGGCGGCAGGGTCAGACTCGCAGCAGAAAACGTGCTGCTCTCATGCACTGGAAAAGTACTTGCAGAAACCTGTACGGCCTCCTCCACGTACGGCAGAAGCCCTGGCACACCGGTCCCGGTGCCGGCGGTGCCACGGGCCATCTGGCTTGCTGCTTAGGACTCTCGGCTTCATGGTGGATGGCAAATGATTGCGTGCAGGAAAAACCCGCCTTGGTCTCACAGCTTGCAAGCCTCCTGACTGCATTTCTTTCCGTTTCGCCTTGTTCTCACAACAAGTGCCAAAGCACTTGTAAAAGTAAAATCCTGTGAGCTGAAACAACCCCGAAGAAAGAGCTGATGTCCGGGCACGCAGGACCGCGTTCCCGCAGGTGCTGGTAAGGCCGATCCCTGGTGCTTTAAAGAAACAGAAAAACCTGAAGCAGAGCAAATGCCTCGCAGTATAACAGGAAACTCCTTTTTATTACAACTTAATTGTGTTATTAATGAAGTTGCTCCACCAAAACCCAAAGCACCCACGCACGCCGCTCTGTGCCGCAGCGCTAATGGCTCTGCTTCCCTCTCAAGTCCATCCGACAGGAATGCCTATAGGAAGGCAAGCTGATCTTTGCAAAGGTCACCGTGTTAATCATCACGCCCTTTCTCTAGCAGCAGCTGTCGCTAATTGCCTGTGAAGGAGTCGAGATGAAATTCTTGTTAATCCTCCTCCCAACATCACTACAACCCAACAACATCATCGTATCCCCCAAACAACCACAAGCCACCGGCGCTTGGCGGCTGATGGACTGATGGACTAGTGACACGGCCGTAGTGGGTGGAAACAGCAGCTCCTCTTTGCGAACTGGAGGCTAACGTACTGATAGGCAGCGGAAAGCACAGGGATGTTGCATTTGCCCGCCTCCTGTTAAGAACGACCGTCACAGTCATCATTCCACTGAAGTTACCACCAGACTCAGAACAGCCGAAATCCTGGAACATGGGGAGTTTGTTTAATCAATAACATATGAAGCTTTTGGCACAGCTGAGAGTATGAAAGAATTTTACAACAGCAAAATAAAGTACTGCTGTGTTATAAATCAGAGAACACATATGGAAAAGTTAAAGTGATGTACTAAGTCGCAGAGATATCAAGGAAATCACAGAAGTTCTGGCTGGAGTCCCTGGCTCCATTTATGTTAATAGCAGTGAACTTCAATGCAAGTCAGGTTTTACTTCTTTTTCCACAAGAGTAACTCATTTGCAATGCATGCAACTGTATTAGAGTGAAAAGATATTTAGAGTGTTCCCTTCACTCCACTGCCTGCCTATGTAAATTGTACATCTTGTCTACCTACAGACACGCAGAAGCGGATTACAATTTCCCTACTGTACCAATGCCTGATCAGATGCACAATTGTGCTTCTGGGAAGAAGCAGATTTTTAAATCATCACATACTGATCAAGGGATGAGCTGATCTGAATGGCATTTTGTTTTAGCGGTCTTAGATAATTTGCAGAATGCTTAAAATAAAACTCATACAGAACCTCTTAAAAATTACTCGGCATTAATATTTGAAATACTTGTTCCCCAGGGTGTAGGCTCGTAACATGAGCACTTAATGGGGCGCATTTTCTTCTCTCCAGAGAAAAAAAACAAGACACTGCCATTAAATAGCACACACAGACCAGCTATAAGCGTTGATGCTATCTGAGGTCTCTTGTTTCATTTTATATGCTAGGATAATTCCTGGGAAGAAAAACATACCACTAAGAGAGTAGGAAGATCTGCTTCTCCCTTTTCGCATTCAGCAGCCAAGAAAACATGAGAAAGGGTTATCAAATAATGCTGGCAACCCCTCCCACAAAACCACACCGGCCAGCTTCAGAAACAGAGTGCAAAACAACCCCTTTCCTCCCCTTGCAGAAACCCTGCCACCAGAAGCACAGACCGGACGGCGCTCCCAACCAGCCTCTGCCCCGAGCAGCAACCTGCGGTAATCCAGCTTCTCCCTGCTCACAAACCCAGGGACCGAAGCAGAGCTACCCGGCCTTGGTCACGCACTCCACAACCGCCCAGCCCCGTGCCAGCAGGAGCATTATTTCAGCAGATCAGCTCCGCTGCGAGGCAACACAGATGCTGCGATGGCACAGCACGGGGGGCTGCAGGACGTTTCAAGGGCAGAACATAAACAGGGGGAGGAGGACGCTGACTACGTGGGCATCCCACTGCTAGGACCTCGGTTGTTTATTAAATGACGCCTGAAGGCTCCTCAACAAGGCACTGCCCTGGAATGTTACCGGCGTCTCCCACCCCTCCGTGCCCAGCTCCGGGCAGGTCCCACGAGCAGCTTCGAGCGATCCAAATCCAGGTGCCCCGAAACGGGCAGGGTGCTCCCCGCGCCGTGCCAGCACGCGTGCCGTCCCATGGCCCACCGCATCCACGAGCTGGCACAGCTGGAAAACTAAGCATCCTAGCTGCAGGCTTAGTTTTTGGCCAGAGCATCCTGCTGACCGTGCCAGCCTTACGGTCTGCGAATGCTGGTGCAAAGGACGTGGGAAGCACGTGGGAACGGGATGCCCTTTTGGAAAACGGCCCGAATGGAAAGCAGCTGAAACGGCTTGTGAAACCACATCCTGAGAGGCTGGGCTGTCCTGCCATGTCAGGTTTACCTAATGGCTTAAAGACAACGCACCCTTCCTTACCGCGTGCTGCTTACAACCTCCAAAAATAGGGCTGCTTCCTGCAGCCCGGCACTGCAAGACCGCAGTATTGATGCTTAATTTCATGATGGTTCCTGAAATGCTGCTTAGTCCTGGCTTTTGTAAGCAGAGTCACCTCAGGCTCTCCATAAGCGGAGATGCAGTTCACGCATCTCATTTCCTTAGAACACGTCTATTTAAATGCATTTGGTTTTTCAGCATTTCACACACGGTTACCTTTACTGGTGGCGTATAAAAGGTAACACTAATTGCTATGTGGGCTGCTGTGGCTCAGTTTTCCAGACTTTACACCCAGAGGGAAGCTATGTTGCAGAAAGATTCAATTTGACACGTTTAGCTGCTGCAGGGAGCGCAGGCCTGGCCCCGCTCCCTGCGGGGCTCACTGCAGTCCTGCTGTCCCGGGGGCCGCCAGGAGGTCAAAAATCGAGGGAAAAACCCTCCGTGGGGAAGCAGAGCTTGGCCTGGCAAGGGGAAATCAAGCAGCGTGACTCACCCAGATGGAAACTGCCCATAAAACTTGCAACACAAGGATTTAGAGCTCAAGCCCCCGTTTCCTCTGTACAAAGAGGTTTAGTGTTACTGCGATGTCCGCGGAGGCATTTCTGCACTCACACGCTTTAGGCACCCCCGGGTGCACCCGAACACTGCCTTAGCAATGGTCCCTCACCGCCACGTGGGCTGCTCAGCACCTCTTCTGTACTGACAGGTGTCACCTGAGCACACGAAGAACCATTTAACAGCTAGTTTGTCCTTTGGAGACGTCCATAAACGAAATCACCCCAGGTTAATAACGCACCCTCGTACCCAGCTTCCCAAAGCTTCCCGTGCACAGATCAGCTTCATCACCCAGGATCACTGCTGTGTGTTGCTGTGAAAAACCTAAACCCATTTTCTTCATCTTCAGGGACGAAACATCGAGACAGGGCAGCCAGCCTGCCAAATGCAGCAGCAACATGGAAGAAGCGGAGGCAGAGCTGTGCAGCCATCATTGGACCAGAAGCGCAGCAGACGGCGAGCTCCAGCTCTGCCAGGGTGGGGAGGAGTAATCCTGGATCCACAGCCTCTTCTGGGGAATAACTGCAATGGTGGCAATGGGAAGGTTTCCCAAAGGATTTCATTATTTAGTTTGAGGGCCGTGAAAAAGCAAGATATATAAACTCTAACATCATGACTCTGTACATCGGCATGTACGGACAGCCACGCCCAGAGCCTGGTGAGAGCAGTGGCATTCTGGCAGCCTTATAAACCACTGCCCTTGAAGAAGCTTCTTGGTTTTCCCTCAGGAACCTGAGCGAACCCTGCCAGGGCACTGAGCACCTCCAGGCCTGCTGCGCAACGATCCCCGTGTGACCCTGCACGCTGTCGGCGCGGGGGCATTTGTTACCCCTGCGCTGGCGCAGGCTGGGGCAGCTCCAAGCAGAGCCGCTTCGCGCCCCACCGTGTTGTGGCTTTTGCACGGGTGCGTGCACTCAGACACCGCACGGATGCGGCCAAACCACTTCAGAAGCCCAGGCAGGGTCTGGATGCCACAGCACGTGGCTTCTGTATCGCCATGCCCAGCAGCATCCCCTCTCGGGACCGAGGCATCCCCTGCCAAACCAGCCCCAGCGTCCCCGCGGCTGCACCACCGCTCATTTGCGAGCTGGCCACTGCCCACTGACGGTGGCTAAGTCCCTCTGTCTGCTTTCCTGAGGACAGCCTGGCAGCTGTGTGTGGCGTATCGGATTCGGGGGGTTTCTACACCCCTTGCCCAGCACACGTTGAGGGGGTGTCACGCAGGAGCTGTGCTAGCACCCAGGAACCAGCAGGACGCCAGGGTGCTAGAACAGCCTTGCACACCTGCAAAGACAAATAAATTCTTTACTTTAACATCAGACGGTAGACTACAAAATGAAGCTATAAGAGCACATCACTGCACATGACGGGAAATTCATTCTGCTGCTAATGCCCATAACTTCCCTACTGAGAGTAATGGATATCAACAGGAGAACAGACATCCGAGAGTGCTAAAACGTGCACTGCTTCCTGAGCTTGTGCTGGGTACACTACTTGAAATACAGAACTGCCGCGTCTTCTTTCTCCCCAAGCCTCAAGCTGACGCAAAATGCCCACATTTTAATAGTAAGTGTGATTAACCATTACCATAAATTACCAGGGTTATAATGAATTCTCAAAAAAAATCCTGATGGTTTCTTCAGAGCTATGTTCCAGTTTACAATAAGTTACACTTCAGTTTAAATATACAGCAAGTCCTGTGATGGGCATCCCATACGAAGTCAGGCTAAATGATCCTGGAGGTCCTTTCCGCTTTGAAATACATAAATATACATGTTATTTACGTACAAACACATAAGGAAAGGGCCACTTGATCCTCCAAAGGAGGAGGGAAAGGGGAAAAAATAGCTAAGTTTCTCAGAGAGGGCAGCGATTTACGGATACGAGCGTTTTCTAGCTTCAACTTCTTCAGCAACGAGCCCGTGCGTTCACGTCTCGCTGTTCAAAGGCCATCTTGTGCGTATGAGTGAATCTGTCCAGATCGCTCTGGCTGGGCTGCAGCAGCACGCTGAGTCCGCCGCTTCCAGATGTGCTCTGCATCCCCGGCGGCCGGGCGCTTCCTGGAGCCAAGGCAGCGCTATCAGCGGCGGGGTCTGGTGGGCTCACCCAGGGCGCGCTGCGAAACCCATGCCTCTGCTTTATTTTTCATGCCTCTGCTTTATTTTTCATTGTAGCCGCCAAGGAGAGATGTAAGCACGGGAGCAACCTAACCCCGCAGTGTTTCTTGCTTCAATACAACAAGGCTGGGAATTCCAGAGGAGTTTGAAGGAGTCAAATTTCCAAGGCTACTGAATTCATCTGTTCTTGGCTTGCTCTGAATATGGCATGCTAAACGATTTGACAGTAAAATTTTAATTTTTTTTGGGGGGGTGGGGGTGGAACAGAAGCCAACAAATAAATTAAAGAGTTCATAAAGCCAGACTGTCCTCCCCATCTCCCCTGAATGTTTTTTATGCCTCCTGTCCCCTTTACAGACGGGTGTATTAGATGGGATTTCAGTAGAGGTATGTTTTCCTATTTTAAGAGCAATTAAAAAAAGAATGCAACAAGCATTTAGACAACACAAGTACTTCCTCTCCACACTAACAAGCATTTCCTGACCGAGCAGCTCCACAACATGGAATACATCTAACGACTTTGTTTTCCCACAATAATGTTTTTCCCAACTTTTGGCAGTTGTGGCAGTTTATCTTCCATTTAAGGTCATACTCCCACTTGTGGGATAACCCATCCCAGTGGATCTTCACAGATGTAATTATTATGGCAAAGTCCTAAAAAAGAAAAGTGTTGCAACTATTCTTGGGAAGAAATCAGGAAAGAGAAGAAGCTGAAGAGTTTCCAAATGTTGTACTAGCAAAGTGTGCCAGAATGGCTTGGTTCCTTTTAATAGAACTGGACGGTTAACTCAGAAGTTCACACAAGCGTATAAACTCACACTAAACCCTGAGCAGGTCGGCTACCCCACTGCATAAAGAGGGGGTATGTGCATGCTTGAGAGTTACTGAAACCCTTGCCATGAGGCCCTGGATGGACTTTGTATGGCTTTGCTGGAAATAAAAAGAAAAATCAGACTGGCATCCTGCTCTGCCACTGCTAACAACTTTCCCCTGGTCTCCACCAGGCAACGTGCCACGGATACATTCAACAGACTGAAACAACCAGAGCAGCACAACGGATAGGGACGTGCTAAATTCCACTGGAGAAGGCTACACAAACACTGCGAATCACACGCAGAAGCCAGCGAGGGAGCACATCTCACCCAGTGCCACCAGCTCTGGCCCCGAGCACCACGCACACGCCGAGAGCCGGGCAGCGAAGCTTCACGGCGTGCACCGACGCTGCGCAGCGGAGCTGCTCGCTGTGAGTATTCCCGGGAACCAGGACCTCCTATTGCCACGCTGGCTCTGCAGGGTGCAGGGCAATAGTAAACAGCGGTGGTGACCAAAAAGCTACTTACACAGGGGCTCTCTGCTACTGTCACCTGACTGCCAGTTATGGAAATGTTTCAAAACAGAACACAAAGAGATATTTCCATAGGGTACAGTGAGCCATACAATTTGTGCTGTGCTTTGACTATGTAAATCAAAATTCAAGCAATGTTTATGGCACTCTAGTTGTCCCTTAAAGTTTATTTTTCTTTACTGCATGCATTTGATGCCCTGAGTGAGATACTGTATGAAGCTCTCTGCATGGCTGATGAAAAACAGAAAGCTGCAAGATCCTCATTGGGCTAACCAGACCCACACCCCCGCTATCTGCATTAAGAGCTTCAACAAATTTGTGTAATACCCAGCATTACAGAAATGGATTTCAAACAAGAAGAGCAGTTGGCAGGCTTAAACAAGTAGAAAAGCACATGCACATAAAAAAATGGGAGTTCTGCATGAGCTAATGGAGCAAGCAGAAAATAACTGGGCATGCTCTCCGGGCTCAGGGACCGCTTCCTTTACGACAGACAGTAATGTCTCATTATAGGAGAAACAAATACAATAAAGATGAATATTCCATCTTCCCCTGGCTACATTTTAAGTGTTAAGCCAATACAAATTCTCAGGTTATATTTCACAAAAATAGCTACTCCAAAAAACTGCTGGCGGTGCAGCAAAGCGAATTTCATTTCAAAGATAAATCCTACACTCTTCGTAGGCAGATGTTAAAATATACCAGGCTTTATTGTAACAGCCCCTTCCCGGACCAACAGGCAGCACAGAGTGAATTTATAACAAAAAAGTTTCTTCTTTTGCCCCACCTCCCCTACACCGCTTAGCCCAGTACAGACAATGCTACCAGCAAGCCAGAGGTCGCCGCGGCTTACGAAGAGATGCTGCACGCCTTCACGCACGCTGCGGTGCTCTGCAAAGTCCGTATGGCCTCAACCCAGTACTTGGGATCAGCAGGAAAACACTTGGGATGGTAAAACTACACTGATGCCGCGATGACCATGATCACGACACAAGCACTCAGTTCCACTTCTCCGGGGAGGCGAGACCGCAGCAGCCGTCAGCTACCGACGGCAGCCCCGTCGGGGTGTCTGGGCATGGTGCCCGCCGAAGCAGCCCAGTGGCTGCCAGGAGGTTGCTGGCAATTTGGGGACGTGCTGAACACTGGGCTGAGCCACGACACCGTAGCATCACCATTTCTAGCTCGATTTACCTACACAGTTTCATGAAAACTCTTACAAGCTGGCACATGCAATGGTCTTAAAGCTGCCCTTCGGAGCAGCGCTACAAACCTGGCTCACCACCGCTTTCCCTCCCGCAGCAGGAGCTGGCACACCGCGCTGAAGAGCCATCGTCCACCTCGTACCACGATGGGTAGGGAGCAAAGGAGGAAGCATCCGTCATCAGTATAAACCCAGCTCGGTCTGAGCCAGCTGATTCTTGCAAGCACGTCCATTAGCCCGAAGGAAACGGAAACCCCTACACCTACAGAAGGTGCTGGAAACGGAGCGCAGAGACACGCGCCGCACCCAGGGGCGCGCTGGACGCCTGAACACCAAACCCTGTGGCCCTGCGGGGTCACTCGCTGCTGACCGGCCGTGCAGCACAGCCTGATGTCTGTGGCTCTGGCCAGACCCCGTCCGCAGGCTATGGAAATCCCGCTGGCCAAAAGTCCCTTCAATTCAAGCACTGGAGGCAAACATGCACCAACATGAAGCTGTGCCTACGGGTCATCGCTTGAAGGAGTTTGGCTTTGCTTTTTTGAGTTGGTTTATCCTACATTCATTCTGTCTATAATCTCCCCTTGCCTTGCATCTCCATTTTGAATTATTTATCATCAGGTATCACATTCATTTGCATACTTTATGAGGTGCAAAATAAATGATTAGTCATTACATATTAGACTCTTCCAAACCATCTGTGCTAGGCTCTGCAGCAGTTTTGTTTTGCTCTTCTTTAATACTTGGGGGAAAAAAATCCAAGAGGAGAATTGGATTTGCTGGAAACACACAGTAAAGCAGTCCGCATGCTTGCTGAGAGCAAAGGTTTATTGCTCTGTTATAGCTGTGCTCCACATTGAACGCACAGGCTATCATCTTCAGTGTAATTTAACTGGTGGTACAAATTGCAAGCAGTATTATTTCAAAGACCTTTATTTATTGATTAGAAACAAAGTCCTTACCCTCTTCCTGTTCCCTCCTTGAGTCGTGCTGATTGCATACAATACAGAGCCATCACTTAAGGAGCCAATTAAGTCGACCTCTGAAAGGTAATTGAATAGCTGAAATTCTTAGTGCAATATTGTACTGCATTATCTTGATTGCAATGAAGGAAAACAAAGCAGTCAGAGCAAGAAAAACTAGAGAACGAGGTATTAGGTATAGGTATGAACAGCAAAATGGATGGAGCCATTACCAAAAAAAAAAGAAAAAAATACCATTTTCTTTCTGTGGTGACTTGTACGCCTTGCTATGGGTGTGAGAAGGAAAAATTAGCCTCGGTCTCGTTTATTTTCTGTGCTGGGCAGGGCTTTGCGAGGGACCGGCTGAGCTGCTGATGGGCACGGAGAGCGGTGGTGGCCACAACCACCGCCGGGGAGCCCCATGCCTTGGTGTCCTGTGGTCAGCTGAAAGCCTCGATTAAAGCATTTCTTGTGTTTGGGGCTTAATGAAGATAACGCCTCCTGTATGGATTCGCAGAAGCCTGACGGAGGAGCTCACACTCTTCTCTGGCAAAGCCACTAACAGACCTCCTCTTCTTTGCCCTCCTGGCTACCTCCAAAAATACCTGAAGGATTTTTGATTGCCTCTGAGATTCCCAAATCACTCCCCAGTTTGGCTAAAGTGAGACTAGGAGACTAGGAAGAAGGATATAAGCTTCATTCCCTTAGAAAACACAAGCTTAGCCAGAAAACAAAGGAGAAGGTGATTGTAAGCCTGCCAATATTCCAAAGTTATATAAAATCACTGATTTAAAAGCAGTAAAAAAAAACCACATCACAAACTGAGAGCAGAATCCTCAATAACCTGAAGACACCGGCTCTACATGGTCAAAATCCACCATCCTTTTCCTAGGAGCCCTTCAAAGTCACAGCACTCAGGCTGTAAAGCATTTACACAGCCACATAAAAAGGAAGCTTTTCCGAGGCAGGAAAAGTGGCGCCACAAACCATAAAAACCTCTCTCCATCTTCTGCACCGACAGCGGACTTTGCTGTGACCTGCCACTCCTGTCCACCCGCCCGCGTCCCCGCAGCAGCCGAACGAATCCTCTCAGCCCAGCCTCCCAGCAAACGAGCGGTGAGCTGCTGCCTTCCCATAGCTGCCTTGGCACCGGCTGCCTTCCCGCACACGTGTTTTGTCTAGCACCAAGAGTCTTCTTGGAGAAAACACAGCTGAACAGGGCGAGATGCTGCCACACGAGCCCTTCTGCAGCAGCCCAGGTATGCGGATGCCCCCCCGCCTGTCCTACACGTGCACTCCCGAGGTCCCTGCTGCAGCCCCGCAGACTTTCCAGCCCAGCGCAAGCATGGACCTCCCGGAGCATCCCGATAAATGCCATTCCTCTGCTAGCAAACGTGTCGGCAGAAAAATGCGAAGCCATCCCTCTGCACACCTGGCCATGTTGCTTCTCCTGTCTGAGAGGCTGCAGGGATGGTCAGAGGGAGGTTTCAGAGGGATTTGTGCACCTAACAGAGCAGGTTGGTGCTTCTGGGAACTGCTCCTGTGCCTTGACTTCCCCATCTGTGGGGTGAGCTCAGTGCTACCCAATAAACTCTGTGAAGGGCTTTGCTTTCCACCGGTGCTCTTCCTTGTCTCAGAGTCAGGTGCCACCAACCTCACCTTGCTGCTCTGGGGCCACAGGAGCCGTCAGTCTGAACCGAAATGTCCACAAATCCATCAGGAATCTGGCGTTATCACGTAGTAACACCTGGCGTACGTGTAGTAGCAACGTTTGCCACCGTGCACCACAAACAGGGCCCTAGCACGCACGGCTGAGCCCTGCTTTGGTGCTGTTTATTTTTGTCAATAGCTCCTCAGTTTACTTTGCAAGTATCTCTGCAATTTTTGCTGACATTTGCTGACACAATTTAAAGAACTTGAACAATTTTATTCAGACTTGAGCAGTCTTTACCCAAAAGAAGACAGAAGGAAGCCCAGGCAGTCAAGTACACCCCATGAGTCCTGGTCCTCACACAATAATCCATAAATTGGAGCTTTAGTTTTTCTTACTTCCACAGACTGAAAGCACATCAAACGCAGCAAAGCCACAGCCCTTCACTGGCCGGTCCGTAGCTGGGACTTGGTACATCTTTTCAAAAGTTCTTTCCAGTTACACAATCAAAAATCTGTAAGGGCTTTATCTAGAACAGCTCTCAAAATTGTACGTACTTCCACAAGAGCTTACGTCAACTCATCGGAGAGAGGAGCCACGGAGAGAGCAAATATTTCACGTAGCAGCAGTTGCACATAAATATTGCCCTGTGACACAGATCCGCCGTCAATACAGTTACATCCTCACATAAATTACTAGTGCACTTCAGAAACACTGCCAATAGAAGACAAATAAATAAATAAACAATAGCTTGAAATAAGAAGCCATTTGACATTCTAGTGAGCCACTTCACCTCAAAATCATTATTTCCTTAGACACGTTGTGCTGGTTCGTATTCCAACAACACATTCTGGTAACCGCACAGGTACAAGAGCAGCGTACAAATCATGTTTCGCAAGCAATTGTTGATGAAGAGCAGGATTTGTGTATGCATTGTTCACCACTGAACAGTTACATACATTTTAATTCTGACCTCAAACACAATTTGGACCATGGCAGATGTTTCTACAGCGCAGACTTCCTCTGGAAGAGAGTTAATTCAGTTTGAACATGGCAGCAATGAAGAAAGGGATTTAAACAAATATTTTCTGCTTATTCTCTAAGCTTAATACTGCAGAGGTAGAAATGAGGGAGTAGCAAATTGAAGAGCTAACCCTGCCCACTCCAGCCCTGCCTCCCAGTTCAAACCAGCTCAGAAGCCCGTGCCGCCCTGTCGCCAAGGATTCCCCTGTCTGTTACACCAGCCTAATTGAAACTAAATTATTTTGACAAGGTTCCTCCGGATGCACACTGATGTATCTGGGAGGAGAACGTGCCCCTTGTTTCAGGCTGCTTAAGTTTCACCAAAAAAAGGGGGCATGGTGCACTGCAAAGCTGTTCTCCCTTCCCTTTTGTTACCCTCTGCAGTTTTCTCCCGTTACCCAACGGCAATAAGGGGATCGTTATTTCACCAGCCACAATCACAATGTCCACAACACAAGATCCAATTGCAATCTTACATTTATATGGTTGCCCATCATGAAGAGCCCTAAAATGCTTTTAACGAGTTGCATGCATAAGGCCTGTCACTTCACCTATCAGTGAAACGGGCTCGGGAAGTGACAGCTGTTTAAGTAGTGCTCACGCAGTGGAGCAGTTTAAGGGAAAAAGAAATACTATAAATAATTGAAATCGCAGCACGAAACATAGGCAGAGCAGAGGGAAAGAGGGCAACCTAGAGGAAGCTGGCAGCAAGAGAAGCGGTAAGGACTTCTCCTGAAAGCCAAAGTAAACAAAAAAATCCACACCTCCGCGCCGCGCCGCACACCAGCGAACAACAGCCGTTCCCGACCTGGTCTGCCCCACTTGGCAATCCCGGCTCTGCCCACCCCGAGCCCTCTGCTGCCCACATCTCCCACCCTCCTGCTCCGCAGAGCACGGGAGCCCAGCAATCCTGGCCGCGCTGAGCCAGGGAGACCTGGATTTCAAACAGCTGGTCGTGTAACACCTTTCTCAAGGGACTCGCACAATGTACACACACTTCGAGGGCTCTGCAGACACCCAGAAAAAAATCGCCGTTTGTCTCTGGGTCCAGCCGACCCAGGCAGGAGATGGCAGACAGTTCACGATGCTCTCTGGAGTTAACAGCTCCGGGTACCACTCCATCGCTAGCTCAGCGCAGGGTTGAGGGAGGGAGACTTCATGATGCCTTTCACGATGAGCAAGTAGTGAGATTTCTCAGTCAGCAGTTCACTCAAAGGGCGTGTAGCGATACCAAGAACCAGGGAAAAATCCCCATTAAGATTTCTGTGCAATTCAAGAGCATGTACAAGAGCTGGTGTTCTCAGAGATAAGATGGATATCTTGCCTTACACTGCAATCGATTGACTTTCAGGGGTCAACTGGCAGGCCTCACCAGATTCCTCTTGCAGAATGCCAGTGGTTTTAGGGCAAAGCCTGTGCCAGGCACAACTCTTAAAATTCAGCTCGGCTCCTAGAGCCACAGGGCCAGGAACTGAGAGCAGGAGGTGGAGAAATCGTGGTACCAAGGCTTCTGTGTGAGCAATTCAGTTGAAGAGCTCCTGACCAAGAAGCATGTCACCAATACAAAAAGAGACCACGTTTCTTGTTCCTTAAAGCCCTCCCGCACTTCCAAAAGCCCTCTGAACCTTAACTGCACTGCCGTGCCAGCGCAAAAAGATGGGAACCTCATGATTCAAGGCCTACTGCTGAGCAACTACGTTCCAGCAGCCGCCGGTCAGTGAATTAACAGAGCCTTTGCCCGATGAGCCAGCCATGCACAGCATCTGTTCTCCAGCTTGCAGGGATGAAGCTGCCTATCCATCCTGCTCTTCCAGCTGGAGGATGGCTCATGGGCAGGCGTCTCAGCTGAAGCCCCCAGACCTGGCTCCCGCCGTCTGTACGCAGCCTAGCTCACCGAATGCCTGCCTACGTTAGGGTTACGCTGGGGAGAAACGGCTCTCTGACAGCTGGCAAAGGAAGCTGTCTGCAGCTGACGGGGGAAAACGAAGGACCAGCCGCTTCCTAGAAGTGCACTTCTGTTGCTTGTACCTCTGAACAACAGATCTGCTCCGACCATGGGGTCATATAGAACAAAGGTCCTGCAACACAGGTCTGGGAACACTGTTAATTGATCCAAACTCATCCAAATGTCCTGGTTGCTGTCAATATAAAGCTGTTCCTTTCTCTTTCTGCTGTCCTCTGCTTCATCCGTGGGGCACCCATTAGGTTCAGACACAAAGGGAGCAAAGAGCCTGCAACAAGAGCCTCATTAACTGGCTGTACAACCGGATTTGTTTTGGAGCACAGTGCAGTCCGCCGCACTGCAAGGCAGAGCTCTTGCTGGGGGAAAATAATAGATCAAATTTAAAAATGTCTTGCATACCTTAATATTGCAAGCAGCTCCTCAGTCAGACTTAAAACAACAGCATTACTGGCTGAAAAAAAGGAAAAAAAAGAACAGGAAGTCTCCCAAAACAGCAGACCAAACAAAAAAAGGAAAAGGATGAAGGAGGTTTCAAATCTGCCCTGGATAAAATGTGTGTCTCTGCTTTACCCTGCTGCAGGGAGGGAAAAAAAGGAAATAGGATAGCAGAGATCAGCAATCAGATTTATTAGGAACAACCAGGTAGATAAAAGATGGACGATCACCAAGCAATGATGTCTCTATTTTGGGATGAGCTAACTTCTGAAAATGTCTAGTCAGCTCTAGCACTTTGTACACGTGAAATTAGCGTCCACACAAGAGTACTCTCCTGAAATGACAGGATTTAATGCAGCCGAGATAATTATCTAGATCCTTCTTTATCCCATTAGTGGTTTTCATTCGCGTCCTATAACACCATAAGCAGATTGTTCAAGAATTATTTGCCATCCGCTGTTTCAATCCCGATCGGAATTATCTTTATACCTCAGTATAAAGAAAAGAGATTACATCCCTGCCAGGGCTTGCTGCAATGCCCTCGTTTCTGAGGCTCCTTTTACCATTTTGTTCTGCAAGGTGGTGAAAAGAATCAGAAAACAACTGTCATGGACATGGTTTTGTCCTCTCCTCCTCCTCCTCCTTCCCCACGCAAGCGTTCGGCAGAGGAGGACATGCTCTTCCCACCGCATCCCTGGCAGGAGGCTGAGGTGGGGAAGGCAGTGAGGCACCCGCGCAGGGATGAAGCTGAGCGGGACTTGGTCATCCAAAGACCCAGGATGGGATCCAAAAATGCTCCCAGCTTCCTTTTGCACCACGATCCACTAAGAAAAGAACGAAGACGAAACTCTTAAAACCTACTAAACAAATCTCTGCGTGCAACAGAAAGAAGTGGGATTCACCGCAACGAGAGATCCCGGGGCAGATGCTAACTGGCGCTGCCCGTGCTCTCTAGCAATACCTGTCACCGAGCGAGCTCGGGTGCAGATAAAGCCAGCGTCATTCAAACAGCCAGCACAATCCCTCGCTTCAAGGCCTAAAACAACAACAAGAGAAAATTCCCCTCCCAGCCACTCTGACTGCCGGACAGGTTTTGTATTAATGGAAGAATTACATCTCCTTCCAGGTACGGCCGGGACACATCTCATCTCCCCACGAGCATCCACTGCAGGAAACGAGTCGGCGTAGCAGTGAGGAGAGATTCCTGGACAAGACGAAAGCTCTTTCCCCCTCGTAGACAGTAGGTATTCAGACCTGACGCGAATAAGAATGCATGTTTGTTTTTTTTTTTTAAAAAACAAACAAACATGTTTTACAGCTTTGTAATGAGATCTGTAGGAGAGTTAGCTTTATAAACAAGTTATTAAAAGGGGGAGGAGGGACACAATAATAGCAGGTGCCAATTAGTCAGCTCCCAGCAGAGACTTTCCAATTTCTCACCTCCCCCCAACGCAAGATGTGTCTCTGTACGGCAGCACATTTACTTGCAAGCGTAACACCCTTGCAGAGTATTTCTTCTCCCCCACAAAACAAAGATGCATTGCTGCTGTACGGCCGCTGCACGGGGGCAGCCTGCTTCCCACCAACCCTGCACCAGAGGAGGGACCAACATGGCATTACGTTGTTTTGAAGGGAGCGGAGCAGCATGAAGTAAATAAAACAAAATCATCTTTTTATTTGACTACAGAATCTGACCACTCCTACTGCCAACAAGAACAGCAAATTTACAGGCTAATTGAAACTGCCAGGTTTGCCTCTCTGCACGTATCTGCTGAGTTTCAGGAGCAAAACCCCAGTAACGATTTTGTTATTTTAAGACAGCAGCATAGTTCGAGACAGTAAATGTTCACATTGCAACCGGAGCCGTCAGAGAGATCCCATCCTCCTCTCAGGCAAGCACACCACGGTAATGATTAATATTGCAAATGTAATCCCATCCTTCAAAATCATTATTTCCAAAATCAGCAAATAATTACCAAGGCCTTCAACAATCAATACTCAAGATAAATAGACAATTAAATTGCAAAAGAAACAGAAGAAAGCAGTTAATATTTGCCGAAGACATGCCAAATACACTTTTTCATGGTAACCAAATACTTCTAGTAAATAGATATTTTAGCTCAGTGGAGAGGCACTTTCAGAAAGTAATAAATTAATCTAATAAAACCGACAGACAGGGTGGAACCAGACATTAATGAAACACAAACTGATCTATACGGAGCCAACCCACAACCCATGTCCTAATTATGCTCATCAACCATTCTGGTTACTTACCCCCCCACCCAGGTCAGCCTTTTAGCTCAGGGAAAACACGTGTTTCGTGTATCTCCACTGGAACGACAAAGCAGAGGAGAATTTCAGCCATCAAACTAAGAGGTTTGCACTCAAGAATTTGCTCATTTCCAATTTTTTTAAATACCTCTCCATCCCCAAAGTCAGCAAATTAACCAGCTTTTAAACATGACGCTTTCTTCTCCTTCGATTTACTTCAAGCTCCACCTGCGAGGTGTGGGACGAGCTCTCTCGCTGTACCACAAGCCACTAAGCAGGCACGAGCATCCCCTCCACGCAGCACCCTCGGACCAGTAAGGTTCAGCCAGCCGCAGCACAGCATTAAAACATTTACTCCTCTTTTACTGTTTTTCTGCCCACATTTTGCTGCACCTGACCTTGCCATCACTCTCCAATACCCAACGAAAGAGGGATCATGCGCCCATCCCACTGCTGCCTTGCGGGGATCCATGAATCAGTGGGGACTTTATTACTAGGGTGGACGCAGCCTCAAGGAGTCAATAGCTCGGCATCTCGTGCCCCATTCCCAGTCTCCGAGGTGTGGGCGTGGACACTTCCACCCAGCAGACCAGCAGCTCCCTGCCCAAGGGAGGTTTCGGTGCCCCCTGAGCAGAGCAACTGGCTCGTGCGGACCATGTGGGACATCAGACGCGAGGCCGGAGGTGGAGGAGATGGAAGCTGGAGGGACACGGAGCAACCCCTGGCTTGTGCAGGACCAGCACCACCTCCGCCCCCTGCAGCCCATCCTGTTCTGCTTTAGCAGTTCCTACCAAAAATCACCCCTTGGAGTCAACAAAGCCACAGTATTAGGTAAGCATCTGGGAAAGTTCCTTGAATGGTGGATAATTCAAACTGGACAAGATTAAGAGAGGGAGAGACGTGAGAAGACGTCCATCCTGGTCACTTTCTACAAAATCAAGGGAAGAAAAAAGAGGAAATTGACAGAAATGGAAAACAAAGGGGAAAAAGATATCAAAGAGAACATCAGAGAAAGTGCAATGAGACACGGCATGAAAGAGGAATAGTTAAAACAGGAAAGGCAAGATCAAACAAAAGCAAAAGATGAGTCTGGGCACAGAGAGGAGGGGGGGGGCCGCCACAACGCTTTCGCCACCATTAATTGAATAATCCACTTGACAGGTACTTTTCTGTGGCAGCTGTTAAGTCTGAGACAGTCTAACACCATCCAAGTCCATCCATCCACCAGGCAATCAATACAGTCAAACATTCTTCTTGCTCTTCACCCGCACGTGGCGACTTGCGCCGGGCCGCCGCAGAGCAGCTCTGCTCCTCTGAGCAGGAGGAACGCGGCAACGGTGCCATCACCGGGAGAACTTCTCCAGCTGCTCCTGCGTAAGTTCTGGTTACTGACGGGGTTAGTGTTTCCGCTGTGCTTTCACTAAAACAGACTACCCAGACATGTAGTGCTGTCACACATATTTTAAGCAGGTCACCTCCCAGCATGGGAAGTGTTCCTTCGGCTGTTTACAAGGGCTTTCGAAGGCTACACAACTTTTTTGGTACCGCTTGCAACCTATCTAAGATATGAAATTCCTTGGAGCAGTGACAATACATTCAGGATTTATTACAGCACATACACAAGTAGCAAGTGACAAAAAGGTCTCCACGTCAAACCTTATTTCCAGAAAGCTCTCGCCATCACAGGGAGAGAAGAAAAGCCTCTGCTCTTTAGGGCAGTCTTGAGAGCGTGCTCTAGGTGGTCTAAAAACTCCCAGAGGAAGAGGTGTGAGGTGGACCAGGCAGCGGCACTGACGCACCGATGCGGTGCCCTTCTCCAGTCCGGCATCTGTCCCACCACCAGCAAGCCCTAAATCACGAGTGTCACACTTGGGGTCAGAAGCAAATCGACAATGCAACGCAACTAAACTCACAATGAGAAAAAAAAAGACAGGTGGAGATTGGTTTTTGCGCACCACCTCCTTTAAAGCCTGACGATTTACATTTTAATGCTACTGCCGCCCACTTTAATGTTAGTAGAACTGGAAACAACTCGCACAAACGTGGCTGGTCACTTCACAACACAGATGAACCTCAAGGTAACTATTTATACTGCACATGGCACCGGAGGAACATTTAAATATCAGCGGAGTCGCTCCAAGACGGGGTCACGCAGACGGGCAGATGAAGTCACACTGCTGTCTGCGCATCAGGGGCACATCACGCCGATGCACCGATCCTGCAGACTCGGATGTGACTCGGCACTGAGACAAAAACAGAAGGAAAAGCAGCCAGTGCTACAACTATCACTGAAAGAGATGATTTAAAAGAGAAACCTGCCCTTCTCAGATTTTCTTGCTTTGCAAGAGAAGCCTGATGTGAGCTGTTCTGTGATGGCTCGAAAACAAAACAAAGAAGGTCGTCGCTGAATTAAAAGCCCCCTACACCTCAATTAAAATAAAAAAGGCAGAAAAACGCTTTTTCCTCTGTCAAAGACAACAATCTTCTCCCCAAATCATGAAGCTATTATTAAGCAAATGTTTGATCAGCAATCCCCAAAAAGCCTCTCCTTCCAACAGTGCCAACCTTCGAGCCCCAGCTAAAGCCCTCTCTTTATTTTAATAGTTTTCATAATCCCTTAATTTGGCAGTAACTTCTGCCTGCACGGCCCCCTCTGGGCACCGAGCCCCGCTGACCTCATAGGCTTCCACTTGTGAAAAAACAAGAAGCCGAAATTAGAATCGCATGGTAACAGCGGTATTAAAAGTCTTCAGGTGAGAAGTCAAGCTGCTTCCCACCGCTGCCAGGCAGGTTGCTCGTCCCCACCGGGCACCCTCGAGGAAACGTGCAGCCGACAGCAACGCAAGGACGCAGGGTCGTGCCATCCGCCCTGCGGACACCCCGGCCTCCAAGCCTCCACGACGTCTAAATCCAAAGGCTGGAAGAGAAAAGCAAGGCCAAGAGAGCTGCCTGGAACACCCTAGCGTTTGGGTGAGTTTTTGTTAACTCTGCCATTTCAAACTCAGAGCCGCAAATCTCAGCTGGCGTTCGCTGGTGCCAACAGCGGGTAAGTATTTGGCTGACTGCTGTAGAAGTGAGTTCATGCCCTTAAAACGAGCCTGTGCAAAGTTTTTCCACAATTCAGCCCCAAACAGGCTTCAGCCCTGAATCTCGCCCTGCTTCTTCGCACGAGCGCGCACGGCCCGGCAGAAGACGCTCTTCCCATCCTCGCCCAGGCGCCCGTCGCCGCGCGCCCGCGGAGCTGGGTGCCGGGCCAGCCCGCGCAGCAGGACGGGCGCGTGGCCGAGTTTCTTCGCGGCATTAACCGAAAGGACAACTGGTTCTCTGGGGGTGGGCTGGCTGTCCGTGAGCAGGGAGAACCGATACAAGCAGCTGCGCTCACTGCAGCTGATAACCGAAAGTTTATCAAGCGATGCAGCTTTGCCCAATTTATCACCAAAGCAATTTCTTCATAATTTAGCAGGCTTCAAAGCTTTTTGGAGATGACTGGCAGCTTCACTTCAACTAGCAAGCTATAGATGTGCTTTACCTTAAATGCTAAGTGAACAATCAATGAACGTTCAGGATACAAGCACAAATCAATGATTTCTTTCAGATGAATCAAACGGAATCACAAATTAGAAATGGTTTTGTTCTGTAAGAGGAGTAAACCACGAGAAGCACTTGATATAATCGGGTGTGTGTGTGTTAACCTCCTCTGCCTGCTTCTCTCCTACACCTTAACATAGCCTCCGTTGTTGCAGGAAGCGCGGCTGTTGTCCTCCAGACCCTTGTGACAAGGGATGGCCCTGTCCCTGCGGAGCAGATGGGAACCCAGGCATGAAACCAGCTGATTGCCTTCCCCAGGACCGGGAGCGATACGGCACAGCCAGGACCGCACCCAAGCCCCGCACACCCCAGAACTCTACCCCAGTCCGGAGAACGCCCTCTTCCCGGCAGCAACTTAAACTCCATCACACGGCACCAGCACTTACATCGGAGCAGCAAAGGGACACGAACAAGTGCACATGCAGCACGGATTGAGAGCTCAGTTCAAAAACCCAACCCAAACTGCCAAGCAATACAAACAGAAATACAGTTGAGTCCAGGCAATGAAAGATTTATTTTGATAAATGCATATCAACAAATTGCATGGTGCCACTTCATCTCGGGATGAATTTGGTCAAATCACAGGCAAGATGATTTTGCAAATGCTGCTGCATTCCAGCCATCAATTACACACAACTTTTGACGAGCACCACACAGACCAAGCAGGGGCTCTCAGAAACCCCCACACGTATCTTTTTTATTTGTTACGCATTTTAATGACAGATTTCCAACCTCTACGGTTCCTTCACCAAGCCCCCACCTGCACCTCCTCAGCCACCACAAGTGCGCGCTGCATCTGCTGGTAAACCCTTCGGATGCGCTCTGGGAGGCAGGGAAAGCCCCAGCGCAGAGCAGGGCTGTTAGCGCACAGTGACCGCAGTCGGTGCCCCAGGCCTCCAAAGAGAACTGCAGAACCCTGCGGTCCAGCGGGTACAGGAACAGGAAAGAGGAACCAGAGCGCGGCAGGAAGCCCCACGCGCTGCAACGATGCGGCCCTGACGTAGCGATAGCCCAAGCTGTGACTCTGCTGCTTCTGGAGAGGATCAGCGTTCGCAGTTTCAGGCATCGCGCCACGAGACTTTGTGCGCACACGCTCCGGGGAGCCTCCCCGCGCCACCGCTGCCTTGCTCCTCCGGTGACCGCAGTAGGCACGAGCGGAGCCGAGGTTACCTCGTGTGCTCTCCCACTCCGGGTGAGAACAAGCACCACGCAGGAACAGCCGTCACCAGGTGAAAGAAAAAAAATAAAAAACAAGCCACAGCTTGCTAGCACCTAGTTTAGATTTGTTCTCGTCCCCTCCGCTACCCTTCTAACAGCACGCAAGCGACGTGGCGTGGCTGAGCCCCCCGCGGCCGCACGCCAGCGCCCGGCGTGCCCTGCCGTCCCCACGGCTCCGTCCCCCGCTGCAGGTCGCTTCCCAAGCCAACTCCTCCAGCTCCACCTCCGCGCAGCAGCTTACGGGCGAGCTCCGTTCAGGCAGGCTGCCGGCCTCCCAAAGCGAAACTGCGCTCAGCCCTAGCATCAGCAGGGAGAAAACGCTACACCTCCGCAACGAGGCCCCGCTACCGCGCTGCGCCAGCCGGGGGGTAGGGACCCGGTGTCCCCGCGAGAGACGCGAGGTCCCCAGGCGGGACCGCAAGCGCCTGCACCGCGTCCCGCGAGCGCAGGGCTGGGCACAGTCCCCCGGCCTCCCGCTGGCACCCAGCCCCGCGAGCGGCTTGCGCCAGCGCTCCGTTTTGGACCTGGCTCATCATCGGAAAGAGGTAGCATTTGTTTTTGCAGACCATGAGGTCAAAACTTCACTAATAACCACATCATGGCAAAGCACCGCTAGTGGCTAAACAAACCCTAACCTTTACAGCAGAGCGGCTCCGGAGCTGGCTTGACCTGTTTTATTTTCTTTCACTTAATTGGTTTGTCCTCCCAACAAAGAGCAGGGTGACAGAGATGAGCAGGCTCTGCGATGCTTTCCTCGCGTTTTAAATTCATTTCATTCCCCACCTGAGGCAGTGTGGGCACCTTCCCCACCTCGCCCAGAATGCAACCATCCCACAGCTCGGGGTCACCGGGAATCCCCCCCAGCTGCTCGCAGGGACAGCTGATGTTGCAGGAGACTGGCAAACACAAAGCCTGTCTTGAAGAATAAGGGGATGGGGATGAGGAGGATCCGGGGTATTACAGAATAATCAGCTTAACTTCAGTTGAAGTACTGAGACAATAACGAGGACTTGAGCAAGAGCTAACCTCTTTATCAAGCCCGAATCACACCGAACGTACCGCATTCCTTTCTGCGGCAGGGTATGACATCCCGTAACAAAGCTAGGGATGCAGGAGGTGGACCGTGACGGGGGTGCCCCGCTGCTGGGAAAACCGACGGTGAACCGGTGGCTGCCTTTAGAGCACAGACTGGGAGGACCTCCCCAACGCACAGCCCAAGAACCCACCACAGATGGGACACCGCTCGGCATTTTCATTCACGACTCGGGTGCTGGCGCAGAAAACATGCTGATTGCGTTTGAAGGCTACACCAAGCGGAGAGGGACTGCCAGCTCGCGGGAGGACAAGATCAGAATTCAAAACAATCCTGACACTTTAGAAGTCTGAAAAAAATAGGAAGGACGTGGTTCGGCAAGGACGAGTGTGAGGTAATGTGATTTGGTAAGAATAATTAACCAGCCAAATACACGATGAGGAATGAAAAGCAGGAAAAGTTCCGGAGAGGAATGGCTGAGGGGCAGATGGGATAAAAAACAGTAAACGTGAGTCATCTGTGGCAAAAGTAAAAAGCAAACACACTGCGATGGATAAAGACCCGAAGTAATCCCTCATTCTTCCGAGCACAAGTAAGGCAGCAGCTTCGGTCCTGTACCGCAGGTTAAGTGTCGCTCTTCAGGAAGGATGACAGCCCAGAAGAGAGCAACAAGAACAACCACAGACCGAGCATATGTGACCTAAAAAGAATGATCAAAGGACCTGGCATAGTTTAATCTATATTAGTAGGGATTAAGGGGAGACACGGTAGCAACTTCCAAATATCTAACGAGCTCTGCAAAGAGGGAAGGAACTTTCCTGCGTGTTCAGAAAAGGGACAAGAGCAACCATGAAACCAAACTGAAGGAAAAGACATTTCTGTTTAGATCATAAGAAAAATCTAACGGTAGGGCTCTTAAATGTCAAACAGATTCTCAGGGGAGCTTAGGCATCTCTGTCATCAGAGGTTTTTACGAATGATAAACATCTGTCAGGAAGGGCTTAGACACCACCGATCCCACGCAGGGCCAGGAGATGGACTGAATGCCCTCCCGAGGTCCTCTCCAGCTCTGTACTGAACAACAGCCCAGTACCTCAGTGACCACAATAGCCGGAAACCTGCTGTGCTGACGCAGCCTGACCTGCGTTATTTGTAACCTGTTGTAGCGACCACTGCTTGCAAGCGGCAACCTACTGGCGCCAGAAGAAACCGCGCACGCTAGAGAGGGTCCTACCAGAAAGGACAGAGATGGCTGGACCCAAGGTTACTATTTTGGCACTTGGCGCAACGGGATCTCTAGCGGGGATGGCACCACGCTGGCAGCACGGCGGGAGAGCCTTTCAGCGGACGAACACGGCAGTGTTCAGCAGACGCAGCAGCTCCCCAGCGGCTGCCAGGAGCAGCCGGCGCGGCCCAGGGGCTGCTGCCCCGCGGCCGGGAAGGGGCTGGGCTGCGCCAGCACCCATGCGGGCACCGCAGCTCCGCTGGGCTCGCGTCCCCCCACCCGCCGGGGCCAGAAACCGCCCTGGCGCTGAGGCGGGAGGCACATGGGGCTGTGGAAGGGGCCAAAGGGCTGGGGGGCCGGACCGCCGCTCTGACGACCCCTCCGCTGCAGGGCCTGGAGGAGCGCGCAGCTGGCACGGGTGCGGGAGGTCTGCGCACCAACGCACGGTGCAGACGCGCAATTCAGAAGCAGCAATCAGCAGAATATATCCGGTGCGTTGCTTTAGAGAGTGAGGGGTGGGAAAAAGCAACTATGAGGTTGTCAGGAAAAGCTAGCGGTGAAAAACTGCGCGGTACCTGTGCTTGGATTCCTCTGCAGCCACGGCAGGACGGGGCTCTGGACCCTCGCTTTGCAGCTGCCTACGCGGTGCAAAACCGTCATCGATTTTTAAGCGATGAAGCCGACAGCCCTCGTGCTGAAGGACTGACCCCGACCTGTCCCGAACAAGTTACCCAGCCGCAGCACGAGAGCTGCGTGCGGCGCAGGGAGGGCGCTGTCTCCGAAGCCGCCGGCAGCAGCGGCGGGGCTGCCCGGCTCTCCCCTCACCTCTGGTTCCCCAGGACCCCCCAGCACCCAAGGGTCCCGACGCGCCGGGGTCCTCGCCTCTCCATGGGGGTTTAAACTCCGTGGCTCCTATTGCCCGCAAAGGGTCTTGCCGTGAACGTGGGATGAAGTGCATCACAGCCGCGAGAGCCGAAGCACCCTGGAGCCGAGCGGCAGCCCCTGGCCCCCACTCCTGCACCGCAGCCCCCTCGGCCCCCAGGCTGCAGCACCCTGCGGGGGCTGCGGGGCGCCGGGGTCTGGGGCACGCAGGATCCTGCCGGGTCGGGATCCCGCGGGGGGTCCTGCCGTGCTGGGGGGTCCCCCAGGACCTACCCGAGGCAGGATCTCGCAGGATCCCCCGGGACCCTGCCGGCTCAGGATCCCGGGTCTGGATCCCACGGGGCTCTATCCACCGGGCACGATCCCACCGGATCCCAGCGGCTCCGAATCCCGCCGCAGTCCCGGGGTCGTGCCGGGCCCGGGTCCCAGAGCCCCTCTGCCCCTCGCCAGCCCCGGGGCTGGGTCCGGGGGACAGACCGCTGCCCGGAGCGGCGGCCGAGCACCCCCCCCGCCCCCGTTACCTTTGTGCCCGCCGAAGGCGCCGTACCAGGACAGCGAGAGCAGGGCGCAGAGGCAGCCGAGCAGCAGCGTGAGCGCCGTGCCGCTGCGGAGCCTCATCGCCTCCTCGCCGGCGGGGGCGGCCGCATGTCCCGGGCGCGGCGCGGCCT